>JARFIW010001638.1:15432500-16032500 GCA_036346225.1 Platerodrilus igneus | reverse complement strand
CAAGGATTTAACACTCGGTATATAAAGCTTTAGTAATTTCAAGCAATGCAAATAACGATATTTTTCAGTAAAGGTACGCGTATTTAAGAGAATGATAATAAATGTAATTAAACGCGCATTCAAAAGGTTTCTAATTAGTTATAATATAATACGTAGATAAGAAATAAAACTTAATAAAACCTTGTGTAAGTGCGTAGAAACAGTTAACATTTTTAGTGAGAAAATGCAGTTCAAAGATGCGTAAATAAATAAAATAGACGAAAATAAAATTCAAATTACATCATGTATTTTTGTATAATGTGGAAAACGCGATTATTTACTCAAAATAAAGTATGGTCTGATAACGAGGTATCTATAAGCAAACAACCATTACCCAGAAAACCAAGTATATTACATTAGAAAACCACTTCAAGTGCAGAAAATACAAAGACCTCATTGGTTAAGATAGTGACGGACTTGGTGGGAACCCAACCCACATCCAAGTGGGTTGAGCCTATATTAACAGCGACAATGATAACGGAGTTCAGTTTTAACTCAAGAAGGCTAATAAGCTGCAATACTCTGAACCTAAAAGTCACGCGTAATAATATTTTAATAGTGAAATTAAATAGTGACAAGTAAGTGCGACAGATATGAAAAATTATTTTGCCGATTAACGTTAGTAGAATTTGGGGTAATTTATTTAAACAAATAAGATGATAATGGGGCTCCAAATGGGTGTATAATCCTGATTCGAATAGATAGAATTCAAGTGGAAAGATATAAAATAATTCCCAAGTGAATGGATATAATAAATTCAAGGCTCCAAATGAGTGGATAGATATAATAATTACAAATGGGTGTATAATAAATTCAAGTGGATGATAATAATTCTAATCCTAATTGGATGATAATATCCTGAATTGATGTTGGTTGATAATGGATGGTATAATAATTTAAATGCATGGAAAATTCTAATTGAGGGTATAATAATTCAAATGTATGGGGATGTTTTAAATGGATTAATGTAATACTTCAAAGCAGCGTCGACGATTTTGATATAATTTTGAGTTGCGAGAAAATAAAGAAGCAATTTATGAAAACCAAGGGGTTCAATTAAGCAGAACAGAACAGGTCAGATCTTATTAGTTTTAAGATATTATTTTCTATTTTTAAATTTCATTGCTGAATTTATTCAATTATATAAACTTGTGTAACAGAGTCAACAACAAACTTTGCATACGTTAAAAGTACGTAATATTATAAAGGGGTTTAGAACGTTCCAGGCTTTCTTTGATAAAAAGAGTAGTTTTTGGTAACTTTAGATTGATTGCAAAGCAGATAAATTTTGGAATAAATAAGACTTATAATATTGATTGATTGAGGAGTCTATTTTAATAATTTTTCAATCTTGTACATAATATTTCTTTTCATTGTATGGAATTAATTAACTTCGTTTTATAATTCAAACCAGAGTTAATCACAAAAAGGTGAAAAAAAAATTGATCATCGTATCGTTGTGCACTCTGTGTAGAATAATGAAAGCTAGCCGTGGCAGAATAGTAACACTAGTGAGATTTAGAATTTGATTGGAAAACACAGAGAGGTGAAGTCAAGTAAGAAAACGCCATTGACACCGAGTACGGTGTTATCATATCAATAGACAACCATCCATAAAACTAATTTACTAATTTACCTCTACATTTTCAAAATATATTTAAATCAGCACACCACACCATACTATACACCCCACATGATCAAAACATTACATCCATAATTTGCAGTTTCTACAAGTTACCTTATTTAGACATTTATTTTTATGTCAATGTCAATGTCAAATTTTTCTATTCAAGCTGTGTATGCCTAATACTTTATAATTTGAATACTGTTATTATCTTTATACTTTTAGCTCTTTGAAAAAGATTTTAAATAAAATCGAAACGTCAGAAACCAGCAAATGAATATTTAATAAAAACATCCGAACGAAAAGTATCCCAAAAAATTAAAATATCAACTTGTCTATATATATATATATATATATATATATATATATATATATTGCTACAATATCGCCCTTTGCCAGATGTACAACGGTCAATTGCTTGCTGATCGCCACGTCTCTGTGCCTTTAAAATATTTTAAAATTAACACCATTAAGTTTTTTGCCTCGACTAGCTCAGTGATACCGCACACGGGGTGAACTACGACATGATAACACAGAATTTTTACTCACTCCTTTCCAACACTCAATATCTCCTCATAAGACGAACTAAATTCACCAGAAATTGTATAATGAATTAAATAAAATTACTATTTACAAAACTGCGACCTTTTTAATATCATTTACCTTTTATAGAACTTTTAATTCAAATTTTAAATAAATATTCTTATCAAATTAGCTCTTTACAAAGAATATAGCTCTTACACCTTTTATAGCAATTAAAGCCAGCAAAAATATTGTGTTTTATCACTAATAGGTTCGTTAAACGTTCAAAGAAATATCCCCTTTCTTTTCAGACATACCTTTACGTACTAACTGCATTTTTGTTGGCCTTGTTAAATAAAATATTTATTACACCAATTATGTATACTTATAACTGTACAATACTATAAATTGAAAAGATATTCTTAACCTCATATTCTTCCTGTTTTTTTCGCTGGAGCTTCCTGGCCCAAATCGGTCGTTTGTTCAGTAGCTTGGAGTCGTCCGCTTAACGTGTTGACCCAGTACTTTGAAATATTTAGCAGCAACTCGGAGTCGTTTGCCCTTAGAGTTTAGATCCAGTAGCTTGGTCTTTTATACCAATAACTTAAAATATTAACGTCGTAATTTAATTTGTTATTAACGTCGTGACTTAGTTTAGTATTCGCATATATTACTTGAATATATTACTTGGATGTGTTACGTCGATGTATTACTTGAAGCCGTTTGCCTCAACGGCAAAATTTTATACACACTATTTCAATGCATTTTATTGTTTCACTTAAAATTATTGATTTATGTTCCTTTCAATTTAACGTTCGCTAAATTTACGTAATGATCTTCTTTCAACGATTACAGGCGGCGCGTCAATTATGAAATAAATGTATCTGCTCTGGTTAGTTTTATAGACAAATTCCTTTCCAATGTTGCACACGTCCTCATTGGCTGACAGCTTTTTAACGGTCTTTAGTCCGGGGAAAAGGCTTTTCAATTATGTTTATCTGCAAAGTGTTATATCTCCAACTTGTTGGGTTTTATAAAAATGTTGCATTTTGTGTACGTGCTAAATGTGGTATATCTCGCAACTTTGTAAAGGGACTTATTAAATATCCCTTTTACATACGTTCAAATTTGCATATATCTCGAAAATTTTGTAATGGGATTCGTTAATAAATGGCATATCATGTACGCTTTAAGTTACACGTAGCCTGTCGCCTCTAATATCTTTATTTACATATGCTTGTTTTACGAAGTCTGGCACCTTATGCACGTTACAAAATGCACGTACTTCTTCGCTTCTAATATGCTTATTTTAAATGTTTGTTTGTACAAACTGGTATTTCTTTTGTTATCCGTAGTTTATTATCTTCTTTTTGTGCATACCCCAGAATATCTCTGTCCGCCATGTCTAAGCTGGATTTAATGTTATTCCCTGCTGTTTCTACTAGTATCAGAAATTTTCCCGATATCTTTCAGCAATTCAATTCACTTCTTTTCAAACTGGTAACGCCATTATTTTGCTGTTGCATGTGTTTTGTTTAATTTGTGCCAATAGCGATTTTGGATTGGAGGTCGTTATCAGTGTTGTATTCATTTTTAGTTGCCAGTCTTGCTTAAGTTTTGTTCTCAAATAGTTTAAACTGTAAAGTGTTGTATTTAAGTTGTTAAAATTTATAATTATATATACGTAAAGAACTTGGTGTTTCGTGGCAGGTTAGACTCATCATAGATCCTTATCCTATAACCCTTCCTTACTTGTCCAAGAGTGAGTCGAGAAAGCTTATTTTGCTTCCATGTTGGATTTCGGTAAGCGGTATTAATAATTATTATTATTTATTGATTATGGAAATACATCCTCTTATTGGTTGAATTAATATTTTGATAATTTCATATCTAAATATAAATCAGAGATCAGCGAATAGTAATAACGCAATCGTTTCGTGAATATCTTTATCTTTTAGTTTTGCAAATCAAAGAGCCTTTTTGATTTCTTTTTTTCAAATTTTTTTATTTAAAGACTGCCTTCATAATTACGATGTTGTGGTCAGTGTCTGTATCTGTTTCTGGATAGCTTCTACAGTCTTTTACTTGATTCCTAAAGCGTTGCCTAATAAGAATGTAATCCATTTGATATCTTCCTATATTCTCTGGCATCTTCTACTTGCATCGTCTTCTAGCATGATGTTGAAATAATGTGTTTGTGATGGTTAAATTGTTTTTGTCGCAAAATTCTACCAACCTACTTCCCTGTCGTTTCTTGTGTCTAAACCATATAAACTTACTACCGCTCATTCCCTAGTCTCACCTATCACTGCATTAAAATCCCCCCGTAATTATTAAACTTTCATGTCCTTTTACGTATCCTAGTACGTCTTCGATATCTTTGTAGATCGCTTCTACCTCTTCCTTACTGTGGCTGGGGGTGGGCATGTGTACTGGTATTAGTTTGTATTAATTAACTTACCTTGTGTAATTAATTAACCGCATATATTTATATGTATAATTTTGATCTGCTGAACTCGAATCCGAGTGCTATTTTGCCCTATCACTTAAGGTTTATTATCAATGCTAAAAACAAATTAATAAAAAATTTGGTCAAAATAAACGCTACCTTTATTGATACAAAGACAAAACAAATTACAAATAGTAAACTAAATTGAAAAAAGCCGAATTGTCCCTTTTTACTGTTCAGCAGTAATCAGGCATCATTGAAACATTCCACCGACTTTGAAACCTGCGTTCCATTTCTTTCATATCTTGGTGGAACCTTTCACCTAGCCCCTCACTCTCATCATCAAGTTTTTCGGGAAGTAATCACGATGCGAGTGTGAAAAGTGAACTTTTATGCTCATATTCGTCTCAATTCCATAAATTTCTGCAGCATGTTTTTCACAATTTCCTTGTAGTTAGGATCCTTGTTGTTTCCCAAGTAACCTTCAATTATATTAGCAAATAAAGTGCATGCACTCTCAGTTTCGGTTATGGTATTTACAAATTGATCTTTTGTTAATCTCCTTATTTGAGGACAGACAAGAATTCCTTCCTTTAATTTTGCATCTGAGATTGCTGCAAATTTTCTACAAAGGTATTTGAAACAGTCTCCATCTTTATTTAAAGCTTTAACGTATTGTTTCATTAATTCTAGTTTAATATGCAGCGGAGGTGATAAGATTTTTTGTGGATCAACAAGACTTTCGTGCAGAATATTTTTTGATCCGGAAGTTAAAGTATCTCTTCTTATCCAGTCCTTTTTCCTCCAATGTTGATGTCTACTTCGACTGGCCCACTCACACAAAAAAAGAGGTATTTTGTATACTCTGACTGCTGTCCTTGTAGAAGTCCCACATTTTTCCAATTCCCACAAATTTTTCAACTATGATCATGGTATTTGATTTTTTCAAGCATTAATATACGTTTTTCGTTGCTTTCCGTCATTTGCGTAGAATGGGCAACCGGTACCGAAGAAAAAACGTCCACAATGTGCAAGAGAACAGCTCTAAGGTTTCTTTTGGAAAAATCATTAAAAAGCCTTCAATCATCGGGATTGTATGTGCCCCCAAGTTTGTTTATTAGACTAGAAATATCGGTGCAATAAACTAAACAGCCACTTTTTCAAAATAGCCTGAATACACGGACTCGCGTTTCCTAAAATACGAGATTTTAATGTGTTCTGTGGGTAAATTTTTTCTTTGAAGTCTGGATGATTAAATTTCGAAAAGATCTTTTGGAGGACCTAATTCTCTAAGTCGTTAAGTTCGGTCTTTGAAATTAACTGCTCGATATTTCACTGGCATCGGTAAAGTTGTTTTTATCAACTTCAGGTTCAGAACTGCTTGTAACATCTTCTAAATTTCTTAGTTTCTCAGGTATTGGCACGTCTAGACCATGTGGCACTCGCTTAACTGCATACTTGGGGTTTGGATAAATGATGTTTAAATTTTTTGTGTTATATCCATTTACATTGCACATACAGAAATATGTCATCATGGTGATATGTTGGCTATCGCCAAATCATTAGTATTCCAAAGGGTAGGCATTTCCTTGTTCCATTACTCCAATGCCTTAAACCCTCTTCACATATCGTACATACAACGTACAATCCAATGTTTGTCTTGATTACAAATCTATACTTTAAAATACGCGTAGTATTGATGTTTCAACAGTGATGTAATTTTACGTCTAAATTTCTTGACCATAAAACAATCACACACATAGCAAAGAGTATCTGGATTATTTTCACAAAGTCTTGGCATTTTAAACACGAATTTGACTGCTAAAGGCGCACTAAACTCACTAAACAACGACTGCCTAGACCGAACGCAAACAGACTCTAATGAATACGCTTGTTACACAAAGACGTCTATTTATATTTCATTTGTCGACGGCCTTACTGCAAATCAAAGAATCCCAGCAATTAAATTCGGGAATTCTCCTATACTATTCTATTGATTTGTACACAATTTAGTCTCAGCGACATAGCAATTTTTAGAATGTCATTTAATTTTTATTCGCAAATATTTAAAAAAACCCTAAATATGACACCTAGTAAATTTATTTAAAAATTGTGAGTGGTGGAAACAAAAAATGTTGATTCTTTATTAGATTAGCCACCAAAACTTCAAAATAATGAACAAATCCAAATCACGAATTTTTTGTTGGTCTGTGTAATCCAACACCTTTAACCAATCAGGAACATCCAGGTCGTAGGTTATGATCATAGTCTAACACCTCTCACCAATCTTCTAATCAAATCTTGAAATAAAAGTTGGTAGCTACTTTGATTATGAAGCTTTGTTACCTCTATTTCTCTTGCGCTTATATACGGTATTCATAAGAAAATGACAAGTGGGTATACTTCAACTATGATTTTCATATCTGGTACATGTCATTCAATACAGACCATTTTGGCGTATGCTCTATAAAAAACATCTCCTGTAAATATGTCTAATTTTTTACTTTTAAAGCTCAATAAAGCTCTCCAGATGCAGCTATTTCGTAGTTATTTATAAACCTTCGAAAAATGTTAAATTTTCTACGTTGTTCGTAGAAATAAACTTCTTAATCCATTCACTCCTTTTTTTTTAAAACGAGGAATATTTCAACAGAAACACGTTTGATCAGCGCAGCTTTGATTTCGTTTCTATGACAACGAAATTCATTTGTGCATATTGTTTGTGTAAGTAATACTGATGCATGGGTGAACAATTTTTTTAGCATTCTTTTCTTCTAAGTGTTCTGATTGAATTAAAAATCGCTTCTGTGATAGAAAATCCGTCCTAAGACAATCTGCGTACCGTTATTTAGTTTTGACCGTTAAAGAATGTCAACCAATGAAAATTTATAAGAGAATAAAAGCTGCTTAAGGTGGCTATAGTTATTTCATGCAGCTGTGGTTGAATGGTGCAATAGATTTCGACAGGAAGGAGAATTCACTAAAGATTGGCCTGTCTCGTATCTGCACTACTGCAGAATCAGATAGAAATATGGAACAACTGGAAACTACATTGCGTTCAAATAGACGCATCAAAGTTAGAAGACTTTCTTAAATATCGAACATTAGCGTAGAAACTGTTCATTCCTTTGTTCATAGTCTTATCTGTCATAAAGTTGCCCCTTAGTGGATTCCACCATTGCCTATGGATGAGTAGAAGAATATGGGTTCGGTCTTATCAATACAATATTTAAGCACTATCAACAAAGTATTGCTTTTTCTACACCAAATTGTTGTCAGTGATGAGTCTTGGTGTTATCGCTACGAACCTGAATCCAAACGTCAGATTATTCAATGGATACGTGCACAATTTCTAAAGGTGACAAAATTTCCATCTCTACTTTCGGCAAGAAAAGCAATGTTGACCGTATTTTCTGATTACCAGGGTGTGTTGTTCTTGGATTTAATAGAAATCGGTGTCAACGTTAACGTCGAGCGCTATGCAGTTACCTTAAAAGCTTACGTGCTAACATTAAGGAAAAACGTCATCGGATGCTCATAAATGGTATTAATCTTCTGCATGCTAATACTCGATCCCATGTAGAGCAGACGATTCTGGATCTACTTCGTCATATAAAATGGGTAGTTTTACAACATCTAGTTTGTATTTCCGACTTTTGCCCATGCGATTTTTATGGGTTTAGCTCATTAAATAATCATCGAAAAGCCGTTAGTTTAATTCGGCTGGTGAAGTAGAAATTGCTGTTATAAAATGGTTCCGCGAGGAGTCGCAAAAATTTTACCAGCAGGGAACAATAGATTGGTTCATCAGTGAGGCTCATTCTTTATCGTTAATCGAGCCTTGTTTTAAATTCGGCAAATAAACACTTCTTTACAGCCTTTACACGTGTTTCCATTGAACAATCTTCATATATGTGCACCAAACGAATCTCATAGAAAAACACAGTTATGTTTACTTGAAGACTTCCCTAACTATAGTCTTTAAAACAAAAAATTACGACAGATATACCTTTGCGTCAAAATTTAATTTTTTGTTTTAGGTAGAAAGCTCGTGGTTGGTGTCTTGTTTTTTATTTGGACAAATACTAGGGTCAGTTCTATCAGTGTTGGTACTTGAAAATTTTGGACGCAAGCAATGCCTACTAATGTCAGGTGCTCCACTATTTGTTTGTTGGTTCCCTATAACCTTTACTACATCTGTATGGGGGATATATATTTCAAGGTTTATAGCCGGAATTGCAGCGATGATTGCTATGAACGTAAGTGCAGATTTCCTAATACCTAAATATACGATATTTTTATAGAATGTTATGTTGTATAACGGAGAAATAGCCGAAAAAGAAATTAGAGGCCGGCTTGGGTCAACAATTAACATGTTAGGAATTATGGGCGATTTAATTCCTCTCTGCGTTGGTCCTTATGTATCTTATAAAGAACTCTCGCTACTAAGCAGTGCTGTGCCACTTCTATTCTTAATTTTATTTTATTTCATGCCAGAATCACCATATTACTTAATAAAAATCGGAAAAGAGGATAAAGCAAAAAAAAGTTTAAGGAGGCTACTTAATAATGATATTAGTGACGTTGCATTTAATGAAAGGATAGGAATAATAAAAACCACTGTTGAGGAAGAAATGAAGAACAAATCGTCGTTATTAGAGTTCCTCTTAAAAAAAGACTATCGAAAATCGCTTGTAATATCATTTGGTAAAACTTATGTAATAACTTACACACTTACACAGTCTACTTACAGGTATCTACACTATAAACCACCTAAGTGGTTTTTCAGCTATTCTTGCTTATATGCAATCTATATTGGAATACAGTAGAGATAGTATTCTTCCAGAAACTTCAAGCGTAATATGCGGTATCGTTCAACTGCCAACAGGTATGGTAATGCCATTATTTAACATTAACCCACTTAAAAGTTATAAATAAGTTAGCTTTGATTTTAAATTTATAGAAAATTATAGGCTTATAAAAGGATCTTGTGTAATCTGTTTTTAATTAATTGAGAACACTATGAAGCTATCCAATCTGAGCAGAACGAATGATTTAAGCGCCGTTGGAGTTATCACTTGTCACTTGTCACTTTGACACTAATTTGCTGTATATGGCGATGTGTAAATAATTGTTCGTTTTCACATTGACTAGTTACTGTTTGTTTATTATTTATATTTCCAGTATGACTGCTTGCTCAGTATAGTTCTAGTTTAATCAAACCTTTCCAAAAGTTTATTAAACTAGTATTTGGATCAAAATGGACAGTGCTAAAACCCGAGAGATTTAATACAGTTCCAGAGGTTAGTACTGCGTCCAGAGAGTAGAACATTCCAGACCCTTATTTCCACCCTAACTCTAGCTCAGATGGATACTAAAAGATTCAGGATATTAGTAAACTGTGTGGCATCAGACATTTACAGATATATTGATACAATTATTTTTTTTGCTGCACTAAAAGCACCAGCCCCACGACTGGGCGTCAGTGATGCAATTCTTCCTAACTAGGCTCAACTAGCCTCACACGTGGTTGCCAGTGAAACGAATTTTCTAATACATGTATCTGACTTCAGAAGTTGGGTGTCAGCAAAACAAAGTCTTCCGACATAACTAGGGGTCTATTCCTTGGGTAGAGCTATGAGCAATGGGGGGGTAAGTCGAAATCTGTTGGGGGGTCACACTCAAACTAAAACAAATAGGCGCCACCAAGTCCAGATTGATTCATGTTAAAAGCATAGCATATTTCTAAGGGCGGACGTGGAGACCCAAAGAAAAAAAGATCGCCTTCGGTGACAAAAACCTGTCTTAACAGAATAGGACGCTGTTCCTGTAAGAAAGAGTAATAATTAAGTCAACATAGAAAATGGGAACACTGTTTGTGTCCCTCAAATATGCCTAAAAAAAATAAAAAGAATATTTTCTACATAAGGGTGGCATCAAAATTCAACTCTTATTGCCTTTTTGGGTTGCTAGGTTTGATCACACTTGATCAAAATAAAAGACTTTAAACTTAGGTTAATAATTTACTAGAAAGAATTCCTTTAACTTTAAATAAAATTGAATGCAACAAAATTAAATAATTATTTGTAGTAGTTTGGAAATTTAAGATAAGGTTTATCAATCTGTTTCTAGATCAAGAATATTACAACAAAGTGTAATTTGTTACATTAATGGTTTTTAACCCATTCAGATCTGATTAGGTCTATTACATTGTCAAAATTAAAATACAAAATATTCTCGTTAAGTTACATGTGCTAATTTCAGTTTAAAATGAAAATGTTCATAAAGATATTCTCGTTTTCAAAGTTGGTAGTAATAAAATACTAAGCATCTGCTTTCATAAATACAAGTGTCAGCAGTATATCTCAAACAAACAAATGACGTAATTACACATGTTATTTTATAGTGAAGCAACGTGTTGTTCTGACAAAATAAACAGTGAATTTTAAGTTTGGCGCTGGGAAATCCAGCTTAGCAACAGATAAAGTGAATAACAAAATCGTATTTATACGTATCAAAATAAAATAGCGTGTTTCCTGAGTGGAACACAATTGAATTTCTTAAAATTACTACGAACCAAACAAAACTGCTTTCATAGGCTGAAATAGGATGTGCATCGTCATGCGGAATTAACTGCTTACATCCTAACAAAGTAGTATCTTGGCTCGGACCAACAAACGATTTCCTGTTAATTAGATCTGCTTTCCATCCTCTAAAAGCATGTGTTAAATTGAAGTGGTTTCTTAACGTTGATTCACAGTTCTAAGTTATAATTGTTTAACTTCTCATCGCCTAAGTGTTGTAGTGTTTCGTCGTCTAATCTTGGTTTGCGCTAAACAAATTTTCAAATTACATACTATAATAACGAGTATACATTACCAACCGTTATTCAGAAAATGTTTCACTTAATCAAACCGACCCGCAGGTCACTGGCCAATGTTCTCTTAAACATGCTGCTGCCTCTTTTACCTATGGCCGAGTGCCTATCTCGTGCTCTCGTACGATGGGAGGATCCCAAAGGGGGGGGGTTGTCATTGCTCTCTACGCGCTTGCGACTGGGTGTGAAATACACCGCCATCCAAAACAACTAGACTAACGAGTCAAGATGCTGTTACAATGTAATATTATAATTGTAAAATGTATTATGACTTTACTTAATAAAGGTATTTAACTATTGTCGTACCTTAAATGAAGCGAATTATGAATTCGAAAATAAAATTGTTACACTACCCCTTTCCTAAAAGAAAAAAAATTTTTTCAAGGAATTTAGTATAACAAATACAAAAAAATTTTTTTTTTTTTTTAAGTATACTAGCCTTTTCTACCTTCCTAACTATCAAAACAATTTTTACGAATTTATTCAAACGAGGGAGACAAATATTTTCAATTCGAGTGTGTTGGTAACTACGTGTACCTGACGTCCATCGGGAGACAAAATCGGGGAGTCACAATCGGTATAAGTCAAAATTGGGAGGGGTCAAATTAGAAAGTCTAACACTCCACGGAAAAAATTAATCAAAATCAAACTCAGAATAATCCTTCAACTAGAGGTTCTTATTCTTACCAAAGCTAGTATCTACTAACTGTAACCAAACATTTCACAATTTATCACAACTTCCACAAAAAAAACTTCACTTCCTGGAGCTCTATTAGCTCTATCTACAAAAAAAGGGAATGCTACTACTTCAAAACAGCATAACCATTCAAAATATTATCACTATAAAGTGACAATCAAAAGGAAGTCCCTACTAATAGGCCTAAATTTCAAACACTATTATCACAAAGTGATAATCAAAACAAAATTAACCCAACCAAAAGGTTGCGCACAAGTTTCAAATACAAACAATCATCACTATATCGCAAAGAGACAATCAAAACTAAGGTAACCTAACCATAAGGTCACTTAACAAATTCAAATACAAAATATTATCACTTTATCGCAAAGAGATAATCAAAACCAAGGTAACCTAACCATAAGGTCACTTAACAAATTCAAATACAAAATATTATCACTTTATCGCAAAGAGATAATCAAAACTAAGGTAACCTAACCATAAGGTCACTTAACAAATTCAAATACAAAATATTATCACTTTATCGCAAAGAGATAATCAAAACTAAGGTAACCTAACCATAAGGTCACTTAACAAATTCAAATACTAAATATTATCACTTTATCGCAAAGAGATAATCAAAACTAAGGTAACCTAATCATAAGGTCACTTAACAAATTCAAAAACAAAATTGAACCAGATAGGGCTGTAATCTCCTACACCCTACTGATTATCCTATCACTAATTTCCAAACAACAGGTCCCATCAGTGATGGACCAAATGGTGAGGCTCACCATGCAAACTTTTGACCTTATCAAACAAAAAAAATTTCGAACGGTCAAAACAAGGGAAAGAATAAATCAATATTCTCTCTACCTCGATATGTAGAAATCAGGACTAACAACTTAAATAGCCCACCTACTTCTACATTAAAAAGATATCTGTCAACGACATCTTCTTCCACTTAAGGGTACCTGACGACCAAAGACTAAAAAATTTGGAGAATAGTTGGTGGACTCATGTTTTGCTGAATTAATTGCGTACTGAATTTTTGATATTTCATTATCCCACGTATCATGTGCTTCTACGTATGAACGAATTGCAGTACCAACTGTCTTATTGATTCTTTCCAGAAAATTGCATTGGGGAGCATAAACAGCATTATACCAAATCTTTTGAATTTCGTACTTTGCACACAACGCTTTAAAAATACGTCCAATTAATTGTGGACCATTATCACAAATAACAAATTGTGGTACTCCGTAGACAAGAAATACTTTTTCCTCCAAAAACTTCTCAATCAAATGTGCCGTGGCACTACGCAAAGGTTGTAAAATCGAATACTTCGAGAACCAATCACCAACAACTAAAAGTCATTTTCCTGCTTATCAGTCATCAATAAAAAAACTAATCACGACGATAGCTAACAAAAAAATCAGTGTTCAGGTACACTCTCATCCTACTACCAATCGAACTGTCGAAACAAATACAATGCTTCACCACGCCTAAATATGCTAGAGTGACAAACCCTCGACGAGTCTCACCTAGACTAACAATACAAAAATTTACATCAAATCAAAAAAATGATGCAAAAAAAATTCTAGAGCGCCTAACTCACCTCGAGTCTCGTCTAGACTTATGCAATGCCGAGCGACCAACTCTTACTGAGTCTTGTCTGGACTGACATACTGCTGAGCGACCAACCACGACGACAAGTTCCGCCTAGACTAAATTGCGTTGCAATGCTGATCTAAACAAAAATCTGCTAACAAAATCAAAAACGTGCTTATGCACAAAGAGCAATTTTCAAACGACACGACGACAGCTCACTCCAATGTACCTTCAAAATAGGATCTCTAGCCTTATCATCAAATTTGGACAAAAATGTTCTTTATTGACTCAAGCAAATCAAACTACAGGCTTATCAGCTTCTTCAGCTAACAGTCTTCCAAAAATTTTCTTTTCTCCAAAACTGGTTTCTCACTCACTACTCCCGTTCTTCTTTAAGTAGACAAATAATTCGGAATATCCGACATGATTACAAAAGCCTAATGTTTCAATGAAATCAAACTGGTAAATCTAAATGATTTGAACCTTACAAAAATTATCAAAACAAATTTGGGCAACCAAAGGTAAAAGTCAAAAGGTGTATTGGAAAAATAAATTTTACCAAAACAATATCAAAAAAAAATTATATTGGGTCAAAACAGAATGAAAGTTAAAAATAAATTTAACTAAGTTAATTAATTGACTTACTGGGGGTTAACGTTACAACCAATCTTTTTAACAACCAAACCTAATTATCACATAAACGTTGAGCAAACAAATCTCGATGCAAAACTATTTTTGAACAAACAAATTTCGAAGCAAAATACTTTTCGAACAAACTAATTTCGAAGCACAATAATTTTTGAATAAACAAATTTCGAACCAAAATAAATTTTGAACAAACAAATTCGAAGCTAAATAAATCCCGAACAAACAAATTTCGAAGCAAAAATAAATTTTGAACAGACTATTTCAAAGTAAAATTATTTTTGAACAAACAAGTTTCAGAGTAAAAATAATTTTTGAACAAACGAATCTCGAAGTAAAATTAATTTTGAACAAACAAATTTCGAGGTAAATCAAATTATGAACAAACAAGTTTCGAAGTTAATCAAATTATGAACAAACAAATTTCGAAGTTAATCAAATTATGAACAAACAAATTTCGAAGTCAATCAAATTATGAACAAACAAATTTCGAAGTTAATCAAATTATGAACAAACAAATTTCGAAGCTAATCAAATTATGAACAAACAAATTTCGAAGCCCCAAACGTTGCCGGCGCCAGTGATACAATTTTTTTTTTTTGCTGCACTAAAAGCACCAGCCCCACGACTGGGCGTCAGTGATGCAATTTTTCCTAACTAGGCTCAACTAGCCTCACACGTGGTTGCCAGTGAAACGAATTTTCTAATACATGTATCTGACTTCAGAAGTTGGGTGTCAGCAAAACAAAGTCTTCCGACATAACTAGGGTTCTATTCCTTGGGTAGAGCTATGAGCAATGGGGGGTAAGTCGAAATCTGTTGGGGGGTCACACTCAAACTAAAACAAATAGGCGCCACCAAGTTCAGATTGATTCATGTTAAAAGCATAGCATATTTCTAAGGGCGGACGTGGAGACCCAAAGAAAAAAAGATCGCCTTCGGTGACAAAAACCTGTCTTAACAGAATAGGACGCTGTTCCTGTTAGAAAGAGTAATAATTAAGTCAACATAGAAAATGGGAACACTGTTTGTGTCCCTCAAATATGCCTAAAAAATAAAAGAATATTTTCTACATAAGGGTGGCATCAAAATTCAACTCTTATTGCCTTTTTGGGGTGCTAGGTTTGATCACACTTGATCAAAATAAAAGACTTTAAACTTAGGTTAATAATTTACTAGAAAGAATTCCTTTAACTTTAAATAAAATTGAATGCAACAAAATTAAATAATTACTTGTAGTAGTTTGGAAATTTAAGATAAGGTTTATCAATCTGTTTCTAGATCAAGAATATTACAACAAAGTGTAATTTGTTACATTAATGGTTTTTAACCCATTCAGATCTAATTAGGTCTATTACATTGTCAAAATTAAAATACAAAATATTCTCGTTAAGTTACATGTGCTAATTTCAGTTTAAAATGAAAATGTTCATAAAGATATTCTCGTTTTCAAAGTTGGTAGTAATAAAATACTAAGCATCTGCTTTCATAAATACAAGTGTCAGCAGTATATCTCAAACAAACAAATGACGTAATCACACATGTTATTTTATAGTGAAGCAACGTGTTGTTCTGACAAAATAAACAGTGAATTTTAAGTTTGGCGCTGGGAAATCCAGCTTAGCAACAGATAAAGTGAATAACAAAATCGTATTTATACGTATCAAAATAAAATAGCGTGTTTCCTGAGTGGAACACAATTGAATTTCTTAAAATTACTACGAACCAAACAAAACTGCTTTCATAGGCTGAAATAGGATGTGCATCGTCATGCGGAGTTAACTGCTTACATCCTAACAAAGTAGTATCTTGGCTCGGACCAACAAACGATTTCCTGTTAATTAGATCTGCTTTCCATCCTCTAAAAGCATGTGTTAAATTGAAGTGGTTTCTTAACGTTGATTCACAGTTCTAAGTTATAATTGTTTAACTTCTCATCGCCTAAGTGTTGTAGTGTTTCGTCGTCTAATCTTGGTTTGCGCTAAACAAATTTTCAAATTACATACTATAATAACGAGTATACATTACCAACCGTTATTCAGAAAATGTTTCACTTAATCAAACCGACCCGCAGGTCACTGGCCATTGTTCTCTTAAACATGCTGCTGCCTCTTTTACCTATGGCCGAGTGCCTATCTCGTGCTCTCGTACGATGGGAGGATCCCAAAGGGGGGATTGTCATTCCTCTCTACGCGCTTGCGACTGGGTGTGAAATACACCGCCATCCAAAACAACTAGACTAACGAGTCAAGATGCTGTTACAATGTAATATTATAATTGTAAAATGTATTATGACTTTACTTAATAAAGGTATTTAACTATTGTCGTACCTTAAATGAAGCGAATTATGAATTCGAAAATAAAATTGTTACACTATTAGTAACTGTAAAACTTATAATGATGCTATGACCGTACTCAAAGACATTTATATCATACCAGTAAATAAAATTTTTGCAAGGCATGTACTATTTACACAAAAACAAATGTTTAAAGAAACTGTCGATCAGTATTTGCAAGTGTTTAAGCTATCAAGCAAAATCAAAAGCTATTGGTGCCGATCACAAAAGAGACGATTTCACGAGAGATATTATTATTGAACTCTAATCATTTGTATTGCGTCAACGCTTGTGGAAGAAATTAAGTTAACTTTAAAAGATGTTTATGAACTGTCCCACTCTCTTTGAACTTGCGCAAGAACAAGCATTAAGTTTTAACTCGTCAACTCTTTTAAATGCAATTCCACCGAAAACCAATCGTTATAAACCGTTAGTTGATAATAATTCTAAAACTACCGTACCGGGTGGTGATGAAAAGTGCTTCTCTTGTGTTTATTTTAAACACCTTAAAAGTAACTGTCCAACATGAAATTTATCTTGCAAATCTTGTGGCATTCTAGGTCATTTTGCTAAAGTGTGCCGATCCACTAAGTCCCAAAAAGCGACTGTCACAGTTTATATTAAGAAAGTAGTAAGAAGGAATTTTCAGTCTCTATAAATCGAGATCTAATACTGTTCCTATTACTTTTAATGGATGTACTATTTTCACATTAATTGATACGAGAAGTTTATTAAGTTTCATAATCAAGAAAATCGGCTCTAAATTGAGTTTAGAAGTGGTTCCTTGAGCTGGATCTGCATCTATGGCTTCAACTACTATGATTTCTAAAATTAAAGTGCAGTGTAATATGAATGTTAGCCTTGTAGATAACTCTTTTGCTGACATAAAGCTATCTATTTTACCAGATCCATGCTATGACATTATAATAGGGCATGCTATTCTAAAACTACATACAGTATCCAATTAGTTTGGTGATAAAGACTCCGTCACATGTGGATTAACGGCTGCTAATGCACAGTCTGTTTTCTTATCTGTCAATCTAGAAACCAAATGTAAACAAATTGCAATCAAGTCAAGTCGACATTCTGTCGATGACTACAAGTTTAATCGTAATTGAAGTAGCAAAGTTACTCGAAGAATACATAATCCAACCCAGCAGCTCCCAGTTTTAGTTGTTTCAAACGAAAATAGAAAAACAGTGCAGTTGTTGACTATCCACGAACTATCAATAGATTTACTTTGTTAGACGTGTACCCTTTGCTAAAGATTATGTTGCTAACTATAACGTTTTAGGTACCATCAATCTTCGTAGTGCTCACTATCAAATCACTATCAGAAAAAAAAAATGCATACAGCTTTCGAAGGACGCGGACGGCATTATAACTTTAAGAGTATTCCATTTCTTGGTCACTAATGGGAGAGCTGCGTTTCAAAGGATCATTGATGAAACAATTCTGTCCGAAAAATTAGTTGACACTTATGCATACCTAGATGATGTGTCCATATGCAGAAAAGGCCAAGAGAAGCACAATAAGGACTTTAAGAAATTTATTGAAACAGCAAGAAATATAAGTTAACTATTAATTATGAAAAATCTTTATTTCATGTAAATCAATCAACTTCCTGGAGTATCGAATTCAAATGGTACTATCTGGTCTGCTTCAGGCTTTCTCGAACTTTTAAAAAATTTACCTCCAAGAAAAGACATAGCCTTTTTTGGAAGAGTATCAGCTATGTTTCAGAATTATTCAACATTAATTCCAATTTTTCCTAAAAAATTGCACATCCATATGTGAAAACGCGAGCTAGCTTTCAAGGAATTAAAACAAGGAATAGAAAAATCTGTTGTTAATTGTATTGATAGTGATAACCAGTTTACTACTGAAACTGAAACTTCTAAAAATGCTGCGCCTGCAACGTTGTAAAAAAATGAACGTCTTGTGACGTTTTATTCCTAAACTTTAAATGGCTCTGGACAGAAATACTCGGCTGGTGTACAAAGAGCTCAAGCCGTAGTTGAAGCTTTGCGTCAATGGAGCACTCTTACAGGCATTCATTTTAAGTTGATAACGGATCAACAATTCGTAGTTTTGTGTTTGACAGTACGCGAGTTACGTTTTGGGCCTAAGGAGCTGCCTTTTTAAAAAGTCTTCTTCCAAAACTTCTTGTAAGAAATTTATTTGTTTAACAGAATTTACTTGTGGAATTTTGACAAACTATTTAAAATTAATCTAAGTCGAAATTACTCATATTTGAAGTTAAATTAGGGCGAGTAGCCTGAACAACGAACAATGTAAAAGCTGTGAGGCTCAAGACTGACTGACTGATTTGGAGCTCCCGGGGTATTTATGTTGTCTCTGCCTCTCATATTTCTGTGGGAACTGCTGAGCTCAGGTCTGCTTATTCCTTTATTCAATTCGTTATACCATGTAACAATCTTAATTCTTATAATTGCGGTTTCTTAACCGTCTGTGAACTGCACCTGCAGTATCACCTACATCTGGAATACATTGTATCCACATCCATTCTCACAACTTGCTTGTGAACATTCATTCACCTATTCTTTATTTATCCTTGAATTACAATGTTGCATCTAACTTAAGTTTCTTAATAACTTATATTTATTGTACATATATTGATTTGGGGGATATGTAACTGTTAGGGGGTCTTGGCAGCCACAGGTTGCTTAACTCCCTTTACATACCACTGAATCTTGGTGAATTGAGGCACATAATTAAAAAACAATAAAAGGGGAACGGAGCTGTATTCACGATGTGTGAGAATTTCAGGTAACTATATAGGCTAGCTCAGAATATAAATAAGTGGAGGTGCGTGTCCAACCAGTTTTGAGACGGAAAACCTAATAGCAAAAAAATAGGCGCAGATAAATGTGATGATTATTATAAACAACTACAGGTGTTGGTTGTAAAATATCTGCAACTGATGTTGACTGTGCAAAAAGATATATTGGAAAAAAAATATTAAATTGGCAAATTTCAAGTGCTAGGGGACTTGGCAGCCACAGGTTGCTTACCGCCCTTCACAACCAGTGAATGTCGATGAAATAGGGTATATAATCGTAAAACAATAGAAGGGAACCAAACTGCATCTAACAAAAAAGAACAGCGCCTATGATTAAAGACAACAAACATAGAGACAAGAAGAAAATTGTTAAAAACATATGTGTGGAGCACAGCACAGTATGCCTATAAAATACGAGCAGTAGGAAAACCAGACAGAAAAACGGTAACAGCTTTTTGGAATGTTGTGTTTAAGATGTATGAGAATAATAGCATGGACAGACAAAGTTAATGACAAATAGGTTATATAAATAGTAGGGGAATAAAGATATTTGTAAAAAAAAATTTGGAGAAATAGAAGGACAGAATACGTTTTAAGGCATTTTTGGGGAGTAGTATGGGATATATTACAAGCAGAGATAGAAAAAAGGAGGTTGATGTAGACCTATATCAGATAGTGATGGATGCAAACTGTACAAAGTTTGGGGACATACGTAGATTAGTTCAGAATAGGCAACAATGATGGTACGCGTCTAACCAGTTTCAGGACTGAAGACCTAATGATGATGATGATGGCATTAATTTTTATTTTCGTTGTTATTGTGATTGCTATACATACTGCACAGTAATTGTAATTAAGTTTCTTATTGTTCATTTTGGTTTGTTGTACTAATCATTGCTGTTTTAGTATCATTAATTTTTATACATATTTTTTAGTATCTTAGTATTTCTAATTATGAGTTTTTGCGTTACTTGTATTGTTTTGCGAATGTGAGCATGAATGCGTGGCCGTTATTATTTTTGCGGTCTCCATTTTGCGTTTTGTATTTTGCTGATTATGTATAAAAAGTATAATAAGATTTTTATAAGCAATTTTTGTTTATTTTTAATTCTTTTACACTAACCTAAGCCTTCTTTTTCGTTTATATTATAATTATATTTAATTTACCGCTTGTATTTATTTTGGCATTTGGGAATTTGTTAATTATTTACCTCCGCCCGGTATCTTCAAATTGTCATTGCATGTACCGTGTATTAGTTCAGACACCACGCCTGTTTGAAAGTGACGCAATAACGACAAACCTTGCTGTGTCATTCACATGTGCAAGAACTTCTTATCACCGGTCATGGAGAAGACAAGAGTCAAGAGTCGACTATCGCTCTCCATCCTGTACGGTCGCATTAAGATTATTCCGTTTTTCGTACGGTCGCAGCCATTAATTGTGCTACGTTTCGCTATTTTTAAAAAGGGTAGGTATTTGAAGGAATTGTTTGTTTTGTTTATTATCATTTATTTTTTGCGTATACATTTCTACTTTTCTCTACCTCTGTTAGCTGTCGAAATTACCGCAAAAAATTACACCTGCATTCTTAACTATCACTTATCCAATGGAGCACAGTCCCGTTCATAATCCATCGAAGGAGCGCTACTCTTCCCATCACACCACGCCAGCGACGACGAAGACAACGTCGCCTACTCTCGAATCCACACGAACAAAAACGACCGTTATAACAAAGGCTCTCGGTAGGACGACGAAGTGTTCATCACCACCACACCGCGACGCCGTCGTCGAGAGTAAAACGGAGGCTCTCGGGGAGTGAAACTGGAGTCCACAAGCTAAAGGTTGTATATATATATATATATATATATATATATATATATATATATATAATGGTTACATCATGACTCATCTAAATTCCTCACAACGTTTACTTAAAGTTTGCGGGGCAAAAACCTTGCGAGGCCTTATTCCGTATTTATTTACTTGTCTTTGAAACAAATAACTCTGAGACCGAAGCCTAGCGCTGCCCCCCATGCTTTGTCACAGCAACGCAAATTTCACAAAAAGCTGATTCTGATTCTGCTAACAGTCTTTTTCCATCACCTTCTAGTCAAAGGTTTTTCATATTTTTATAGTGAAACGTTTAATTGTGTAATGTTTACATCTGTTATCATACAAATTACGCATACCACGTTACTACCGATTTTCAAAATTTTTTTGCTTGTATGTTTTGTTTAAGGCTACATCTGGAGCATTCCTGATTGGGTTCTAACAATAATCTGTGAGCATTGTGGGGTTTCACTCCACTTGGTATCAGTTTTCGTAATACATAATGTCTTGGTGCAACTTTTTACCATGTTGGTCACCCACAGACCCTAAATTTGCAGGATGATAATCCAAATGTGAGTGCAGAAAATGAATATTTAAAAACATATTGCAACCTATATCGTAGTATCTGGAAATTAAAAACTCATAATTTGGTTTTCATTTTTTGCCTTTTGTATTTTCTTAGAAATTAGAACAAATTTTAAATCGTAATAGATTCCAGTCGTACAACTCGGATCCCAACGGTTCGGCTTGAGCTTTTGTCGAATTTAAATCCCGCACTAAGTCGTTAAGATGAATCTAGTGAAAGTAAATGTGAAGACCTCTATTAAATGGTTGAAAATCAGAATCCGTGTCTTTTTCCATAGGTTCAACAATATTATTTACAACAGCATTCGTATCATTTGCAATTGTATATGATTTTGTACGTTTGGGAACATGCAAATTTTGGCTGTGAAAAACCAATCTGAGAACTGATTGTGGGGTTTGGTACTGTACAGTATGCTTCGACTTCATTAAAATTTCAGATAGATCCATCAAGCATAATTAGCAATCAATCTGTAGCATGATCTTTAGATTCTGTTTACACCATGGTCACTGCAAAAGGCATTTACTTACGGGTACCGTTGAGTCATCCTCCTAAATTCACAGCACACGTTACACACATGATATCCGGCCCCAAGGCTTATTCTGATGTTTTACTTTGCATCCAAAATAAAGCTCATAAGCTTTTTGATTAAAGTAATTATTATCTTTTTGTTATATCAAGTCGTATACTCGCCACCTGCGTAACAAAATGTATCCGTTTGATTTACACACTTTTGCAACATTCTATAAAATTTATCTGTAACATATACTCTAGAGTAACATATTATTTCTTTATTAATATTTTATATCAATTTATAGTCGCGTTTAGGATGTGGACTGCTGCTCATGCTGTCCATGGCACTTATATATCTTGAGCCAGCATTTTCTATAACCTTCGTCAGACATTATGGCTCTGTTTACATTTCAAGTATGCGTCACCCGCTAGATTACGTTCGCTACAATATGTTATGCAGTGTGAACCATTTCTAACGAATATCTTAATGCTTACCGTTATTGGCAAATTCTTAGTGCAAATTTAGGTTTAACGACCGAAAATTCATAAAGAAAACATATCGCACATCAAAAAACAAAAATCGTGTAGGTCTGCGTTATTTGACCCCAAAGGGCAGGCTTCTCGCTCCTACTCATAAATTATCTACGAAGATCAGCCTATTGTTTCAAACCTCGCAGTTTTACCCACAGCACTCCATAGGTGTAAAATTGCATACACAAAAAAGAAAATCATGCTTCGTCAGAAAAGAAAATATATTTAACAAGTCGTCATTCAAGCTATTGGTAATCCGCTTGAGAAATTTATGACTTATGAGATGGTATGTTTCCATAAGGGTATTGTATTTTGTAAGAATGCACATCTAAGTCCTTTGTACAATTATTCGTCAGGTTTCATAAGTCCAATTTTTTAAGACAAACGTTGTAAAGGTTTTGAAGCTACTTTTTTATTCCTTGACAAACGTTATGAACAGCTGCTACAGTACGCATGAGCGAATATTTTGTGTTTTTCGCCTTTTTAATACAAAAATTGATGTTTACATTAAGCTTTTAATCTAAATAATTTAATTTTCCTTAAATCTTAAATCCTACAGCTGTGCTAGTTAAAGGATAGCCTCTTTTGCGTATCACTCACAAAAATTTAAAAACACTTCCTGCTATTAATATTGATCTTTATTTTGCTTTAGTGTTCATCGCCGCTGCACTAGTAGATCGACTAGGCCGAAGACCACTTCTTCTAATTTCTTTGCTTGGATGTTCTTTAGCACTGATGTCAATAGGATTATTCTTTTACCTTAAAGATGTTTTACACCGAGATATAAGTTACCTATCTTGGATGCCAGCAGCAGGAATTCTTCTATATATAGTAATAAGACCTATTGGAATAGGAACATTGTTGTATGTTCTGATGGGAGAACTATTTGCCACTAATATTAAAGGACACGCCATGGCAGTTTCGACGTTATATAAAAGTCTGCTATTATTCGCCGTTACTAGAACTTTTGGGCCTATTTCTAATGCCTGGGGAATGCATGTGATATTTGGAATTTATACATTAGTGTGTATTTTAGGGACACTTTTTGTATATTTTGTAGTTCCTGAAACAAAAGGTAAGACGTTTGCTGAAATACGAGAAGAGTTAAACAAAAGCAGCAAACAGTCTAAAAATAAAATATAAAAGGTTCAAAATAGGGGTTCCTTTTAATTGTAAAGTACGCCTTATAACATTAATTTTATTAATTTTTAATTAAATTTTAATTAAACTGTAACGACGTATCAATTCATACTTTTGATATTTTTTTTTGTTAGGGTTAAGAGTCCAATGTGCGTTATCAATGCTGTTTACAACAGGATGCAGGGCATGAGCATTCATGCGTACATATCGACACGTAGGGCAGACCAAAATCTGAACAAGATGCTGTCTTTTTTCCATTTTAATCCTCCATTAGGTAGCGGACTCAAGAGGTTTTTTGCCGCACATGTGGTAGAAGTATCGGTAGCTTAATCCAAACCTGATTATCGTTAAGAGTGGTAGCATTCTTTATAGTTTTTCCTTGCGAAAATCGTCGCTGTCGAGGTGGTGCGGTAGGTTACTGCATGTTGCGATGCTCTCTATACCCGCATCAAATCTGAGCTAAATCCTGATAGGCACAAGCATCAAACGTTGTTCTATGAGACATCATCTCTTGTGATAATCATGTGTGTCTTGAATCGTCTCCTCACCTACTCTAAGTAACATCAGACCTTTCGTCCAGCCAAGATAGAGGACACCGGAAGACTAAAGCCTTTACGGTACCGCCTTTTGTTACGGTGGTTTTGGCCATCGTGCCTAAACAGTCGTCAAAACCATTCCTGAAAGCTCAGAAGCCGGGCGAGAATCGGGCTAGCGCAGGAACTATTTCGCCGTTCTATCTGATATCGGGTCCCTTATTATGTCTAATAATTGCCGTGTAAAATATTGCCGCAATTTTCTATTAAGCAGCAGTAGTCCCACGCGTTAGAACACTTTCAGAGTACATGTGATTGCAACTATATGCGTATCCTTTAAGCTGCAATCTATTTTAAAGGCATGTCGCAAGCTGAGTAGTAAACTCAAGGAAACTATTCCCGTTCCGGCTCTCAAATGAGATCGAACTTCAAGAGAAGGCGGTAGGTGCCCCAAGCAACAGCACTCAGCCCCTTGCGCCTTAGGATCAACATCGGATTGCCGCTGTCCAACTGCAAATCGATATTACATTTCCTTTCAAGTTATGTATATAATTTTGGCAAGGTTTACTAGCCAACCAGATAACGCTACTGCAGTAGCTCTAATTTTTAATAATATCCAGCAGAGTAAGAAATAGATAATTAGAAATAAGTTGGTAAACGCTAAAGATATACGATTTTAAACCGTTTTATTTTTCCTTGTATCATTAACTAGTGGAGATAAGACTTCAACAAAACAACAGCCATTCCAGGTAGTTTAGGTACCGACATCAATTAGTGAGCGAGAAATAAATTTATGATTTCGAAAAAGGACGTAAAACTTGAGTTTAAGCAGAATAGGATGGGATAGCAATCGTCTATTATACAACGTACATAGAAAACTAGGTAACAGAAAAAAGGTAATTTGAGTGCGTAGGTAAGAGTGAGATGGAGATAACACGTGTGCGTTACAAGCATAGCTTAGATGTTAGTTGTCGTCGACTTGAGGTGAATGCCAAGGTTGTTTTGAGTATCGATTTTTAAAAACATTACGAAAATATTAGTACACGTGCGACGGTCGTTAGCTTCAACTTGATTTTCAGAGAAGTGTTTTTAAATTGTGTAATTAAGAGTGGCGGTTGGAATGAATATGTAGAATTATTGTGTACGTGAGGTGTGAGTGTGAAGTGGTTTGTGGAAAGCAAGAATTTGGCCTCGTAGGCTTTAAGAATTGTAACAGTCTTTGGAGGTGGGGAACTTGGGTATAAGCCGCAGGAGTTTGATTGGAGACTCTTAATTTTCAACGCTCTTACGTTTTTAGTCTGTTATTATACTATGTTTCTGAGACTCCAATATGCTTATACGATTGCATAATATTTTGAACTACAATAAACGTCTTTAAGTAAAAGCAATTTGATTTTATTTTGCACTTATTGTGAAGATAATGCAATTAATTTGAAGTAAATGTCGGCGCCTAATCAATTTGATTTATTAACAAAAACTATGGTTATAGAAGGAGAGCTTTGAGGTACCGCAGTAGTTTGGTTGACGATAGAAAACCTCATGGTAAATTTGGTTACATCAGAGGTTGGATGAAGCTATCCAAGTTAGAAGTGTTCGTGCCTGCAGCAGTTCCAGGCAGCAGGCTTCTTGTGTGAATATGTATCTCAGGTAACGGTGCTTTACTGTGGCACATGTGTATATATGTAATTAGTGACTTTGTGGATTGGGTGTATAATTGTATAAAAACTGAAAGGACAAAATAGAGGAAGTTTCTGATGAAATATTTTGATTTGCGTTATTTTTAATATTTTTATGTGAACAATTTGTGGTATTGAAAGTATTTACTACGTACAATGTAAAAGGGTCTAAATGTTGGTGTGCAAAATTTAGCGCTAGAATGTTAAGGTTTTACTTTGAGTTCGTATTGAAACAGAGATACAGCAAAAAGTGTGTTGAAGCCTTATTACGTTTTTTTTTTAATTATTAATTGAATATTATATGGTGTAAATATTGATCTTGAAAAGTACTCTTAAGGGTGTATATAAGAGGGGATGTATATAATTTTTACATTAGGTTAAAAAAATAAACTAATTTCGATTATGGCTTATTCCTTTTACATTAATTCGGTATATTATATGGTATAAATATTGATCTTGAAATGTACCGTTAAGGGCGTATATTAAAGAAAATGTATATAAGTTGTAAATGAGGTGAGAGAGAAAGAGAGGAGGCCAACTTTGATTTTGTGTTGTATATTCACTTTAGTTTGAGTGTAATTAAATGTTGTTTATTTACCGTAGCAGAATTTTAAGGGTAAATAGTTTATTTTCAGGAAAGTGGGCAAAACAGCCGTAGTACATTTTATAATCGTGGAACAGGAAAACGTAGCAATTAATGGGCGCCCAAGTCGTGGGGCTCGTCGCAGTATTAAATATATATATATATATATATATATATATATATATATATATATATATACAGGGTGAGTTTAGCTACGTAAACCAAATTTAGAGACATATTAGTCATGCCTAAAGTGCACATTTTAAAAATATTTGGAAGCATACAGGGTGTTTCATAATTCCAGGGCATATTAAACTTATATTTTTTTAAATGGAACACCCTATATATTATTACATTTTTGAAAATCCCATAAACAGAGCTTTAATTTGATATGAAATTGTATCTGTCTATTCCTTTTAGTTTTTGAGATATTCAACTGTTTTTAGAAAAAATGACACTAATTGGATACATTGCCACTGCACTAATACACAACTTATGTTAATTTTCAAGATGCAGAAAATTTTACCATATACCATAGTATATTTGTAAATATCACTTTTTTGAAATTTCTTCACAGTATACAGGGTGTGTCAGGTTTCGCAAAATGCAATTTTTAAAATTTTTTTCAAATGGCACCCTTACCAATTTTATTGCTACAATGGATAGTTTATTAAGTGTCCTTTCATTTTTGTTAAGCATTCCCTATACCTAAATCCATTACTTTCTGAGATATTTTTGATTTTCTTCAAATTTTATGAATGTTTTTAATTTACATAACTAAAAATAACTTACTATTGGAGAATATTATAAAAATCTAATGGCGTAATTTGTGGTGAACTATCAGACCAATAAATTTCTATTTTGTTACCAATCACGTGCTCAAAACGATCAGTTAAATATTGCTTCACTGATGTACCACTGTGTGCAGGGGCACCATTGTGTTGAAAATACTTTAGTCTGTAATGGATGTTAAGAGGTAATTCATCCAAATATTCTTTCAGTTGGTGTTTTAAGAAATTTAAGTAATTTGCAGCGGTCAAATTGTTGTTGTAAAAAAAGTCCAATAATTTTTCCACAAAATATTCCAGACCAACAATTAATACCAAATTGATGTTGATCTCTGGATTCACGCACAAGTTTAGGATTTTCTTGAGAATAAAATACTTTGTTATGCCGATTAAATATTCCGTTATTTGTAAATTTTCTCGTCAGTAAACATAATGGTTCTCCAAACATATGAACCCTCTTTACATTTATTAAGGTACCAACGACAAAATGTTATCCGTCTTTGATTATCCACTGGATACAATGGATCGAAATAGAATAGTGATAGGGATGATATTTTCGACTTTTCTGAATACACCTCACAGTTTCCTTAGAAGTTGCACAGTAGTTTGCAATTTCGGCAGTAGAAGATTCTGGTTTATAGTTAACAAACGCCAACACATTCGTTTCAACAGTTTCCTCATATTTTCGTAAGAATTTTGGTTTTGTAAATGCACCATATGCCTTAAGATTATTTTCAAGTTTGCTATGTATCCGACAGTGTAGTTGCTTACGTTCCATGTATCTTTCAAAGTACAAATCCGCTGCTGCACGTGAGTTACGATTCGAAGAATAGTAGCAAAAGAGCATGTCATTTTTTCTTCATTTGTATAGAAGAAAATAATGTACGTATAAACACAAAATAACAGTACTATCTAATTTCTGTTATTCAAACAAGTGAAATCTATTGTTATGTGTCATATGGCTACTTGATTCTTAAAATCAACTCAAATATTCACATATTATTTAATACAAAGTTTCGTATTTCATAAAAACAAAACTTTTTCAAAAAATTTTATGTTGAACATGTACACTGTAATACATCACTGAAAAACGAACAAAAAGGCCTTTCTATCAGAACCACCGCCAATTATGGTTTCCATTTAAAAAAACATAACCTCACTTATTTACTCAAACATGACCAAAGCCATGTAAAAACAAATAAATTTATCTTATTCTCCTTTTAAAATTATGTAAAAAACATCTACAACGCTTTACTATATCTATCATAATAAATAAACCACGAAGCAAAACAAAAAAGATCAAAATTTTGTTATTTCGCTATAACGCTTTTGCTACACCCTGTCTGTTAATTATCCCTTCATGGCTAAACTCAGCATTAAAAACTGCCTACTTTCCCTATTTAACTTTTTCTCTAATGTCACAAATAACAGAGTTACCCATACAACGTGTAAGAAATAGAGCGTATATTACTACACCCTTACTGCTTCGCCGCTACTGCTATATGTTATTTTTGAATAAATGATCTCAGAATTCTATACTCAACTATTTACATCCGATTTTGCTCTGCGTGGGTTCGTTGCAGAGCGAAATCTACTAGTTGTCCCCAACAAGGATACTTACACGCATTCTTGTATGTACAATCTTTCACTACACCTGAATCTGCGCAGCCGGTATACACCGTGCAGGTTGTGACGTTACCGCAATACTCAAAACTAAAATGGTTGAAGGTTTGTTTACCATATTTATGTGTTCAATGATGCAATTTATCAAAACAAGAATAAGCTTTTACTTCAAATAGAATTTTGTACCTGATATTCGTTCCAATTGATGGTGGCTTCTTGGCTGTGATGTTAAATACTCATGGAACGCCAATTAATGGTAACCTATGGAATAAATATTGTGCTTTAGCCTCATGAAATGTTTTAGAATTAAATTACTACGATAACGAAATGCATATAAATAAATGGTGGACTTTCCTTTTTATACAATTCTGCTGTCCCTTGAATGCGTTTCACGGTGTTCTGAAAGCTTTTCTCATTTGGGGTTGACTGCACGTACTACTGCCGGCTTGTTTATATGTATGGGTTCTCCTTACTAGTACTGCGTCAAAATATCTGGATGCTCCTATAATGACTTTGGCTCCGCTTTGTCGTTACCTTTTTAAATTATTTTGTAGGTACTGCGATTCTCCTTTTTAAATAAACTATAGTATGCTCTTAGGCTCTTTAAATGCTTGTAACTTATTCACTTTTATAATGTTTGGAAACCTTTTAAATTAAAACGACAGAGCTTGATAGAACGACAGTAGGGTAAAATCAAGAAACCCACCGCCACATTTCCACCAGCATCCACATTTCCACACACATCTGGACCAAAAAGTTTTCTTCGACTAACCATTTTTCATCTTTCGAGATAAATGAGCATCCACATTTCCACACACGAGATAAACCTATTTTTAAGATTTTTTACCGCTAACATTCTGGACCAAATAGTTTTCTTCGACTAACCATTTTCATCTTTCGAGATAAATGAGCATCCACATTTCCACACACGAGATAAACCTATTTTTAAGATTTTTTTTACCGCTAACATTCTGGACCAAAAAGTTTTCTTCGACTAACCATTTTTCATCTTTCGAGATAAATGAGCATCCTCATTTGCTCCCACATCTAAACCAAATAGTTTTCTTTGTCTAGCCAATGCATCTTTCGAGATAAACCTATCTTGTTTGGTATCAATTAATATTAGATTTTTCTCAGCTACCCGAATGTTTAGGAATTTTTTAGATTGCATCACCCCCAAGGGAGCTACCCCATTTTAAGATTTTTACCTATAGCGACTTTTGAGCGTTCTTATAAATTTTCTTAGTCATGCGATACATCTTGTTAGTCTAAAATTTTACGCAGAATTTGAATCTGCAAACAGATTTGAAATCGGACAACGCCCTAAAATTACACTTTAAGCTCTCAAACCTCTAAATTTCGCCTTTGCTTTATAAGCAAAACTAACAAATAGTTTTCCTCGTCTAGCCAATGCATCTTTCGAGATAAACCTACCTTGTTTGGTATCAATTAATATTAGATTTTCTCAGCTACCCGAATCTTTTTATTTCTAATTTTCAGATCTCCGCAGCTAGCTCTTTTCAACGTCTTAAAACCGTAGAAATTGTTTTGTGAACCTTAAATTTTGGTGTTGAAAATAAAAACTAAACATATTAAATAAAATTTATTGATAAAATAACCGCCACTGAACACCTTATCCATCTAACGTATTGATTTTTTTAAATAATATTAACAAAAACGCTAGTTCGCAGGATCTGAAATTTGTGTAAACAAGGATGAACTCCATTCAACGGTACATCAACTACTTATTTTCTCTTTAGGAATATACACCAGAAACTTGTATGCTTTTAATTAATTAAAAGCAGAAAGTTTTGTCCGGAAACGCTACTGTAAAATATATAGAGCAAATAAATTATTCCCTGAATGTGTTTTCAATTGCAATAACTGACTATACAATCATTTATGAATTTTAAATTACACTTTATTTAACTAAGTTACTTTAAACAAGAAATTACCGCATCCAAAAATTCCAATGCATGCTTAACAATAATGTAGAAATGGCAAGGTCGACTTTTGATGTCCAATGTAATGTGTTTAAATATCTAAGAAAGCGCATTTGCTGGTATGAAATCTATGGAATTTCTCCTGTAATGAAAGAAGAATGCATTCGTAATTGAAAATGCGTGCTACAACTTTCGCTAGATACCAGCCATGTATGTTAATTAGAAATTTTGTGTATATGCTGTTTTATAATTTCTTTTCTTGGACTTTCTATTAATTATGTTGAGAATATGTTTCAATGACGCGCATTTCAAATCGAGATATAATTGTTTGTAGATTACCAATACCACGAGGCGCTGAAAAGTGCGTATTTACGGAAAATACAAACCTCATTTAGTAGTATAATTAACGGAGCTTAACAGTGGACGATGTTACACCACGACATTAAATGGTGTGCTTGAATATTTTCTTTGGAAACAATCGAAGATTGCCGAAGACACTCGAAGAGTGCACAAACGGTCACTAAACCACAATTAATAATCGCCTTTATAGGTTTAACATTTTACCATTACCAATGACTTTAATTTCTTATTGGAGAATCCTTATTCTCCCACACTGCTACGTAGTTGCATGTCCATTCCTTTTGAGGTATATGCTCGTTATAGGTTGTAGCACCCGGTTTTACTTAACTACACTTTGAGAGATCCCTTTAATCTTTTTAATCGTGTCCTTCTCGCGTACAATACAGTAGGACTTAGCCTTACCTACAAATTCTAACACCAAGTCACCGTTAAACTCGTCTTTAAATTTCCCCCAACTTTTGTTAACATGCGGTATATTGTGTTTATTATTTCCGCGTACACCACTTTAAACCTAAAAATAAAAACAGGATAGTTTAATACGTCTATTAATAATTTATGGTAATGTTGGCGATACAAATATGTAAAACAAACTTTATCAAGAAATATGTTTTAATAGAATACATACACGTATTGATAACATCTATAAACCGCTGTGGTAACCAGAGTCTGGCGAATCTGGGATAGCCAAATCTCTAAACATTTGCGCAAGCGATTGCCTTGCAGTTGCATCTTTTAAGTACTGAATGAAACATTTAATAATTTCCAACACTGTCAAGTAATTTAAATTGCTGCAATCATTAGACAGAGAAATAATGGCACTGCTCTCTCCCTCTAATAACGTTTGAACCCTTTCTTCCTCCGTCGTATTTCCACATACTTTTTATATCAGCAACAAATTTTTCGTAAAATTCTGGAAAGTTTCTACCTTAACTCAACCATTTTAAAACAGATCAATTCTCGCAAATTTAATAGCTTGATGCACTCGTACGCAGGTAGGACAATAACATTCCCATCTTTCATAATCTTCATATTATATAAATTCTCTTTTCAAAATTGTTCAACAACCATATACTTCTATTAAAGGCTGTGCTCAGCTGCAATTTGAAATCTTGATCCAATTGTATGTCAACAACATCGTTTCCAGTAGTCAGACCATTTAATCGTACTTGTTTTGAGTCTTGAGCAAATTGGCGAATTTGAAATTCTACTTGAAAAGTACACAATTTCTTCCAATCGAAGTAAGAGAATGTTATCGTAGAATCAGCACACATACCACTACAAATCACTTGGATGACAGGTTGAAGACCACCATATAAATCAAAACCAACTTCTAATATATGGTGGTGATAATTTGGAAATTCGCCTAACCTATAGGTTGACTTACCAACCAGTTGGTTGATATTTAATTGTGGTACTCGCACATCACTTGTAACGTCAACACAAGAAAAATCCATCTTTAATTTATAATTTTAATCAAACTCGATGATGATACTTTGACGACTAATGCACTGGAACATAGCTCTCGCCTTTTATGCCGATGGTCGAGCGTGCAGCTCCTTATTATATTAGTTGGCGTTATATGCAAGTCTTGACTGGAAAAGTGACGTGTATAATTGTTTATAGTGGGTTTTACCTGTATGTATTTAACCACCAACGCCATTTTAGAATTATTAAACAAAATTACTCTTAGCAGTATTTTTAATATACCATCGTGTAAGATTTCAATTATTATTGTGTTTTCCTCAGGTTCTCAAATCCTCGGAATTTTTTCAAAATCGAATGACCCTTACTGATTTGCAGATTAACCTTTTGCAAGCACCGTATATAATTCATCTTTAATCTATTTCTAAACCGTATCGCTCTGTCTTTTGAGATAAACCCTGGTGTAACCCATAAAATTAGTATAAATTTTCCTGGGTAATTGAAATTAATTATCAGGTCTTTTAAAATAGTTCCAACAAAGACCTGTATATATTGTATTAATATTCAAAACCTATCAACAAAACACCTTTGCATTTTTATTTAGATTTAGCTCGATAATAGAGTTAAACTTCAAAATATTTATTAGTGGTTAGAATTGTTAAAATTTTCAATTAGTGAATCCACATACAAATGATTAAACCAAAAGGTATAATACATACATTAATTCTGCACGGTGACCTAGAAAGTGGTTGGATAATTTATTTTAAATGTAGTTCAACATAAGACGTAAATTCTAAATAAATTTGGTGAAATGTATGATCATTAGCCTTGCATTGTTTGTCGATGACGTCTGACTAATAATTTAATAAAAGCACTTTCCACAATTCTAGTTAATATACGAATACACATTCTATAATTTGATTTAAATTGGGTTAATGTAAGGACAAATTATACTTATACTTTCTCTATGTACATAAATACGAAATGATGCCAAAGTTCATTTTAAGTTTATTTTGTAAAGCGTAAAGTCGTTTATAGTGTAATTAATAGTAATACTGAATTTTCAGTCTTTGGTTTAAAATTTCGTGTGAGGACTATCGACAAAGAAGAGTAAGTCTTAGTTTGAATTTTGCAAACGTAGAAGAAATTAATATTTACATGTATAATTCAAAACTGTTAATCAACAATTTTTTCTAGAATGAACATCTTAAGTATTGCGTGCAGTGTGTGCGAAAATGTTTTTACTGGATGTGATGCCATAAAAAAACACAACGAAAGGCACATCGAGATGGTTTATTTCCAGGAGGAACTAAAAATTACAGCCAATGAGTGGGAACAAATTAAGGATTTGGAAAACCAATCGACCGCAGCGCATAAAGAACGTATAAACACCGCAATTCAGTTAGAACGAACCAAGTTACTATTTGAAAAACCATACACCATAACAAAATCTTCTTCCAAAATCATAATTGTAGGTCTGAACCCATTCGACGATTACAAAATAATTTTTAGATTTGTTGACACCATTTCGCAGAGCGTACTTGATGTATCCCTCAACGTATTTAGGAAGTTTATATCAAATCTTCACATTATACGCACTATGGAAGTTGGCATGCAAAATCAGATATGCAAATTCGACAACTTGCGTTTTATTTAAATAAAATTGTTTAGTGAAGATGATGACATTTGATGGGAATTATATGATATTTACCAAAGGAACTTTAGAGCACTTTTAGGGGTATCTCAGATCGTTCTCAACCATGCTAATACTTTAAAGAACTAACGGAAAGGTACTCTAATATAGATCTGTTTCTGTTAGATGTCGCAATGGAAAGATATAATAGGAATGATGTTCCACAGAATCTCGCACATGATGTAATTAAAAACAAATACAGTAATAGTGATATTGGGGCCATATTATTATGCAATTTATAGAACCTACCCAAGATTGTTTGAAAACAGTATTTGTAAACAAGTTGAGTATATGGGAGAATACAACAGGTTTCCATTCCACGCATTTACGAGCGATGTTTAAATTTTAAGCCGAAGACTGAAAATTTTGTAACACTAATTAATTACACTTTTGTTTTCTTATAAGTTTCTAAACTGTTGTATTTCAACTACAGATATTAATAGATGTCAATGAAATTATGTTATAGTTTTAAATAAAACGATTCTGATTAATAATTTTGTAAAACGTTTATAACACCCTTTTAATAAATAATACACATCTTTGTTATAATTCTTTTCATAATTACTTAGATATCCATTTCAGTTACGTGGACATTTGAAAAATTAAACAATACCAATGTATGCTTTATATTTTAAAACATAAACAAGCTAATATATACAAAAATAATTTCTAAAATCACATCATTCATTTCTTATGATAACAGTTGTGGTGGTTAAATTTTTATTTTAAAACTTACAATTTAGTATATATTCCATTTGAATATCTGCCAACAGTTTTATAAACCCCATCTCCTCGATTATTTCCATAAAATCATCCAGATCCTCGGGCAATGATAACACTGCAGTACAGTGCTGTATTGCTTCCTCGTATGACTGACACATAAGACATTTTTCTCCATCTATCGAAAAGCGTTGCCCACATTCTGCTTTTTTTACTCGTAGAGCATTGCGAAATCTTCGAATAACCTCTCCAAAGTTTTTATACATATTTATTATATTGTCTCTTTAAACCGTACAATCAACAAATAATAACTTCTACGCGAACAGTCCTTTTATATGAGCTACTCCTATTCGGATATGTACCGATTGCACCCGATTTGTGTGCACGCACGAAGCAACCGGTATGGAATGTATTCTATGAACAAAATCATTACATTTCTTAAGAAAATGCTAAGGACTTTAAAAATAATTATAACTCTTGTTAGACCTCTAGTCTCTAGATAAACGTTATTATTTTAGGTTGTGTCACTGTTTTCTAAATCAATTTCCTACATACTTTTCCTAAACTATGCGTATCAATTGACGGTTATACTTTACTCCATAACCGACTTGTATATATTTCGTCTTCGTCTCTAGCTCACATCCGCATAGTAAAGATGGAACGGTTCTTCTGGAACGAGTTGCTTAATTTTCTTTATAGGTACGTCCATGTTTTCGACTTTAACCTTTATTTGTAGGTATGGGGATTTTTCGGTGATCGATTGCAACTGGGAAGCGGTTGTTGCAGTGGATCGATCAATTGTTTGACCTCTTTGAATTTTTGCTGAGATGTAGCATCTCCTTTTTGTACGCTACAAACTTTTTCGTACAGCATCCTGCATAAGATGAAGACTGCGTTTATTTGCAATAAAATTGTTAACGTCCGTCATCATGAAACTTTGGATGGGAACTAACTTTTTGAATAATATCAAATATTTATATACTCGTCGAAATTCTTCCTATATCGACCATTATCCAAATCAAAATCTTTAACAACAGTTATAAAATTATGTTTTGAGTCGCCCCAACACTGTAAACACATTTCTTTAAATTTCGGATATATCATGTCACCACTTATATGATCCGAAAAGATATATCCGAGATTGGTTTCATCCTGTTTCCATAATGCGATTACATTGGCGTTATCTCTGAGTCTATGTTTTAAAGGCACTAGCGTAAGTTTGACATAGATAGAACGAATCTATTGCTTTATGTCGACCGAACGAGAAAAACTGAGTGATTTTACTTTGCTCGTTTGCAGGTATATCATCGAAAACCATAATTGAATCTTCTTTGGTATCTCCGGGTTCGATCAAATCATCGCAATTTTCAAACTCATGGTAACCAATTTCTTCTTTTAATGGTGTAAAAACGTTTCTTAACAATTCGTATTTCGGTTGATACAAACTCTTCGAAAATACATAGACATTTTGAAATCTAAGACCGTTCTCGTGCAAGATCAGAGATATTAAAGCGTTGGTCTTCCCACAACTCGATGATCCCACGAATATAGCTCGTATGTTGGAGACAGGAACAAGGACCATGTTTACCATCCTCTTTTGCATTAGCAATAGCAAAGTTATCATAATTCTGTATAGGTATTTTAACTTCTGGTATAACATCTCTGGATGCATCGTTGGAATTATGTAATTTCTTCACGTTCTGCAACCTTTTAACATATCTGCATAACGTTGTTCTAGGTATATTATATTTTTACTAGCAGCGTAGAAACTCGAGCCATCAGGATATCCTCTGCTGCTTTTGTAATAGATTGTTTGGAGCACCACTGATTGCTTGAATGCGACATCTTTCGAAAAAATGTCTTACTATAACTAGCTCTACCCAAAACTACTTCCTTATATACCAATTTAATCTCCCTGCTCACATAACCACATGACCATATGACCATATGACCACATGACCACATGACCATATGACCACATGACCACATGACCATATGACCATATGACCATATGACCATATGACCATATGACCATATGACCACATGACCACATGACCATATGACCACATGACCACATGACCACATGACCACATGACCATATGACCTAATTGCTTTTTAATGAGTTTTCCATTAAAAACCAAGTGTGGACCTAGGTTAGATAAAGGAAAAATAAGGTTGGGCCAGCGCCGCGCGCTGGCTAACCTATTTACTTTTATCAACCTGGTTTACGCAATGGAAAACTTCATTGTAGTGCGTGTCATGTGGATCGTCATCGTCGTGGTGGTCGCTGGCGGTCGTGATGTGGTCGCATGATCGCTGTGGTCATGTGGTCGCTGTGTCATGTGGTCGTGGTCATGTGGTCATGTGGTCGTGTGGTCATGTGGTCATGTGTGTGTTTGTGGGCGGGAGTTGGGTATATGAGAGTTTGGTGAAACTGGTTATGGTGCACATTTTTCGAAGATGTCGCATTGCAATCGGTGTGCTCAAACAATCTGTTACAAAAACGGCATCTGGATGGCTCGCTGCTGGTAAATATATGTCCCGTTATGTGCGAAGGACGCAAGGTCAATTCGATGCGTCGGATGCCAGAAGTTCTGCTGGGTATGTAACTGCTGCTGTATGCAAGATGGTGGTATGATCGCTGTTCCGTCTGACGACGTGGGATCATCGGTTGTGGGAAGACCGCTGTGCGGTCTTGCAGGCTGTCAAAATGTGTGTTCGAATCTGTCAACCGAGCCTGGTGAAACGTTTTACCGATTAGGTGGTTACCATGGTTGGTGCGATGATTGATCGAAGGAAAGGTCGGTATGGTTTTCGATGTGCAGGCGAGCAATAAATCACTCGTTCGTCGACATCTGGATTCGTTCTGTCTATCGGGCTACGCTGGTGGACTCGAGACGCCAATGTAATCGCGTTGTGCGGGATGAACAATCTCGGATTGGATCATATAGTGACATGGGGTGAAATAAGTGTTTACAGTGTTGGCGACTCGTGATAACTGTTGATGGGATTTGAATGTCGACGGCTCGACGGTGTTAGTAGTTCCATCAACTGTGTTGTTCGGACGGTCTTATGCGGATGCTGGCTGGCCGATGCTGTCGGCTCGAGGTGCGCTGATCGATCCGATGCTCGCAATCGTTCGTCGCGTCGCAACAGGTTAAAGTCGATGGACGTACTAAAAATTAACTCGTTCAGAACCGTTCCATCTTTACTATGCGGATGTGTTGGGAACGAAGTCTGGTCGATGTGGTGTAACCGTCGGTGACCGCATGGTTGGAAAAGTATGTGAAGATTTGAAAACGGTGACGCAACCTAAAATAATAACGTTTATCTGAGACAGAGGTCTAACAAGTTATAATTATTTTAAAGTCGCCAGCACAGAAATCGATGTTCATGTCGTTCACCGAATGCTCGTGCATTATCGTGTGTCACTCATAAGGACTGTTCGCGTGAGTGTGTTGATTGGCGGTGTTAGACAATAAATATGTAAACTTTGGAAGGAAGATCGCAATGCTGCGGTAATGAGCAAATGTGGCGTGAATGGAAAAATGTATGTGTCGGTCATACATAACACTGCTGCGGATCGTGCCGAGATCTGGATGTTGTGGAAATAATCGAGGAGATGAGGTTTATAAACTGTTGAGGCGAATCAAATGGAATATATGCTGTGGTTTAAAATAAATTTCCACCGCAACTGACATCATGAAATGATGATGATTTTGATTGTAACGTTTATCGTTTAAAATATAAAGCGCCGTGTTTGATTTTCAGGTAATGAAATGGATCTGGTGATATGAAGAATTATAACAGATGTGAGTTGCGTTTGCAAAATTATTAATCGAATCGTTATTTAAAACATAACATTTGACGTGTGTGTGGCGGTTGATTCTGTGGTTGAAAACATGAAAACAAAGTGTGATGTGTTACAAATTTTCGGTCTTCAAACCGTCGTCGCGTGATGTTCTCCTGCTGTTTTCACAATCTTGGTGCCTGAGATATTTAATATCACTACTGTGTTTGTTTTGACCACGTCGTGTGGAACATCATTCTTTCCGTGCGACATCTGCTGGCTGGTCTGTGGGCCTGCTGGTTCTTTAAAGTGTTGGCATGGTTGAGCGATTGCGAAAGTAAATGCGCCGTAATATGTTCATCCGTGTCAAAATCGCTAAACAATTCTTGTTAAATAAACGCAGTTGTCGGTACGTATCTGTTTGCGCGCCTGTGTGTGCGCGGTGTAAACCCGTTGAGGTGCATCGCTACTGCTCTGCGAAATCTAAAATTATTTGTCGGTGGGCGAAGATGAAGATGTGGTTTCAAATAACGGCGGTGTTCTAACGTTCGTGTTCGTTCTCCGCTGCGATCGTTGTTTCATGGCTGACTGGTTCGCTGAAATAAACCGTCTCGATGCTCGTGTGTTTTATGGCATCATCCGGTAAACGTTTTCGCACACGCACGCACGCTGGATGTTCGTTCTGAAAAGGTGTTGAATTGATATACGTAATGATCTTCCGTTGCAAATTCATTGAACTGCGCTCGATGTCCTCACGCAGGTACAAACCAGACTGGTCAGAAGAATATGTGACGCTGGCAAACGACGCAAAATGAACAAAATGTTTTGCGTTCCCCAGTGCTGGAAATGGTATGAAATACAATTAAATTTAAATATCAGCGTGTATATAGTGCTGATGGTGATTGGACGTCATCGTCTGCTGGGCTAATCATACGCATTTCGCAAATTATTGCGTCTTATCGAACTACATTTAAAATAATTATCAACCGCTTTGATGTGCGAAATGTGTGCATCGGTTTAAATTCATAATGTGGACGCAAATTCAACCGCAATAAATATTTTTGAGTTTAACTCTGTTATCGACTAAATCTAAATAAAAATGCAATGTTGCTGATGACGACAATATGCGGTCTTTGTTGAACTGAAAGACCTGATGTGTTTCGGTAGGAAAGATATGCTGGTATGGGTTACCAGGTTTATCCTCGACAGGCGATACGTTTAAAATAGATTAAAGATGATTATGCTGCGACACAGGAATCTGCAATCGTGATCGTTACGAAAAAAATTCGAGAACGGTGCTACAATAATTACGATGTTTAAAAATGCTGCTGAAATTTTGTTTAATAATTCACAAAAATGGCGTTGATGGGTAAAACCCCACTGTCGCTGGTTCGCTTTCAGTCGGTCGCGCCCTCGGCAATAACGGGCTGCGCGCGCTCGCCATCGGCGAGAGCTGCGCATGCGTGTCATCAGCCATCATCGGTTGATTAAATTATAAATTAAAGATGGATTTTCTTGTGTTGACGTTACGATGCGATGTGCGGCCTGATATCGGTATTGACCGAATCTATGGGTTTCAAATTATCACCGCCAAAGTTGGTTGATGGTCTTCAACCTGTCGTAAGTGTGTGTGTGTTCTGATAACGTTCTCTTGCTTCGATTGGAAAAGTGTGCTTTCAGAATTTCAAATTCGCCAATTGCTCAGACTCAAAACAATAGCGATTAAAATGGTCTGAACTGACGCGGTGGATCAGTTTCAATTGCAGCTGAGCACAGCAATGTATGGTATATGGTTGTTGAAGAGGTTGTGAATATGAAGATGAATGTGCGGTGCGTATCAGCGTGATGCGAGTGATCTGTTTAAAATGGTTGAGAAGGTGGCTTTCCAGGCTACATGATATAAAAAGTGATGGGGACGGAGGAAAGGGTTCAAACGTTATTGAGGAAGGCGTGCTGTTCTCTGTCTGTGTTGCGGCAATTGGTACGTTGGAAACATAAATGTTTCCCATTCAGCAAGATGCGCTGACTGCAAGACAATCGCTGCAAATGTTGGCTATCTGAGGCTGCCAGATGAACCACGCATGGATGTTGTGTGTGATGCGTTGCTATTCTTGAAAGTTTGTTTTTGTTATCGCGACCATGGTTTGAACGTGGGCTATCATCCTGTTTTACGGGTTTAAAAGTGTGACGCGCGAAATAATAAAGATACGCGTTGAGTTATTGAAGACGGTGACGTGACAGTGGCTGGTGTGTGATGCGAGTGCGCGGCGGTGGATCTCGAAAGTAAACCGGTCTTAACCTGTAACGGCATATCTCAAAGGACGGGTCTGGCAACTACGTGAGTGGAAGTTCTCAATAAGGTAAAGTCGTTAATAAACGAAAATGTTGATGTAAGGCGTTATTGACGGTTTTGACGCGTTCTTCTGTCTTCGATGTTCGCGTTCAAAGATTTAAGTCGTGTAACATCGTCACACGTTGGCTCCGTTAATGCTGCTAAATGAGGTTTGTATTTTCATAATGCGCTCGGTCGTGATCTGAACGGTTATATCGTTTGAAATGCGTGGTGCTGTTCAACATGTAATAGAAAGTCGGAAAAAAATTATGTGCATTCATCGTTGAAATCAATTAATTGATTGTTGGTATGCGTTCGGTGAAAGTTTGGGTTTATGATGTGTAAATTGTTGCATGCATTCTTGTGTCTGGAATTCGCTTTCGGTTTCTTACGGAGATGTTCACAAAATGCGCTTTCTTGATGTTTAACTGGACTGGTGATGAAATCGCCATTGATGGCATGCGTTGAATTTTGGATGCGATGATGTTTAAAGATGTATTGATTTATTGATTGTCGGTGTTGATTAATTGTTGCTGTTTGAAAAAGCTGTGTTCGAGATGTGATTTTCATCAATTAAATCATAAACAAACTTATCACCTAGGTACTTAAATACCTTTTTTAAGGCACTCTTACATATTAAATTACATGTTTTGTTTATGCTCTAAACACACTACTTCAAAACCACCTTAATTCGGAATTTTACACTCAATTTTAGTTACCATCATTTTTAAAAACACCAAAGTTGTTTGCATCAGTAAATCCTGGCATTGAAAACATTATTGACATCTGGCATGATGACAAACATAATTTAAGCTTCATTTTCTATCTAATAATTCTAAAAATACTATAACTAACAATTTGTAGGGTGATTTAAAAATAAAGTGTATTCTACTACTCCTCAAACGTTTGAGGATTTAATGGCTAGAATCCAAACAGCAGTTGCAAGCATTGATGCACGAACAATAGAAAAAGCACTTCGTAATGTTAATAAACGATGTGAGCTGTGTCTTCAACAAAATGGTGGGCACTTTGAACACCTTTTGAAGTGATATTGTATTTAAAATTTTTAATATAATTTGTTTTTGATATTTTTGTTACGTCATGCATAAGTATTTTATTATTTAATACCAAGTTTCGTATTTCATAAAAACAAAATTGTTTAAAAAATTTTTATGTTGAACATGTACACTGTAGTACATCACTAAAAAGAGAAAGAAAATGTGTTTCTATCCGAACTACCACTAATTATGGTTTCCATTTAAAAAAACATAACCTCACTTATTTACTCGAACATGACCAAAGCCACGTAAAAACAAATAAGTTTATCTTATTCTCCTTTGAAAACAATGTAACAAACATTTACAATATTTTACTTTATCTAACACAATAAATGCACCAGAATGCACGTGCCAAGCACTGCATCTTGACCACCAATATGTATGCTTCCTTTCGCACTTATATATATATATATATATATATATATATATATATAATAAGTGCGACTGGCTAAAACAAATATCGATAATCAAGACAAATGTCATAATAAACTCGAAAGGTTTTCAGTAAATCCACAGCGCTTGGCTGAAGATTCACTGAAACATCTCGCACGCTTGCAAATACGTTCCTGCCTAAATGCGGTTACGTAATTATCACGCCTGAGTCGAGCTTTAATAAAACAATTCGCTTAACACTTTCGTATAAAGTCGTGAAAGCTTGTATTTCTACAACAATCACGCGTTTATACCGAAGCTAAAACAAATATTTTATTTAAGACGAATGTATTGTAAAACACGACAGCTATTCAGCAATTTCACAGCACTTGGCTAAAGAATTGCCGAAAGAACCCTACAGAACGTGTGTATATGCGTTCACGCCTAAATGCGGCCACACAGAGATCATGCCCCTGTCGAGACCTACATTACAAATTCGTTCAAACACCTCTGTATAGAATCGCAAACGTATGTATTGTAACGAATATATATTCTGTGGCACTGGTTTCGAAGAAATCACATCTATGCATTGTAGATCTGTGATATCTGATTTTTGTATTCAATACAGTTATATCTGAAGGAAACAATTCCACAATGGAACAGGAAATTATTACCATTTAATTAGCTTAAATGCATTACTAAAAAATATTTAATAGCAATATACACTCTGAAAACGTATTCAAAAAGGAACAAGTCATTTGTGTTGCCTAATCCATAGGCGGATTATATCCTTTCAGTTATTAAAATTAAGATAGCGCTTGCGTAAATAGTGTCACGAGGTGATGCGCAAGACGTATGAGCTGTTCTCTACGTGGACGGTACGAAAAGCCAAGCTCGCCATTGTAGTTTAACATGTAAGCGAAGCTGCAACTTATAAAGATGGGGACACGGGCACGTGACAAGTGGAGCCTCAAAATAAGTATATCGTGGTAGGGGCAGGAGAGCGGAGGTCGTCTTGGGGGCCCAGAAGAGTTGTCATTCCTGTAGCTCCGGCAAGGCAATAGATCACGCTTCCTAATAAAAATGGTTGGACAGGTCGGTGATTGTTAACGCGCATGAAATAACCATGGTTATATTTAGTAATTGGGACAACTGTCATTAACGATGTATGTAAGGTTGTTGTTCGACATTTCTGGGCATTAAATTTTGTAAGCAGGAACCGGAACATGTGCATCGCACTTCGATAGCAAGAAGTAACTTTTCACTAAGCACAGGTATTAAAACCTTCAGTTCCTATGTTTGTTAGACTTTTAAAAGTGTTCATATTAAAATTTAATAGAGGATTGCTTATTCATGCTAAGTTTTGTGCACGAATCAACTTTGCGTGAGAACATAAAAGACTAATATTTCTTTAATTGGATGACAGGGTTATTTGTTAAAAGTTGTGCTAAACAAATTTAAATAACGTGGAATATTATGGTTTAGGAAGTACAGTATTGCCCGAAATAAACAGTACTGAAACTAAGTTGGCGGTGTTTTTATGCGTGCGCTGTCACACTCAAGTTAGCTAGTATAGACCTGTCAAGTAAACCTCAAACAAGTAATTAGTAGGGCCTAATTGTTAAAAATGGTGTTAAGTACAGAGGAGAAAGTGTTTCTGGTAGAGCATTATTTTCGTTCATACGGAATCGGCCGACGTAATGGTGCAAGTTTGCTATACGTGTCTGATCAATTCACACAAAGGTTTAATAAACGTTCTCCAAGTAATGCTGTAATTTTGAAGGTTATTGAAAAGTTTAGAAATACAGGTAGTGTATTGTGCCAACGAAAAGGAAACTCGGGCGTCCCAGGACAGTTAACAACAACAATAACCATGAACGTGTTTTTGAGCAAATCTTAGAAAATCCGAAAGTCAGCCAGGCAAGGACGGCGTTACAACTTGATTTAAAAGAACTTCCTTTCAAAGAATCCTGAAGGAGCTGGGTACATTTTCGTATGTGATTCAGGTACATCAACAACTACATCCTCGGGATTATCGCAGTAGAGTGGAATATTGCGCCAGAATTCTCGCGTTACAGTATGAAAATCCTGAATTTTTGAAAATGTTTGGTTTTCAGACGAAGCACATTTTCACTTGTCAGGCTATGTGAATCGTCGCACAAATCGATTTCTGGGCTTTGCCAGACCCGATGAGGTTCAAGAGGTTCCTTTACATAGTGAAAAAGTGAGTGTCTGGTGTGCTGTTTCCGGACACGGAATCATTGGTCCGTACTTTATCGAAGAGAATGGTAGGCAAGTCACACTTAATCAACAGAGGTACAGACAAATTTTAACACGATTTATCCCTGATCTACGTCAATTCTGTCGTGCACGTAACTTGGCATTTCGAAACCAATTTTTCAGCAGGACGGGGCAACTTGCCATACTGCTGCCGCAATTCGTCAATTTCTTCAAGAACATTTTCCAAGCAAATTCATATCACGATTTACTGACTTCCCTTATCCTTCACATTCTCCAGACCTCACACCTCCGGACGCATACATTTGGGGCATGGCTAAAAATGCCGTTTTCAAACGGGCACCACAAACCATCGATGAATTAAAGGATGCCGTTAGAGTCTTCTTCGCAGCCCTGAGACAACCCTTATTCAATAACATGACCAGAAACTTAGAACATCGTTATGAAGTCTGTCTCGAACGAGAAGGTGCACATTTAGAACATATAATAAAGTGTCAATAAGATGTATTTTTTAAATATACAAAACAATTACAATTTCAGTACTGTTTATTTCGGGCAATACTGTATTAGTAAAGTAATTTTGTAAGACACGTGGAATATACATGTGTTCAAAGTATTGTGATTCTGAAGTCCACTTCTCGTTTTTTTTAAGAGTTAATTACAGATGTCTAATCTTTAATAAGGTCATTAATCATTTCTATATCTGAATAAGTTTTAAATTCTATTTACTTAAACTAGCTACATGTGATTTAAATTTTTTATAAAGAATATGAACTAAACTGATGTGATATACATGTAAACCAATACACAGATCTGCTCGTTGGGTATCAGGAATCTTGTTTTAACGTATTATTTAAAGTAAGGTCTTGTTATGTCAAGACAGATTCATAAGAAAAATCAGAATTCTATTTTATTATTTTGTATTTGTAACTATATTTAACAAAAAAAGACAAAAAGAAAGAAACTACATTAAATTACATTTTTGATTCAAGTTTTTTTATTCTATGCATAATTAATTTTAATAAGAATATCTTGGAGAAAATAAATTTTTTGAGTAATGAAATTAGACGAATGCTGAAACAATATAAAAGCACAAACATGTTACAATTGATTTATTCTAGATATCCATTTCTAATTAAAACACCTTTGGTGTGGTAATCTCAAGATTATCCACTCATAATTATTAGTATGCTCTTTTATTGAAAAGCACAAACAGTGTCATTTTAATAGAAAATTTGTTGTGTAACTTTTTCTTTTCGAGATAGAAGAGGTTGTAGGTACGTTACAGAGGTTTCCAGATGTGTTAGTTCATTACGTTGTAAATTTTTTATGGTGCTTATATCCAATGAGTTTCTGTATCTTCTCATAGGAGTATTTTAATTTTTTGTGTTGTCCATATAGATACAGTGGCGCTCAATTTCCCTTTTTCTTTCTATGTTAGCTTATTGTTGAATTTATACCATACCCATGCCCATTCTCATTGCTCACCCTTGGGGTAATTCCCAGACTAAGCCGCGAACAAGTAAAAAAGAATAAAGCTTCACTTGTATCCAACGAGTGGAGGCGAAAAATTATTTCAGTATTGCTACAACAACTACGAGTCTACACAGAAATGCCACAAATAGCGATTCGTTTGCACTAAAAAAGTGCAGTGAATACAATGGAATTTTCCGCAGCTGTTGATTCCTAACTGTCGTCTCCGATGTGATAAACGGCAGCTGTGATGAGACGATGTCCTTGACCCTTTGATGGCACCAGAGGTTTGTAGACGTCTAAATGAATGCAAACCTTGCTGGTCAAATTAAAGATGCGATGGGATTTGTGAATCTGTGGATTTTGGAAGCTCTGTCAATTTGTAAACGTGTGCTCTCTGCTCTCTGGTCGTGGCTGGAATGATGCAATTGGTGTTTTGTCCATTTTATAGTTATACCCGAAAGTACTTCACGCATGTGCTAGTATCTCGTCATTTACCTATTAAGTAAAAATTAAGGGTAAACTTGCTTAAACTGTGAGATTTTCTGACTAACTGATTCATTGAGTTGCCCAATACTCGCACAATTCGTCACTTCGTAAACTTCTCAAAACAAGCTCGAATAATTATGAATATGGAACATCGAAACGTAATCTATTCTAGACGAATACAATTGGATACAAAGTGTTTGCAAATGCGTTTCAGTGTCACCGACTGCAACCTTCTAAACCTGTTATCTCTTCATTTTGTTTTTAATTAGAACAATTAAGCTGTTGACTTTTATAAACAAAGTACATTCAAACACTTTTATACCGTATATAAAAATATCATATCACTGTTTATTTAAATTGCTATGTTGCTATGTTAGCTCAGGTGTAAAGGTGACGATATACATAGAATTACGAACTGCCTTAGAACAGTAGAACATAGTCAAAGCTATGAGACTTAAAAACACACGGTATATGCAGTATGTTGCTGCTATTACAGGTAAGTACATTTTTAAAAATTTAGCAAGTTGACCTTATAGTTTTGGGTTTTATAAATTTTCTATACGACTTGAAACTCTCATTAATGCGACTCCTCTTCCATCTAAATGATGTTTCTAAGAATAAAGTAACAACAAAGCTTTGTAAATAATTTTTGATTCCGTTTGTTGTCAGTTTGCTAAGAAAAACGAAAGACTGCAGTTTTGCTGCATTGTATCATATCAGCGTCATTCGTTATCGATAAGTGAATACCATGTTTTGAAATCGCAAACACAATTTAAGTTCAATTACACGGTCCTACAAAATTAACACTTTTTCATAACCGAAGACGGAAATAGGTTATATACAGAAGGTTTTTGTTGTGCTAAAAATGAATCCGTCGTCAAAATTGCTCTTGCGCATCAGGATTTTGAGATATTGTAACCTGAATATGCAAAAAGGGTCATTTTTGTCATATTTGAGTTTATATAACACAAGCAGCAAAATTGTTTCCCCTCATACCGTATACGGCATCGTTCAGTACTAGTTTTCAACTTCTGATTCCATATTGAATCATTGCGAAACACTTTTCTCCTCAGAGATAGTACACATTAACGTATATTACTAAACAGGTAGACCCAAAATCAACGTTGTGTTAAAATTGGTAGAGGTGAACAATAATCGGGTATTTTATATATTTATATATATATATATATATATATATATATATATATATATATATTGCCGTGTTTAGCCTATAAGACCTCACCAGAGTAAAGAAAAACCTTCGAGTATTTTATTAATTTACCAAAAAGAAATATTTTCAAAAAAAAAATTTCTTACCCAGATTCTGCTTCCATCAACTTAATTACTTCAACAGCTCCCTGGCTATCTCAGTTGGGCCTCCTCTTGGATACCTAAATTTACTATCATACTCTTTATCATTCACGCACACTCTCAATAAAACTACAAAATAATACAACAATCATACAATATTTATTTACCACTATTCACAAATAATAATTCAAGATTATTTACATTTCGGTGCTCAAGTTACACCTCAATAAATCCTATTTATGTAAAGTCCAGGATTTTAAATTGAAATATCAAACACATTGAATGTAACAGGAGTAAATGGGCCCTAAATAATATCTCAATTATGTTTTTTTCTGATTATTACACTCTGGAGTATGGTGAGCTCATGATAATCCAGTTTATTTTATTAATGTATGCTTTTTTGCTTTGCATACTCTTACTACAAACACAAAAAAACCTATGTACTCTTAACAATAAAATTTTAAATTTATGAGGAATGTTAATAATCTTTATATACACCTTTAGATTAATATTTAAATAGCATAATAAAAGTTAGTTATACGTATTCTTTTCAATACGCAAAATAAAGTAAAATACCATCAAAGTTCACACTCACACATCACAATAATTTTCATAGTTTATAAAAAAACAGCAAATTCTAATGCGTTACCTGGAATTTCTTGAAGATCCCTACTCCGTTGACGATGGAGTTAAATTCCTGCACCCTCGGTCTCGTTGTTCTGTTCTGCTTGATACTTCCAGCTATTTATAGATGAACACCATCTAAGTTGTGCTGCATGCTATTCTTTTAAGATCCATCCAAATCCAAATCCAAGTATATTACACTAGGCTTTACTTTATTGCACTCCAGTACCACGGAATCTACTTCTCTTCTCCACTATTTGCTACCTCCAGGTACAACTTGACTTTCAAAATTTACTCCTAACTTTTTAAATGAAATAAAACTCAAAACATTTCAAAATACGTCTAATTATTTAGTAATACAAATTTTAAGTCTCTTATAAATACCACCCGTCAGCACTAGTTTCCGTTGCCTTAACACCTACGTATACGCACACTATGCAATTCATAATTATTAATCATATACGTGTCTAGACCTCTTGCTAAACCGAATGGTTTGATAATCCAGTTATTTATCTATATTGAACTTTTCACAATATTGAAAATAGCTAACAAACTTCGGTGGTTCAGCTTTTAAATTGTACGTAACAGGCATTGATGTCTTATTCGGTAAACTTCTTGTCATCACATAACAAACCTTAAATTGTTAAAACATATCCAAACTGAAATTGATTTACATATTTTTCAGGAGAATCAATTAACTCCTCAAAAATTTTAAAACGCGTAGTATACCACACAGGTTTGATATTTGTATTTACATCCAAAAGGTTCTGAATACGCTAACTACCAATAAAAATTTAAGTACATGCAACTTTAATAACAACTAGCCTAGCCTGGTATCTGGCCGGTATAAGTTGTGAAAAAATTTACAAATTTATAATTGATAAACCAAAATACCTCAAACAAAATACCCTAACAAAACCGAATACACCCTCATTCTAGCAAGTCGTTTCATAACCCTATTTAAACATTTTATAAGCCTACCCCCTTCTTAATCTTCTTTTGGAATTAAACCACTCATAGTTATAAAATTATCTTTATTTACGTTTCGATCCTAAGTCATAGATCGAAACGTAAATAAAGATAATTTTAATAACTATGAGTGGTTTAATTCCCAAAGAAGAATAAGAGGAATGCTAAACAAACCACAACAAACATACAGGGAGTACCTACCCCCCTTCTTGACAGTATATAAGACCCCACTGATTTTTTTTAAAAATTAATATTTGCATGACTTCACTGTCGAATGTGTATTTTGATAGGTTAATAAATCATTTTACTTAAAAATCACTCTTCTATGTGTGCTTTATCTACTTCTTCTATGAACTTTTATACACAGTTCCCCCGTTTTATTTCCGCCACCCCGTATATTATATGGATATGTTTTCTATGTGGAAAGTCTACGGCATTCCCCAACATCATTTCTAGTTTGTATGTGTTGCCTTGAACAAAAACCCTTCTAACCTTATACGGTCCCTCATATACAAATGTCAACTTTCGACATATATTTTTACTCTAATTTGACACTTTACACGTTTTATAATTACCCACTCTCCGAACGAAAACATCGTCCGTTTCTTTACCCTTCTTATACGTGTTTCAAGCACCCTACTCATAATCTTATTTGTTCGTTCCCTCACACGGTCTAACAACTCATTTATGTTCTCAACACCATCTTGTTCCCTCCAAGGTCTCGCCGCTTTTATCTCTTCTAACAATGTCACGGGACATTTCAGAGTCACTGAACTAGGAACGTTATTGATATAGTCCTCAATTTGTGGCAAGTATGTTACCCATCTATCATGTTGTGCCTGTGTCGCTAAACGTAAGTATTTAATGATTTCGCGTATGTATCTTTCACACGGATTAGCTTTCGGATGACGAATACTACAATATGTCACGCGTGTCCCGTTCATGTTTAAATTTTCCCGGATTCTATGATTGTTGAAATAAGTAGTGTGGTCAGTCTAAATTCGATTCATGTGCCCTACTTGTCCTATATACTCCCGAATACACCCTAGTACATGTCTCATGTTGCAACGTCCTGAAGGATAAATCCGTATGTATTTCGTAAATAGATCCACCAAGACTACAATATGCTTGTATTCCTGTGCAGTCGGTATTAAATCACTTAAGTAGTCGATTACAACAACGTCTAACGGTCCCGTAGGGTTTATGTTCATGGGCACGTTCTGTAATCCCGCTTTATACTTTCCAAAGAAACATGTCTCGCAACGTTGTATCTTGTCCTTAACTAATGTTACGTCGTTTCGCGCGTAAAACGTCTCCCTAAAGACCATAAGAGTCTTCCGTATCCCGATGTGCCCGTAAGTTAAACGAATGGTACCGATAATTTCGTCTGCCGTTTCTTTCGTCGCCATCAACAGCTCCTCATCTCCTATCTTTTTGACCAAAGATCTCTCTTTTATCGATAAACCCTTATATTTATTGATATTTTCCCGAATTAATTTTTCTCGAATAGTCCTAATTTCTGTGTAAAACGTGCTTTTCCATCTCCCCGTGTTTCTAAACTCAGGTACCGCTATCAGAATCCCGTCGTTATCCTGTCTAGACGATCTTTCCCCTTTTCTACAAAAAAAATCCGCTGTAACGTTTTTGTTTCCCGGTTTATATCTTATTTCAAGATCGTATTCTTATAGAACCATAGCCCACCTATACAGTCTACTGTTTTAAAATTCGTTTTTCCGTAAAGCGGTTACCACCGTGTTATCAGACTCAACCAAAAAGTTGTTCCCCAATAGATAAAATCTAAGCTTTTTAATCGCATACACAATAGCCAACATTTCTTTCTCCGCCGTCGAATATCTCGTTTCACAATGTTTTAGTACCCGTGAAATAAAAACAATCGGTACCTCTACTCATCTTGAACCTGCACCAACTCTGCACCTACCGCGTAGCTTGAAGCGTCAGTTCGCAGGATAAACTGTTTATTGAAATTCGGGTATTTCAATGACAACTCCCTATAAACCATACCCTTCAATTCTAGAAATGCTCGTTCTCTCTCCTTCGTCCAGTTCCTCCTTTCATTTTTCATCAATAATTCTACTAAAGGAACACACAAATCTGAATATTTTGATATAATATGTTTACAGTAATTCAACACCCCAAGAAAATTACGATACCAATTTAAACCCCCGGTTTTGCTAAGTTCTTTAATTTGTCTAACTGTTTTTGACAAATACTCACACCATCATTACTAATGATAAAACCTAAATATTTCACTTCCCGCTTAAAAAAACTCGCATTTTTTACATTCAGTTTTAACCCCCATTTATCTAAACGGTTTATCACTAACCTAATATGTTTTATGTGCTCATCTTCATCCCTGGAAAACGTTAGCACGTCGTCTACGTAATAGGTACAGAAACTTTCATACTCATTTAACATCTTTTGCATTGCCCTTACCAATGCCGCGGAACTCGAACTTAAACCAAATATAACAAACCAGTATCTATAGATTTCGGCCTCTATACTGAAATCAGTAAATTTCTTACTACGCTCGTGCAACGGAATAAGCAAGCAGGAATTTTTAAGATCTAATTTACTAAACAAATTTTAATTTTAATATAAATATATATATATATATATATATATATATATATATATATTGACGTGGAATTATAGGTTAAATAAGTGTAGATAATAAAATTTTATCAAATCAAATAGGAGCAAATTATTTACGCGCTAAATTAATCAGTTTGTATAGTGAAAACGGACGGTTATTAAGATATCTTTCTATTTTTAAATCGAAATGTTAAAATTGCATAAAGGGTAGAAGCTTTAGAGTACATGAAAGCTCAAGGATACGCAAATTAAATTGTATTAATTTTAAATCAAGCATGGAAGCAGAAACGGTGTTTTCAAATATAGAAAATCAATAATTTAAACGCAAATATTTCCATTTACATAAAAGCAAACGGTCGTTTACAAATCCCAAGAATGGTTAAACTCGAAATCGTTATTTTAAACGGTTTGTTGCTTCGAAGAACACCTGTTAGGTAAAATGTCAAGTTCTGGAAACTTAAATAAACGTTAGCACAAAATTCTATAAAAGTTTGTTTGTAACGGTCAAGCTATACGCTGCTAAAATAACAAGTGCCTTGAAGACTGAGTAAAATGAAAGATCTACAATGTAGAACAGACAGAGAGGCGTATAAAGAAAGCGTTGGTTACAAGTCACGTCTAAATACACGAGTAAATACGAAGGCCAACAACAATATCGATCTTCTGTAGTTTGAGAGGAGTTTCTAAATGAAACAATAAATATGAGTAGAGCGGAAAAAGATAGCTGAAAAGTGGAGCGTTGTGATGAGGGAAAACTATATCATTGGTTTAAGGCTAGGCAGTTGTGAGAAGCGCGCGTCCGTTAAGATATTAAACAAATTTCAGTGTAACATTATAATAATCTCGGAATTTTTCAGACATTACGTTCAAAATTTGTAGAAGTAAATTTTAAAAATAAGCTTTTCAATGGAACTAGGTTCCATGGGGGGTTTAGAAAAGCGTATAAATACTCTAACAAAGATATTAAAGCGCTCTTTCCTTTTAGATCTGAGATCGCGCTTAGGTCTTCAACGTAATAATAGTATATGCTCTTACGGTATTCATTATTGTGTATTCGGTAAAGTAGCATACAACATCCTGTTTGAAAATATGTAAAACTGTTGTAACGTACCGCTAAAGTAATAAAACTGATATTGCACGAATGGGTCCTAAGATCTAGATAAAAGGTGCCGTTACTACAACGACTCTATTGAATGAAGAGATGGTGCTTGGGTAAGCGAAGCCTAAAGCTTAACTTGTTTGCATAAAGTGTATTTGGTATAAAATGTTAATTTTGGGACAAGACAAATATCTGGGTGGAAGAATAGAGGTGGTGGCATAGGTTTGGATAGTGGGGATTATTTGGATCCAGGCATAATCGAAGTATATAGACACTACGACGAGGGTTTCTGGTACCCATCTTTAGAGGTGATGAGAAACGAAGGCTACTTCAGGTAAAAAAACTTAATTTCCTGTTTTTTGTATAAACATTTGTGTTGATATTTTTGTGTTTGAGTGTTTTGACTTAGTGGGGGTGTATTTATTACCATAAAAACTCGTTTAAAGGGGTATATGTGCAGGGCAATTAATTTTGATTATTAAAAAAGGTTTATTGGTGATATGTAAAGGTTTATTCATGATATAAAATATTGTTTTAAGGAGTAAACGGGTCTTTAAGTTTGTTTTAATAAAAACACAAGGCTTAAAAGCATTTAGAGGAACTGGGTTATAATGAGCTCAAAATAGAACAGAATATAATCAATTTAGGGTTACATGAGGGGCCCATCTACTCGTATTAAATATAATTTGTTGAAATATAATAAAATCAAGGACTTTAAAATATTTAATGGTTAAGGTGGTAACAGTTTTAGCAAACTGTCTGTACCAAGGCGTAAATATTTTATTAATAATGGAAACTTGTCAATATGTGTAAATAAAAGGTTGTATGTTTTGTTGCATTATTTGAGTGGTAATTTCATTTGACTGTGTTTGTGCAAAAGGAAGGTGCTTAGGATAGTAGGTATTCAAAAAGAAGCCTATTGCTGAGCTAGCCAGGCTGAGCAGAAATAAGGAGGCGTTCTAAAGGACGTGTAAGGAATTATTTATTTTTTCAATTGTTTTAGAAAATTTTAGTTGGCCCAAGCGTGGACGAGATTTTAAAAGGGTTCCACGGCAATATACATATATATATATATATATATATATATATATATATTGCTGTAATTATAGGGTTAATTTAGGGGTAGGTTAAGTCATAGGAGTCGTAGAATAAGCAAAGGAAACTCCCAAGTAACAGAAGCACGGAATTACAGGTATTAGAAGAGTAAATAGGTAATTATAAACATTATTAGTTGAGAGCAGACTGTATATAGCAGTACAAACGATTAAAACAGATATCCAAGAGTAGCTATGAGCAAAGATGAGAATTTGAAAAGGTAACGAAACGCATTGAATTTAAATCAGTGCAAAACCTGCATGAATTGGCTAGACAAATATTCAAAAAAATGCGCGAATATATCATCTTAAACGCACTTAGACATTATGTATTATTTGAAAAGCGTACGTGATTTAAAAGTATCACATTTGCTCAAAAATCCAATTTATTAGGAAATAAACAAACACCAATTTTATTCGATTCAGATTAGAATAAGGCAACAACAATAACATTACGTGATCGATTGAATGAATATTCCTAGGATTTCTGAAGTAAATGCATAGGTATAATAAGAATTTACGTGACCAAGAGCATCGTTTCATGCAATTAAAATACATACAACTGGTAAAATTCCCAAAATAACGAGTGATAATACACCTGGTCTCGCCCAGCACGTTGAGTCAACGAATCTGAAACTAAAGAGGGCCGATCCTATAAATATCTTAAGAATTGAATATTGAGTTAGTATACTTTGAACCTGGGCAGTCACGATACTCAAATGTGATAAATATTTACGTGAAAGTTAAGTGAAAATTATTTTAAAAAGAGTATAATTGTGCAAAAAGAGGCGTACTTCTAAAAATACGTAAGTAAATAAGATTTAGTGAAATTATATTATTTCTAATAATAAATATATATATATATAACTACGATTCTAGTTAAAACTTTTAATAACGATCCATTACGATCTTAAATACAATTTTAGATACGAAACTCTGGAAAATGCTGTCTGTTCAAACAATTTAATAATCTCTGTAAATGGTAAATATTCTATTACTGAAATGAAAAACCTTTCATTCGAATAACGACTTGGGTACTAAATTTTGGTTGGGTGTCGCCTTCAATTCCTAGGAATGCAGAGCTCCTACAAAACCACTTCAGGTTAGATATTATTTGATGATTTATTTTAAAACTGTTTTATTTCAATAATAATTTAAAAGTGTAAGAGCCGACAAATTGGGGTTTCCTGAATATATTTATGAAAAGTTATGGACATTTTTGAAACGTTTCAACAGGTCTCTAACTGTAATAAAATCTCATTTTGCTGGCTTCATTTTCTGAAAATCTAATAGATGTAAATCATTCAAAAAAGAGAAGATATTTAAAAGGGAAAATGTTGTAAATATTTAATCATTATACTGTGTATTGTGGAATTGTTTTATTTAATTGAATCAGCTAATCGAGGCAAATGAAAATTAAAAATTAATATTTTCACAAGTGGTTGAGAAACATAAGGGTTAACACAGCACTTTTATGTACGTCTAAGCCGTGAAGCGAGATAACACAGCAATATATATATATATATATGTATGTGTGTGTGTGTGTGTGTGTGTGTGTGTGTGTGTGTAAGGAGTCTTTGGGTCACAATATATAAATCCAGAATCAAACTTGTGAGTTCAATATGGCGGCTTCATACGGCTAACTTTGATGTTTTATTATGGTACGTATCAAACTCGGAATGTGTATATAAGTTTAATGTGCAACAAAATCGCTTTAAGATGATTTAGTAGTGAAACTGGAAGTTAAAGGCTAGTACTGACCGATGACATATACGGTATTAGAGAAAAAATTTGCTGATTCTGTTACAAAAACTCAAGTATTGCTAGGTGACCATTTTGACACCATTAGGTTTTGATGTCTCAAAATCCTGAAGTACTAATACACTTTTGACGACATATTCGTTTTTATCACACCAATAACCTTCAGGATCTCCTATCGCTACATTTGTTTATGAAACATTGTTGAGTTGTGTGGTAATCATGGCAAAGTCATTCGAGACTACCCACTAATTCAATACAACTTTTTTATACGGGATTTTTATACTACAGCAAAAACAGCTTGTACCTGACTATGACGCTTTATTTGGCAAAAACCCGGAACACTATAAACAAATACTTCATAATTGTGTATATTGAGCGTTCTGCAGGAAAATAACGGGTGACCGGTATTGATCTAAGGCAGCTCATCATATCGATGTTATTCTACATCTTTAAATAGTCTTTCCCGTTTTGAAGTGATAAGTACGTACATAAACACAGCAGTCACAAAAAGGGTCTTCATATCTACAGATGGTACTTGTTTTGTAACAGTATGAGGGTCTTATAAGTAATTACTGTTTGATGGTGCCGGGCGAGTGGTAAATGTTTTACTAAACTGCACGTTAAAACCACACTTGATATCTAGAGCATTTTATTTATGAAGGAACTACACGAATCTAATGATCCGAAATCCATCGAAATGCCAACAATCCGACAAATATCTATTTATTGGTTATTCATTAGTTTACAACCAATATATGTGCCACCTGTACAGTTGTAAATTGTATTTTTAGCTGTAGAATGAAAGTCCCTATAGCAGTTGTTTCAGAATTATACTGGAAAATCTTGTGAAAGCCTTTCAGCTATAAATAGGTACACTCTATTGAGAATTACAAAACTGTCGACAGAGGAGAAACTACTGCAATTTATTGCTCGTCCATAGCTGTACTTTCTCTACTACCTGACAGTCGATTATTTTTCGTTGACATCTGATCAAGCTAAAATCGATACAGTAGTAAGCTTCTCGAAGTTTGTGTTCTTAGATTGGTATAAAGCACGTTACTTTCTTATATATTGACATTATCTGAACTATTTCAAACTTTTGCGGATTATTTGTAGGGAAAAATTGCACACATCTCATGAGCCGAAAGCAATTGGTGGTAAAAGTCATATCAGTGTGATAAATGGCAGTGCCGCAAAACCAACCAACACTTGATATTCTTTTAATGTAATCTATTTTGATAGTTATACATTGAATATTTTTAGATTTTTATTCGCCATCCTAGCAGTTGTAGAAGGTTGTTCTAAATATAGTATAGAAGTTTGTTACCGTAATAGTTGTTGCATTGTACTACTTGCCAATTAGACAGGTAAAAGGTACTATAATTCATTCTGTGCACATATAAAGGGCGTAATCGATTTCGCATGTATTGTAAACTCATACATACTCTTTCTTACAAATTAGCCATGTAAGTTAAACTGGGCTTATCTTTTGACTTTTTATTTAATTAAATTAAGGTGAAGTCAATTCATGAATCTTTGTATTACGGCATTTGCCACGCCGAAATACCAATGATATTGTTGTTCGACTACTTAAACCGGATTGCAGGTCTAAGTCTTGTTATATAAAAAAAATTGTTTTAGCGAAACCCATTACTTACCTACAACATTAAAAAGAACACGACAAAGATAAAAATGAATGGATCAGGTAGAAAATTGGTGGTAAACTCCAAACACTAAGACACTGTACAGTCCTTAAGGTACGATACTTACGTATAGAATGAATCATGATGACCTCATTATATTCTTGAACAGTCTGCCACTCCTTGTATGTATCGCGTTCTCATTATCGAGTATAACGACACCTACCATTATGAACTGTGAAAAATCATATTTATATTCTATTTGACCGAATATATAATAATAAAACTATTTCTAAAAATCCTGAGTAATGTCGGGGAACTCAGAATCGCATTCTTATTTATAAAGGCCCTAACTCAATTATACAAAAAAGAAAGATTCTACGAATAGTTATTAACTAGAAGCTACTGAAGCCAATTGAAGCGTTACAGTTACACTAATAGGTGTTTGTATACTTGTTCGTTGTTTATTATACTTACACATTTTTATTATTTTGACGACTTTTAACTTTTGATTATTTTAAATGAAGAGTTAACACCTCCGATTAGCTGCAACATAGCATATTCCGACCTTTTCGTCGTTCCTTTGCAAATATTGAGATTCAAAGACATATAAAGTTGTTAAGATATTGTTTTTAACCTTAACAAAACGTAGTGGTTAACTTTGTAGAACAAGCCGAACGGTTAGTTACAATATGACTATACAGCTGTTGGTAGTTTGCATTATAGATCGTCCATTAATATTTTGGGTCATTTGCTCGACTTCTTAACAACAGGTTTAGCTAAGCAGCGTTTAACATAAGAATCCGTTTAATTTATATATTATTTGCACGGATGACAGTTTGTAGGCACTCACTAAAGCAACGTTTAATAACAAACTCGTCTAACAGCTGTAGAACTTGGAGTTGTTAATTAGATGTTTTCTTTTCTCACACTATATATATATATATATATATATATATATATATATATATATATATATATGTCTGTGATATTTGAGGGTTAAAACAACATTATTAATTCATTTGGTAGTTTATTTTAAGTTTTAGCATGTGAAAATATTAACAACAATTTGAAACGCTTTTTACATCAGTAGAGTACAAATTATTAATTTTACTGAAGCTAAAAGTTAATTTAGCATCATCGTTTAGCGTGTGTTATAATGTTAATATTCATAAGGTATAGCGTGTGTAAAAAGCATTTAAAATGTCATATTCATAAGCAAACCTAACATTAGTATTTGACATAAATTCACATACTCTCAATTATAGCAAAAGGGGAGGTATATTTGTAAAAGCTTTAAACTGTTTTCGGAGCAGTATTTACTATAGTTAAGTGGCAGCTATGTTAGTGATTACGAGTTTGAAAGTGTTGTTAAAGCTGTCCAAATATCATTAATTTTTAAACGAAGAAAACCGTTTCAAGTTTTTGCGTATTTTAATAAGGAGCGTAGCAAATAAGACTGCACAGAAAAACGAGTGTTGCAGTCCGCTGTCAATTAAAATTAATTTATCGCCTCGTTAAAACAATATGAAACTTAAACGGTAATTTGTCAGTTACTAATGCAGCCCGCCAACAGCAAAACAAAGAAAGGTTATTGGTTAGAATGGATAGAAGTAAGAAAGGGATATTACGTGTTAAGTATTAGTTGATTTGGGGTAAAAACAAGGAAAGATTATTAGTTAGAATGGGTATAAGTAAGATAAGCATAATTTGAATGTTATTAAGAGTGAGTAAGTGGTATATTGGTTACAACGGAACTTTAAAACACGGTGTATGCAGGATAGTTGGTGTAAAGGGAATGTTAGAGCGGTTAAAATAAAACCTGTGGTAGGAATATACAAAGTGAAATGAGTACGAAATAAGAGACAGGGGATTTTAGTGTGTAAGTTAAAGGGAAATAGATAAAACATGTTGCATTAGGGGCGTAGTTTAAATGGTCAGTTGGAGTAAATATACACAAGATTTTAGAGAGAGATTGTAAAAATTCGACGAAAAATAGGTTAGTGGAGTGGACACGTTTGTTTTGTTCAGATGAATTTCAAGAAAATGGTTTTGAGCAACGTTGTCGGTTAGAACGAATACACAGAGTTTGTTGACCGTTGGAATTCGTTTGTATAGAGAAAACGAAGATTTTTCTCGTGAGCTTGTGATGTGGAGACAGCTTTTTGGATTTTGGTGGGCCATTAAAGTTTGTGTACGTGACTTAAAGTGTTTGTGGAAGGAGAGTGGCGGTTCAACGATTTTAAGATTTGTGGACGGTAAGCGGCGTTGTTTGTGTGTATTGAAGGAAATTTTAAAAATTCTAACAAGTTGGAGGTGGAGATAAGAGTATTCAAGCACCAACAGACCGTTGTGAGGCTCTCTTAGTTTTTCGGCAAGCAGACAACTCTCTGGCGTTTTCAACAAGCGTACATCACGCTTAGCTTACAACCAGCTGACGGTTCTAAGAAAAAAATGTTACTTGTACAAGTTGAAACAAAGTTTAATTTATGTAAGAAGCCTGTTATAATTTCATTTGCACTAAGTGTGGCAAGTTTAAAATTTGGAAGTGGAGTAAATGTGTGTGTGGTCGATTTGGTTGATACCAACAATTGATAAAAGAGGCTTGGGAGTCTGAAGACACTATGGAATTGGTAGACCAGATGACGTCGAGCTGATATGGTAGTAGTTTGCAGTTTTTGGTGTTACAATCCAGATTGGGCAAGTTCCTGATGGTAGCAGTCGTTGATGGTATGATGGCAGTCCGGTGGGCAGTGATAGAATCCAGGTAACTGTTGTTTTTGTTTGCATACATGTATAAACAGGTATTTTTGTGCATTGTGGGTATAAGGTTATGAACTAAAATGGACAAACTTGGAAAGAGTTACAGATTGAACTTTTTCTGTTGTATTATTTTACTGTATTTTATGTGGGGATTTATGATAATAACAATATTCGATGTATGTACAAGGTAAAAGGGTGTTTTTGGGGATTGATGTACAAAAATCAGCACGAAGGATTAATGTTTTACTATGAGCTCGTATTAAACCGGAGGTAAAGTAAAGACTGTGGTAAAGCCCTGTTACTTTCTACGATAATACAATTGTAAAAATTTATCTGGGGTAATTATTGATTTCAAAATGTATTGTGAAATGTGTTATTTTAAAAAGGATGTATATAATGTATAAATAATGAGTGAATGAGGAGTTTTATGTTGATCTTGGTGTGTATTTAACTATGATAATAAACATAGGCGATTCATTGTAGCAGATTTTTTTTTGATTAGTTAGTTTATTTACAGAAAGCAGCCGAGCAACCGTGGCATACTTCGTTGCAAAGCAGAAATATTTTAAGCTTTTTCGAAGGTTTGTAGCATTTGACGCCCAAAGGTGGGGCAATAATAAACCCAGCTTTCGCAGCAAAATGACGCCCAAATTGTGGAGCTCGGATGTCGCAGCTATATATATATGCGTTGACTAAAGATGATCCAACTTTTCTATACCATTTTATTTCACGACTTACTGAAGAATTCTACGATTTCATTGTAAAATTTTTCCACTGGTAAACATAGCATCTGTTTCTTGGGAGTGCTATGAATTATAATTCTTTTTCATGGTGTTTCTGGATCATCGTCAAATGAACTCCATGAATTAGACCAACAGGTGAATAATCTTCTTCATCTGCAGATAACATTGAATTCTACAACTCGTGTTATCTTCTTGTTAATTTGCACAATTCATCTTATTACACGCACGAATACAAACAGTAACAACGAAGCATCTCAGGCACGAATGAACAAGAACGCTTTATTACAGGTTGCAGTGTAAGTGGTATTTGTATGCGCATGTGTACAATGCGGGTGTTTCCCCACAGCTGTTATGACAGCAAACGTCGCTGTGGCTGTGTTTTGTCCGACAAAAAGATTTCAGACATTTTCTACTGATTGCTAACATTCTTAAAAATAACAATTGGAAATATGTTTTAAGGTAAAAAAAATTAATTAATGCAAAAAATTTTTTTGCCACAATGGAGCTTTTAACAAGTACTCTAGTACTCACGTTGTTAAATTTGCTATTATACAACAGGTCGTTATTTGTATTTTAACAATTAATACATGTATGTTCAAAATTAACTACAAATATTTAAATCTTTTAGGTACCTTATCAGTTGCATGCTTAGCATTGTATGGAGTATGGCCGTCCCCAATTCTTCCAAAAATTGCTTCTGGAGAGGCTCCATTTGGATATATTACACCAGTAGGTAAACTTTTATAAAGATGTGTTATGACATAACGTGTCTGAGCTACTTTAAAGTCTGAGTTTACATCAATTATATATAATTATGCCTTCAGAACCTAAAAACCTGTGTCGCTTTTGTTGGTAGAGTGTAAAAAGATAGCTAGAGTAGGTGTTTCCGTTACCACTGTGTTCTATGATTTAAAAGCGGTATAGCTTTACTATTTTAAGTTTACGGAATATTATTGAATGACAAATTTCTAACAAGTTTCAGTGCTCTGTTACGTTTTATAAATATATATATATATATATATATATATATATATATATATATATATATATATATATATATTGCTGTGAAACCTCTTGAATTACCTGGTCTGTTGACTTTCTTCTGTTAATCGCCTCGGCTGCTCCCCTAGATAACTTTCATCCTCATTCATAAAAAAAAACAACACATTCCTACCACAAACATCAACATTAACTCTATTTACATCAATATTCAGAATACATTAAATTTTCAAATTAAATTTCAGCATAAAATTCAGTTTTAAAAAGAATTTCAAGATTAATTTTATTATCACTTTAACGTGCATCCAGAATTAAAGTCCTTGTTGGATGCCTACTAATTAATATAACAATATAAGCAGACCGGAGTCTGAGTATAAAGGGAGCATCTACCACCCCTTTACGTTAATTAACCAGGTTCGTCTAATTGAGCTCAAAGACATACCCATATTTTCATCATAATTCAGAATATCAATACTAAATACCCCTTTCTACTTAAACAAGCAAATTTCATCTTAAAATTAAAATTTTATGGTTAGTACAATTTCACTAATGTCCATTTAAAGTAAATCAATTACAAAGTATTCAACACACACAAAAATGTTAAACAAAATAGTATAATTTACCTGAAGGTTACTATCCTCGTAGCTTCAATGTACATCGTCCCTTTAGTTAATCACACCATTCCAACAGGATTATATTTACGGCTTCTAATTCTCAACGCTTTTAAAATTTTCTCCATCACCATTTATTTAAAGTTGTTTCTGGGCTTTTCCGGAACTCATCTGTGTATATCTGACCCTTGTTTCGTGGATCCAGACACGTATTTGAACCATTTAATTATTAACACCCCCGAAAAATAGCAAAGAAATTCATGCGTCTTTCACCAATATACGCCAAAACTGCCTACTTTTGTGTATACATTTGTCGTTGTAAATTTTGCTAATTGGTACAGTGATACTAAATTTTATTACCTTGTATCTAAGTGCACTGAAGTACATTCATGTTAGCACGTAAATAACAAACTATTTTGAATCACTAAAATATACGAGCAAAATTTTAAATTATTTTATCAAACTAAAATGCACTGTTTAACATCTTGAATCAAATCGCGGATGTAAGAGCTTTTAACGCATCGAATAGTCAAAAGTCTAAGAGGCCGAAATTCATATTACCACCGGTATATATAGCAAAAAGCCTGTCTGTCGGTCTGTTCCCCAAAACAGACAATTCTTAAGAATTTCTCATTCTATGTTCCCAGTCCGTCGCTCGCGCGTCGGTTTTTACGAAATTTTCACTCGCCCCATTTAAATCTCAGAAATTCTCACACGGCACGAAAACATGTCCGAGAAAAACTAATTAATTTTGTACAGAAATTGTTGTTTCTACCTCTGATATTTGCATCCTATTTTCAACCAATTGTGACCCTCGTGACGTTGCTTAAATCACGCCTTTTACTATATGTGTCTTTGCTTGACGCATTTTCTCTTTCCTTTTCTAACCTGTTCGTATTGGTGCAAATTGATATTCTTTATTATCGATTATATTTTAGTCCATGTGGACTATCTGGGTTAAATAACCCCGTATCGCACATTCTCGTGAATATTAAGCCCCGGTTTCTCCAAGATTCTTTGAAACCATTTGTTATCTACACAATTTTCGCCGTACGTGATATTTAAACTACGCAGGTGTTCAAAATAATATTAATTCTCAGAGCTTTTAAATAAACCCTGTTTTGTATTTCGTGCTAAAGCATCTGACCGTTTCCAATATCCTTAGAATCGACATGTTTATCTAAACAAATTAAACTGAAATTGCCTTTTAAAATACGCAGGTGTGTTCAAACATCCTACTTCTAACTAACACTTCTAGGATTTGCATTTTATTGGGTTTTTACAAGTTTCTATAGATATTATCTGTACGTTTTGTTCAATACCGGTTACTTGAAATAGGGATAATTAATATAAATTTTGCACGTAATTTCCATTTGTTTAGAAATAATTACATTACACGCAGAGCTTTTTAATACTGTTTCTTTTGATATAAAGCGTCTTGTACATGGTTTAAATTTCTTATTTTTACTGAGGCGACCGAATTTATTTATGGCTCATGGTTTTAACAAAGCGTATTATTTAATAAAATTCCTTTTCCCAAAGCTTCTACACAGTGATTAAAATTATTTGATGTGATTATTTAATTTTCTACCCTGGTCTAAATATGAGTATTTTCCCCCTATTTGAATACAAATAATCCCACTTATTTGAATGCAAATATAAAGCATTTAGACAATAAGAAATTATATAAAAATTGCCTATCTTTCTCTATCCTTATCTATCTAACTTACCTACTTTGTCTCCAATCAAAAAAAATATTTACACCTATCCTATATCCCTATCCTATTCCTAACTCTCACCTAATTCTATAAACTGAAATTATCCCTAACTTCATCCTACTTATCCATCTAATCCTATATACATCCTATATACTTATCCTATTCCTAACTTTTAAACTAACCTTCACTACACTTTACTTCTCCCTACCTAATCCTATATACCTATCCTACTCTTACTCTATTCCTAACTCTCCACTAATCTTATATGAAATATCTATACTTAACCTATCTTTTTTTTCCTACATTTACTCTTTATTCTCATCCTAAACCTATTTCTAATTATCTCCCATATTTATCCTATACCTAGCTTTATTTTCTATAAACACTTACTTCTACTCTTTTATCTACACCTATGCTATCCCTATATTTAAATTTTACTCTATTATACACCTATTTCCATCCTTTGTTCATCAAGTTATTTAAATCTAACTCTCTTCTTGACCCTCCACGTCTTTCTTCTTACCAACCTAATACTCTTCATCCCTATCTCTCCCCCTTCTATATCTATACTTAACATCTCTATTATCTCACATACAATAAACTTATCATCCCTCTTATCCTGACTCTTAAATATTACTTCTTCTTCAGTCCCTACACTTGTCTGTTTCTTATTTATTCTTATTTCCTTTTCTGCCAACAAACCAAACGATACTACCTTACAATTATCGATTTTTCCCTCTATGGAAAATCCTATGTACCTTTTAGAATTTTTGTGTAATGGAATCCGCCAGAATAAATTCCTTAAATTTACTTTATTAAAAACAAACTTGCCACTTAACCTCATCAAAAATAATTCTGCCTTCACCTGCTCCCGATTTGCTGCTTCTACCCCCACTACTTCTGCATGTTTTTGTACTAAAGCTTGAACCTCTACTTTCCTATCCTCTGGACATCTTATTGTGTTGATCTGTTTAACCTCATCATCCTCTACCTCTATTACATTAATACTTAACCCCGTGTCATCCTCTGTGACTTCATAACTGCCCTTCCATGGCACTACCCTATCATTAATCCTTATTACCTTCCGTTCCATATCTATCAAAACCCCTAACTTCATCATACAGTCAACACCTAAAATGCTCTGAAACTTCAGTCCAGGTACAATTACAAACTCCTGTTCACAGCTTAAACCTCCTATATCTATCCTAAGCACCACAACACTATTTACTACAGCAAACTTCTTTTTATTTGGAGCTACTAAATGGCTACGCTTTATAGGCATAATTCTATCACAAACCTTATCCCTAATTTTGCTGACGAATTCCTCCGATATTAAACTCGCCTCTGCCCCTGTATCAAGTAATACTTCTACATTATTCTCAAAATTTCTAAATTAATAATTGGCAAACATAAATTTTCCTTAGTTTCTGGCTCTACTTCCTCCTCAATTTTGAAAAATTCACGTGGATGTTCATATACATTTACACTGAAATCTAGTGGTCTGTCGCGTTCTAAAAATCCTGTCCAGGTCTGTTTTCCCTACTCGGTCCTGGTCTAGCCGTCACCTCAGCGTACGTCCTAGGCGTTTCCACTCGTTCCGTGTCTGTATTAGCAGTCCCGCTCATGTTTGGTGAACTATTCATTCTGGTAGGTCCCGGTCTCTGTGCAGGTCCCTTCCTAAACTATTACTTCGAACGTATGGTCGTCGCTGTTCCCAATTCTGTCGCTGGTATCCGTAACTATTCCCCGTCTAGCGTAGTTGTCCCGTCTATTGTCAAACCTAACTGTGTTGATCTGTCTTTCCCTGTTATCCGAGGTCGTCCACTACTTACGTCGTCGTACCTCTGCAGGTATTCTAAAACATTTCTCTGTCCACTATGTTCTGTAGTGCTACGTGCTGTCTTATGTCTACCTCGAAGTGTCGTGATAAATACTTAATAATTTGTCGGTCCGTCAGTGGTGGGTTCAGTTGCTTTGCTATGCTATACTTGCGTATAGCATATTGCTCTACTTCCTGAAAATTCTCCCTTAAATTTCCCTGTGATTAAGTCGTCTCGTACCTGGTCTTGTCTGTGGTCACTCCAGTAGTGCTTTAAAAATTTGTTTTCAAAGTCCGTGTATGTTTCAATGTCCTGTCCTACTAAATTGTACCATGCTTCCGCGTTGTCCTTTAATAAAGCCTTTATCGTATTCAGTTTAGTCTGTTCGTCAAATAAATTTCCCACTAGATTTCTTACACTATTAATAAAAATTTGTGGATTTACCCTGTTATCGCCATAAAACTTCATGTGTTGGTCCAATGATACTCCACCTGTATAAAATCTGAGACCATCCCCCGTTAAATTCGACATGTTGTATTTGATACTACTAACTTCGCGTTCTACCCTGCCTAACTGATCCCTACATGAGTCTGTCACTTCAGTCATTTTTACATTAATCTCTTCATCACAAAAAATGCGTACTTCGGACCTTAAATGTCCCATTTCCTGTCGAAGACCTGTAATATCACGCTCATTTTTTTCAACCCTATTTTCTACTTCCCCCAGTTTCATGGTAAGACTATCTTTAAATTCTGTAAATTCTTTAGTATTTTGTTCAATTTTCCCGCTTATCTGCTCTAATTTTTGGTTGGACTCCTCCCTCGCTCTATTAGATTCTTCCCTAGCTAATCGCATTTCCTCAAACATTCTCATCATTAACTCATTTCCTTGATCCCCTGATTCCGTCCTCGACTGATCTCTACTGCCTCCAGCTTCTTCCATTTTCAAATTTTTCTCACACAATGCACTATCGTCACTTCCAATTTCCACTCCTTGACTCCTTAACCACTCTTTTCTCTGCATACGTTCAAATCACTCACGCACACTCTAACTACTCTTAAATTTATACACACACAGAAACTCTCTCTCTCAGATCGCCAGTTTCCTGGAATAAAATCACAAAAATTTTATTTGGAATTCGAGCCTCACTTTTGGGTCGCCAAGAATGCTGTGAAACCTCTTGAATTACCTGGTCTGTTGACTTTCTTCTGTTAATCGCCTCGGCTGCTCCCTAGATAACTTTCATCCTCATTCATAAAAAAACAACACATTCCTACCACAAACATCAACATTAACTCTATTTACATCAATATTCAGAATACATTAAATTTCAAATTAAATTTCAGCATAAAATTCAGTTTTAAAAGAATTTCAAGATTAATTTTATTATCACTTTAACGTGCATCCAGAATTAAAGTCCTTGTTGGATGCCTACTAATTAATATAACAATATAAGCAGACCGGAGTCTGAGTATAAAGGGAGCATCTACCACCCCTTTACGTTAATTAACCAGGTTCGTCTAATTGAGCTCAAAGACATACCCATATTTTCATCATAATTCAGAATATCAATACTAAATACCCCTTTCTACTTAAACAAGCAAATTTCATCTTAAAATTAAAATTTTATGGTTAGTACAATTTCACTAATGTCCATTTAAAGTAAATCAATTATAAAGTATTCAACACACACAAAAATGTCAAACAAAATAGTATAATTTACCTGAAGGTTACTATCCTCGTAGCTTCAATGTACATCGTCCCTTTAGTTAATCACACCATTCCAACAGGATTATATTTACGGCTTATAATTCTCAACGCTTTTAAAATTTTCTCCATCACCATTTATTTAAAGTTGTTTCTGGGCTTTTCCGGAACTCATCTGTGTATATCTGACCCTTGTTTCGTAGATCCAGACACGTATTTGAACCATTTAATTATTAACACCCCCGAAAAATAGCAAAGAAATTCATGCGTCTTTCACCAATATACGCCAAAACTGCCTACTTTTGTGTATACATTTGTCGTTGTAAATTTTGCTAATTGGTACAGTGATACTAAATTTTATTACCTTGTATCTAAGTGCACTGAAGTACATTCATGTTAGCACGTAAATAACAAACTATTTTGAATCACTAAAATATACGAGCAAAATTTTAAATTATTTTATCAAACTAAAATGCACTGTTTAACATCTTGAATCAAGTCGCGGATGTAAGAGCTTTTAACGCATCGAATAGTCAAAAGTCTAAGAGGCCGAAATTCATATTACCACCGGTATATATAGCAAAAGCCTGTCTGTCGGTCTGTTCCCCAAAACAGACAATTCTTAAGAATTTCTCATTCTATGTTCCCAGTCCGTCGCTCGCGCGTCGGTTTTACGAAATTTTCACTCGCCCCATTTAAATCTCAAAAATTCTCACACGGTACGCAAACATGTCCGAAAAAAACTAATTAATTTTGTACAGAAATTGTTGTTTCTACTTCTGATATTTGCATCCTATTTTCAACCAATTGTGACCCTCGTGACGTTGCTTAAATCACGCCTTTTACTATATGTGTCTTTGCTTGACGCATTTTCTCTTTCCTTTTCTAACCTGTTCGTATTGGTGCAAATTGATATTCTTTATTATCGATTATATTTTAGTCCATGTGGACTATCTGGGTTAAATAACCCCGTATCGCACATTCTCGTGAATATTAAGCCCCGGTTTCTCCAAGATTCTTTGAAACCATTTGTTATCTACACAATTTTCGCCGTACGTGATATTTAAACTACGCAGGTGTTCAAAATAATATTAATTCTCCGAGCTTTTTAAATAAACCCTGTTTTGTATTTCGTGCTAAAGCATCTTACCGTTTCCAATATCCTTAGAATCGACATGTTTATCTAAACAAATTAAACTGAAATTGCCTTTTAAAATACGCAGGTGTGTTCAAACATCCTACTTCTAACTAACACTTCTAGGATTTGCATTTTATTGGGTTTTTACAAGTTTCTATAGATATTATCTGTACGTTTTGTTCAATACCGGTTACTTGAAATAGGGTTAATTAATATAAATTTTGCACGTAATTTCCATTTGTTTAGGAATAATTACATTACACGCAGAGCTTTTTAATACTGTTTCTTTTGATATAAAGCGTCTTGTACATGGTTTAAATTTTTTATTTTTACTGAGGCGACCGAATTTATTTATGGTTCATGGTTTTAACAAAGCGTATTATTTAATAAAATTCCTTTTCCCAAAGCTTCTACACAGTGATTAAAATTATTTGATGTGATTATTTAATTTTCTACCCTGGACTAAATATGAGTAATATATATATAAATATTATATATATATATATATATATATATATATTGAAACGAATATTGTTTTTTGAGGCACCTGCCCTACGTTTATTGGAAGCCAGTGAAACTAATTTTTCTTATATATAGCTGGCCTCACGTTATGAGCAAGTGTAACGAAGTCTTCCGACATAACTAGGGGTCTATTCCTTGGGTAGAGCTATGAGAAATGGGGGGGGGCTTTCAACCAAAACGCGCCTGCGAACAGTTATCGAAGGCACAGATATTTGACTATACATAGAATGCTACATATAGATACAGCTTTAACGTAATACCAAAGTTGTTAAATGTATTTTACTTATTATCTTAATAAAAGCGTTTTATAATTTTTGAACTTTGATGGATGGATTTAGTAACAAAAAAATAAAATTGTTACACTACCCCTTTCCTAAAAGAAAAAAAATTTTCTAACAAAGAAAACTTTAAGTATAACAAATACAAAAATTTTTTTTTTTATATATATATACTAGCCTCTCCTATATTCCTAATTATCAAAACAAATTCTTATGAATTTATCAAAACGAGGGGGACAAATATTTACAAATTTGAGTGTGTCGGTAGCTACGTATATCTAACGTCCATAGGGAAACAAAATCGGGAGTCACAATCGGTGTAGGTCAAAATTGGGAGGGTCAAAGTAAAAGTCAAACACTCCATGGGACAAAAAAATTATTCAAAAGCTAAATTCAAAGTAACCTTTAACTAGAGGTTCTTACTCCTACTGAGGCTAGTATTTACTAACTATAACCAAACACATTAGAAATCACCCTAATTTCCACAAATAAAGACTCCACTTCCTGGAGCTCAAGCAGCTCTATATACAAAAAAAATGAACGCTACAATATCAAAATAGCATAATTCTTCAAAATATTATCACTATAAAGTGACAATCAAAAAGTAGACCCTACTAATAGGTCTAAATTCAAAACACTATTATCACAAAGTGATACTCAAAACAAAAGTAACCTAACCAAAAGGTTACATACAAATTTCAAATTCAAAATATTATTATCACAAAGTAATAATCAAAACAAAGGTAACCTGACCAAAAGGTTACTTACAAACTTCAAATTCAAAATATTATTATCACAAAGTGATAATCAAAACAAAGGTAACCTGACCAAAAGGTTACTTACAAAATTCGAATGCAAAATATTATTATCACAAATTGATAATCAAAACAAAGGTAACCCGACCAAAAGGTTACTTACCAAATTCAAATACAAAATATTATCACTTTATCGCAAAGATATAATCAAAACTAAGGTAACCTAACCATAAGGTTACTTGCAAAATTCAAATACAAAATTGAACCAGATAGGGCTGTAATCTCCTACACCCTACTGATTATCCTATCACTAATTTCCAAACAACACATCCTATTAGTGATGGATCAAATGCAAACTTCTAACCTTATCAAACAAAAATTTCTGACAGGTCAAAAATAGGGGAAAGAATAAATAAAATAAACCCTCTACCCAAATGTGCAGAAATCAGGACCAGCAACTTAAATGGTCCACTTATCTCTACATCCAAAAGATATCTGTCAAAGACATTTTTTAACAACATCTTCAAATAACGCGCGACTAAAACAACCAGTATGCACACTAATGCACACCTCAAAACTACTACAAAAATCCTTAACCACTTGCTTCAATTACCAAACAAAAGTTTCAAAATATTAGTTACCAAACGGCAGTCTCCATTTAGTATTAGTGAAACGATGCCAAATCAAAGATCAGAACAAAACAAGGCAAACAAGTACTGCTTCGCTTAACATCAAAGAGATGACTAGACTGGAACTAATCGTCAGGGTCATCATTTTCATTTGGATATGATGCTTCAACGGGTTTTAAGTCCTTAACATGCCATTTTCCGGCTCTTGTTCCATCTTCATTTTCTAACTCATAAACCAAATTGGAAAGTTTTTTTCGAACTTTACTCAAAACGAACTTTGGAGCTAACTTAGCGGAGAATTTATCACCAGCACTTGAAAGCACCTTATTAGCTCTCCAAACGCTCTCTCCGACTTGGAATGAAATGTCTCTTCTTCTAAGGTTGTAGTGTTTACTCGAACGTTGACAAGCCACATGCAAACTTTCACGGACATTTCCAAAATATCAAACAAAAGTTGACGATCCAAAACATAACAAGGTCTACTACTTGAAACAACATCAACATCCTCACCAGGTCTAAAATTATTACTATAAGCCTTTCCACTACGTACGAACGGATAGCAGTACCAACTGTCTTATTAATTCTCACCACAAAATTGCATTGAGGAGCATAAACAGCATTGTACCAAATCTTTTTGATTTCGTACCTTGCACACAAAGCTTTAAAACACGTCCAATTAATTGTGGACCATTATCACAAATAACAAATTGTGGTACTCCGTAGACAAGAAATACTTTTTCCTCTAAAAACTTCTCAATCAAATGTGCCGTGGCACTACGCAAAGGTTGTAAAATCAAATACTTCGAGAACCAGTCTCCAACAACTAAAAGTCATTTACCTGCTTATGAGTCATCAATAAAAAAAACTAATCACGACGATAGCTAACAAAAAAAATCAGTGTTCAGGTACACTCTCACCCTACTACCAACCGAACTGTCGAAACAACTACAATGCTTCACAACGCCTAAATTTGCTAGAGTGACAAACCCACTACAAGTCTCACCTAGACTAACAATACCAAAATTACATCAACTCAAAACAAAATATGATTCAAAAATTCTAGAGCGCCTAACTCACCTCGAGTCTCGTCTAGACTTATGTAATGCCGAGCGACCAACTCTTCCTAAGTCTCGTCTGGACTGACATACTGCTGAGCGACCAACCACGACGACAAGTTCCGCCTAAACTAAATTGCGTTGCAATGCTGATTTAAACAAAATCTGCTAACAAAATCAAAAACGTGCTTATGCACAAGAGCAATTCTCAAATGACACGACGACAGCTCACTCCAATGTACCTTCAAAATAGAATCTCTAGCCTTATCATCAAACTTCGACAAAAATGTTCTTTATTGACTCATGCAAATCAAACAACAGGCTTATCAGCTTCTTTAGCCAACAATCTTCCAAAATTTTCCTTTTCTCCAACACTGGTTTCTTACCCACTACTCCTCTAATTTTCAGTTCATACTCCAGTTCTTCTTTAAGTAGACAAACAATTTGGAATTTTTTTCCGACATGATTACAAAAGCCTAATGGAATCAAACTGAAAGATCTAAATGATTTGAACCTTACAAAATTTTCAAAACAAATTCGGGCAACTAAAGGTAAAAGTCAAAAAGTGTATTTGGTAAAGTAATTTTTGCCAAAACAATATCAAAACAGAATGAAAGTTAAAAATAAATTTGACTAAGTTAATTAATTGACTGTATGGGGGTTAACGTTTCAACCTAACTTTTAAACAAACAAATCTTAATGTCAACTAAACTTTGAGCAAACAAATTCCGAAGCAAAACAATTTTTGAGCAAACAAATTTCGAAGCCAAAAAATTTTGAACAAACAAATTTCGAAGCAAACAAATTTTGAACAAACAAATTTCGAAGCAAAATAAATTTTGAACAAACAAATTGTGAAGCAAAATGATTTTCGAACAAACAAATTTCGAGGCAAAATAATTTTGAACAAACAAATTTCGAAGCAAAATAATTTTGAACAAACAAATTTCGAAGTAAAAAATTTTGAACAAACAAATTTCGAAGCAAAAATTTTGAACAAACAAACTTCGAAGCAAAATAATTTTGAACAAACAAATTTCGAAGCCCTACACGTTGCCGGCGCCAGTGAAACTGTTCTTTTTTTTTAATTGTTTATTGTTTATATATATATATATATATATATATATATATATGCTACGATATCGCCCTTCGACAAATGTACAGCGATCAATTGCCTGCTGATCGCCACGTCTCTGTGCCTTTAAAATATTTTAAAATTAACACTATTAACTTTTGCCTCGACTAGCTCAGTGATACCACACACAGAGTGAACTGCGACATGATAACAGAGAATTTTATTCACTACTCTGCAACACTCAATATCTCCTCATAAGGCAAACTAAATTCACCAGCAATTGTATAATGAATTAAATAAAATTACTATTTACAAAACTGCGACCTTTTTAATATCATTTATCGTTTATAGAACTTTTAATTCAAATTTTAAATAAATATTCTTATTAAATTAGCTCTTTACGAAGAATATAGTTCTTACACCTTTTATCGCAATTAAAACCAGCAAAAATATTGTGTTTTATCACGAATAGTTTCGTTGAACGTTCAAAGAAATATCACCCTTTCTTTTCAGATATACCTTTACATCATACTAACTACATATTTGTGTTGACCTTTTACACAAAATATTTAATACACCAATTATATAGACTTATAATTGTAACATACTATAAATTGAAAAGATATCCCTGACCTCATATTCCTCCTGCTTTTCTCGCTGGAGCTTTCTGGACCAAATCGGTCGTTTGTTCATTAGCTTGGAGTCGTCAGCTTAGCGTTTTGACTCAGTACTTTGAAATAATCAGCAGCAACTCAGTCGTTTGCCCTTAGAGTTTTAATCCAGTAGCTTGGTCTTTTATAGCAATAACTTAAAATATTAAGGTCGTGATTTAATTTATTATTAACGTGATGACTTAGTTTAGTATTCAGATATATTACTTGGATATATTACTTGGATATGTTACTTGAATGTATTACTTGAATCCGTTTGTCTCAACGACAAGTTTATACACACTATTTAGACGCACTTTACTGTTTCACTTGAAATTATTGATTTATGTTACTTTCAATTTAACGTTCACTAAATTTACGTAATGATCTTCTTTCAACGATTACAGGCGGCGTGTCGATTATGAAATGAATATGGTGTATCTACTCTGGTTAGTTTTATAGATAAATTCCTTCCCGATGTTGCACGCGTTTTCATTGGCTGACAGCCCGCTATCGGTCTTTAGTCCGGGGAAAAGGCGTTTCAATTATGTTTATCTGCAAGGTGTTATATCTCCAACCTGTTGGATTTTATTAAATGTTGCATTCTATGTACGTCCTAAATGTCACGTATCTCGCAACTTTGTAAAGGGACTTATTAAATATTCCATTTACATACGTTCAAATTTGCACGTACCTAGGAAATTATGTAATGGAATTCGTTAATAAATGGCATATCATGTACACTTTAAGTTGCACGAAGCCCGTCGCCTCTAATATCTGGCACCTTATGCACGTTTCAAAATGCATATACTCCTTTGCTTCTAATATTCTTGTTTTAAATTGGTATATCTCTTGTTAACCATGGTTTCTTATTTTCTTTTTGTGTATACCCCAGAATATCACTGTCCGCAATGTCTAAGCTCGATTTAATGTAATTCCCTTTGCATCTACTTCGCTAGCATCAAAAATTTTCCCGATATCTTTCAGCAATTTATTTGACTTCTTTTCAAACTGGAAACGCCATTATTTGACTGTTGCATGTGTTTTGTTTAATTTGTGCAAATAAGGATTTTGGATTGGAGGTCGCTATCAGTATTGCATTCATTTTTAGTTGTCAGTCTTGCTTAAGTTTCGTTCTCAAATGGTTTAAACTGTATGGTGTTGTGTTTAAGTTGTTAAAATTTATAATTCTATATATGTAAAAAACTTGGTGTTTGGTGGCAGATAAGACTCATCTTAGATCCTTATCCTACAACCCTTCCTTACTTGTCCAAAGGTGAATCGAGGAGACCAATTTTGCTTCTTTGCTGGATTTCGGTAAGTGGTATTAATAATTATTATTATTTATTGATTATGGAAATGCAGTCCTTATTTGTTGAATTAATATTTTGTTAATTTGATATTTAAATATAAATCAGAGGTCAGCGAATGACAATAACACAAACCTTTTGTGGATATCTTTATCTTTCAGTTTTGCAAAGTCAAAAGCCTTTTTCCGTTCCTTTTTTCAAATTTTTAAATTTAAGGGCGGCCTTCATAATTACGATGTTGTGGTCAGTGTCTATATCTGCTTCTGTATAGCTCCTACAATCTTTTACTTGATTCCTAAACCGTTGCCTAATAAGAATGTAATCTATTTGATATCTTCCTATAGCCCTTTCGTCTTCCACGTGTATCGTCTTCTACCATGATGTTTAAATAATGTGTTTGTGATGGTTAAATTGTTTTGTCGCAAAATTCTACCAACCTATTTCCCTGTAGTTTCTCATGCCTAAACCAAATAAACCTACTACCGCTCCTTCTCTACTCTCACCTACTAATGCATTAAAATCCCCCGTATTTATTAATTTTTCATGTCCTTTTACGTATCCTAGTATGTCTTCAATATCTTTGTAGATCGCTTCTTCCTCTTCCTCACTGTGACTGGGGGTGGTCATGTGTACTTGTATTAGTTAGTATTAATCAGCTTACCTTGTGTAATTAACTACCGAATATATTTATATGTATAATTTTGATCTGATGAGTTCGAATCCGAGTGCTATTTTGTCCTATCGCTTAAGGTTTATTATCAATGCTAAAACAAATTAATCAAAATTTGGTCAAAATAAACGCTACCTTTATTGATACAAAGACGAAACAAATTACAAACAGTAAACTAAATTGAAAAAGCCGAATTGTCCCTTTTACTGACCAGCAGTAATCAGCCATCATTGAAACATTCCACCGACCTTGAAACCTGCGTTCCATTTTTTCATATTTTAGTGGAACCTCTCATCTTGCTCCTTACTCTCATCACCAACTTTTCGGAAGTAATCAAGATGCGAGTGTAAAAGTGAACTTTATGCTCATATTCGTCTCAATTTCATAAATTTCTGTAGCATGTTCTTCACAATTTCCTTGTAGTTGGAATCCTTGTTGTTTCCCAAATAACGTTTAATTATATTAGCAAATAAAGTGCATGCACCTTTCTCAGTTTCGGTTATGGTGTTTACAAGTTCTTGATCGTTTGTTAATCTACTTATTTGAGGACCGACAAAAATTCCTTCCTTTAATTTTGCATCTGAGATAGAAGCAAGTTTTCTACAAAGGTATTTAAAACAGTCTCTATCTTTATTTAAAGCTTTAACGTATTGTTTCATTAATTCTAGTTTAATATGCAGTGGAGGTGATAAGATATTTTGTGGATCAACAAGACTTCCGTGCAGATTATTTTTTGATCCGGAAGTTAAATTATCTCTTCTTATCCAATCCTTTTTCTTCCAATGTTGATGTCTACTTCGACTGGCCCCCTCACACAAAAGAAAAAGGGTATTTTGTATACCATGACCGCTGTCCTTGTCTAAGTCTCACAATTTTCCAATCCCCGCAAATTTTTCAACTATGATCATTGTATTTGATTTTTTTGAAGATTTTCGTTACTTTCCGTCATTTGCGTAGAACGGGCAACCGGTACCGAGGAAAAAACGTTCCCACTGTGCAAGAGAACAGTTCTAAGACTTCTTTTGGAAGAATCATTAAAAAGTCTTTAATCATCGGGATTGTATATGCCCCCAAGTTTGTTTATCAGACTAGAAATGTCGGTGCAATAAACTAAACAGCCACTTTTTCAAAATAGCCTGAATGCTCGGTCTTCTGTGGGTAAATTTTTTCTTTGAAGTGTGGATGGTAAAATTTCAGAAAGATCCCTTGGAAGGCCTAAGTCTCTAACTAAGTCGTTAAGTTCGGTTTGGAAAATAACTGCGGTTGCTTAGAAACGCTCGGTATTTCACTGACATCGGTAAAGTTGTTTTTTAATCAACTTTAGGTTCAGAACTGCTTGTAACATCTTTTAAATTTGTTGGTTTCTCAGGTATTGGCACGTTTAGATCATGTGGCACTCGCCTAATTGCAGACTTGAGGTTCGGATAAATGATGCTTTTTAAATTTTTTGTGTTATATCCACGTACATTGCGCATACAGAAATAATAGTCATCATGGTGATGTGTTGGCTCTCGCCAAATCATTGGTATTCCAAAGGATAGGGATTTTCTTGTTCTATTACTCCAATATCTTAAACCCTCTTCACATATCTTACATGCAACATGTGGTGCCCAATGTTTATCTTGATCACCAATCTTTACTTTAAAATACGCGTAGTATTGGTGTTTCAACAGTGATGTAATTTTACGTCTAAATTTCTTGACCACTAAATAACCACAGACATAGCAACAAGTATCTGGATTATTTTGACAACGTCTTGGCATTTTAAACACGAATTTAACTGCAAAAAGCTCAATAAACTCACTAAACAACGACTGCCTAGACCGAACGCAAACAGACTAATGAATACGCTTGTTACACAAAGACGACTATTTCTATCTCATTCGCCGACGGTCTGACTGCAAATTAGGGAATTCCAGCAATTAAATTTTACTCTCAGGAACTCTTCTATTCTATTTTATTCTATTGATTTGTACATAATTCAATCTTAGTGGCGTAGCAATTTTTAGAATGTCAGTTAATTTTCTTTCGCAAATATCTAAAAAATCATAAATATGACACCCAGTAAATTTATTAAAAAATTGTGTGTGATGGAAACGAAAAAATGTTGATTGTTTCTTAGATTAGCCACCAAATCTTTAAAAAATGAAGAAATCCAAATCGCAAATTTTTTGTTGACCTGTGTAATCCAACACCTTTAACCAATCAGGAACATCCAGGTCGTGGATTATGATTATAATCCAACGTCTCTGACCGATCTTCTAATCAAATCTTGAAATAAAAGATTGGTAGCTACTTTGATTATGAAGCTTTATTACCTCTATCTCTCTTGCGCTTATAAACAGTATTCATAGAAAAAATGAAAAGTGGGTACATTTCAACTATGGTTTTCTCGTCTGGTGCATGTCATTCAATACAGACCATTTTTGGCGTATGCTTTTTAAAAACCATTTCCTGTAAATATGTCTTCCTTTTAAAGCTCAATAAATCTCTCCAGATGCAGCTATTTCGTAGTTATTTATAAACCTTCTAAAAATGATAAATTTTCTACGTTGTTCATAGAAATAAATTTCTTAATACATTCACTCCTTTTTTTTTTAAATGAGGAATATTTCAACAGAAACACGTTTGAGCAGCGAGCCTTGATTTCGTTTCTATGACAACGAAATTCATCTGTGCATATTGTTTGTGTAAGTAATACTGATGCATCGGTGAACAAATTTTTTAGCTTTCTTTTCTTCTAAGTGCTGTCACTGAATTAAGGGGTGTCGACCAATGAAAATTTATAAGAGAATTAAAGCTGTGTAAAGTAACTATAGTTATTTTCATACAGCTGTGGTTGAATGGTGCAATAGATTTTGACAGGGAGGAGAATCCACTGAAGATTGACCCGTCCCGTATCGGCACGTACTGCTGATTCAGATGAAAATGTGGAACAACTGGGATACTATATTGCGCGTAAATAGACGCATCATAGGTAAAGTACTTTCTTAAATATCGAAGATCAGCGTAGAAACTCTTCATTTCTTTATTCATAACCTTAATTGTCATAAAGTGTCGATTAGTGGATTCCACCATTGCTTATGGATGAGTAAAAGAATATGGGTTCGGCCTTATCAATACAATATTTAATGCACTATCAACGAGGTAATGCTTTTTTACACCAAATTGTTGTCAGTGATGAGTCTTGGTGTTATTGCTACGAACCTGAATCCAAACGTTAGATTATTCAATGGATAGGGTGGCGGTTTGGGATAAAATGATAGCTAGGAGGTTGTTTTTATATAAAACAATCTGAATTAGTTAAATAAGAACCACCTTGATATTTTATAGTTTCGAGGAACACCTTGTTATGCATGAATATGAGCTTGATTAATCACAATTGTAAGAATATAAATGCAAGACATAATAAAGGATAAATACCTTCTTTTAACATGATGTGAAGGCACTTGCCATTTTGTTGATTGGAAAACACGTCTCTTCGCGTGCACATTAACAGTTTATAACGTCCCCAGACTGGACGTCAATGTTACTAGATAACATCGACTTTAGATTCGCACTGCACTGTTGCCGAATCGCGCACAATAAACTTAAAGTTACGAATAAAGCCTTTGCACTATGTTTTTACGGGAAAACATAATAGAGTCTTGCATGACGGAACATTCTGCCCACTAAATTCAAGGAATTTAGGAAAATAAGGATTTAAGGAAGTTGCGCAGATATGTAAGAAGAGAAGAAAAATAAAAGAATAGAGGAAAAAATACAGACATTATTAACATAAAGGTAGAGGGCACGGTTTGACCGTGGGCCGTTGAAAAGTGCCATTATTGGTTTTAACATCTGTAACGCGTGTTATGCCGTCGCGGCCATGATATAAGTGGATGATGCGCCCGCGTTTCCATTGCAATGGAGGTAACCGTTCATCCTTGATTAAAACTAAGGTGTTTACAGTGAGTGGATCACCTTTATTAAGCCATTTTGACCTCTGACGTAGAGTATTTAAGTATTGTAGGCTCCAGCGTAACCAGAAATCCTTATGCATATTTTGTAATAGTCTCCAGCGATCACGTGGAGATATTTTAATTTGAGATAGAACTTCATCTGGAGGAGCCGTCAAAATTCCATTGTAAAAAATGGTCAGGAGAAAGACACTGCACGTCATTTGGGTCGGCACTTAAGGCACAGAGTGGTCTAGTGTTTAATAACGCCTCTATTTGGGTAAGGACGGTGTAAAGTTCCTCAAACGTGAGCACTTGTTCCCCGATTACACGAAAAGATGATTTTTGATATTTTAACGCCGTTTTCCCAGTTACCGTCGAAGTGGGGGCACTAGGGGGGGTTAAAAGACCAAGTAATATCTTCTTGTCTAGTACATCTTTTATATAAGCAAGCAGTTGATTGTTAGCTCTTACGGAATTCGTACCACAATCGCTGAATGTATTAGAGCAACGCCCTCGACGAGTCACAAAGCGTCGCAAGGCGCCAAGGAATGCGGCAGAAGACAAATCGGAAACAAGCTCAATGCATGTAGTCTTGGTGGCAAAACACACAAATATGCATATATAAAACAAGAATTTTGCCTTTCCCAAGTTAGAAACCTTAGTTGAAATGGGTCCTGCAAAATCTACACCCACACAACTGAATGACTTAACGTGGTTCAGACGATCTGGGGGCAAGTTACCCATAAAGGGTGTCACCAGAACCGGCTTAGTGCGGAAACATTTATTACACGAAGAAAATCGAATTGATTGTTTGATCGAAATGATCCAATAGATTTGCTGAATTAAGTAAACTGTGATTGAAATACCAGCATGACAATATTTATGATGAATGGACAATATTGCGAGCTCTGTCAATCGGTGACGACGAGGTAATAATGCCGGATATTTTGCAGTGTAAGGTAACTTAGAATGTACCAAACGACCACTAACACGTAAAATGTCTTGAGTGTCAAGGAAAGGTGTTAATCGATGTAAATGTTTTGGTAACCTTGTCTTAGTTTTGATCCAGGAAATTTCCTTGACAAAGACTGTAGCTTCAACACGTCGAAGAATGATCATAAGGAATTAAATAATTCATCAGCAGTAAAGGGTCCCGTAGGACGCTGTATTTTGGTTATCAAAACCGGTAGACATAGATCAAAATACCTTGAATCTTTCATAATGACGAAAATCTTCCAGTAAATATGTTGAACTCGATTTCAATAGTTTGAGCAACAAACGCCAATACCTTCTGTTCGGTAGTAATCTTCGGAGTTGAAATTGAAACAGTAATTGGAGGAGGCCAGAACTCCTGCGCAGAACGAAGCCACCGTGGCCCCGCCCACCAAAGGGAACATGCTAGAACCGCCTTTGGCAAGAGACCTTTAGAAGCTGGGTCCGCAGGATTGTCAGAAGATTTTATGTGAAACCATCTGCTGAATGAGATGATTTGCTGAATATGACTAACATGACCAACAACAAAGAATTTCCATTGAAAAGGAGGTACGCGAATCCAGCTGAGAGCCACTGTGGAATCGCTCCAAGCAAATATTTCAGAAATTGTGATAATCCTTCATAGGCGTCTAACACTAGAACAAGTAGATCAGATAACAATGTAGCTGCACATAATTCCAGACGTGGAATTGAGATACATTTTGTTGGTGCCACTTTAGATTTAGCTGCAACTAGAATGACAGTTATTATCCCTAATTTTGCTGACGAATTCCTCCGATATTAAACTCGCCTCTGCCCCTGTATCAAGTAATACTTCTACATTATTCTCAAAAATTTCTAAATTAATAATTGGCAAACATAAATTTTCCTTAGTTTCTGGCTCTACTTCCTCCTCAATTTTGAAAAATTCACGTGGATGTTCATATACATTTACACTGAAATCTAGTGGTCTGTCGCGTTCTAAAAATCCTGTCCAGGTCTGTTTTCCCTACTCGGTCCTGGTCTAGCCGTCACCTCAGCGTACGTCCTAGGCGTTTCCACTCGTTCCGTGTCTGTATTAGCAGTCCCGCTCATGTTTGGTGAACTATTCATTCTGGTAGGTCCCGGTCTCTGTGCAGGTCCCCTTCCTAAACTATTACTTCGAACGTATGGTCGTCGCTGTTCCCAATTCTGTCGCTGGTATCCGTAACTATTCCCCCGTCTAGCGTAGTTGTCCCGTCTATTGTCAAACCTAACTGTGTTGATCTGTCTTTCCCTGTTATCCCGAGGTCGTCCACTACTTACGTCGTCGTACCTCTGCAGGTATTCTAAAAACATTTCTCTGTCCACTATGTTCTGTAGTGCTACGTGCTGTCTTATGTCTACCTCGAAGTGTCGTGATAAATACTTAATAATTTGTCGGTCCGTCAGTGGTGGGTTCAGTTGCTTTGCTATGCTATACTTGCGTATAGCATATTGCTCCTACTTCCTGAAAATTCTCCTTAAATTTCCTGTGATTAAGTCGTCTCGTACCTGGTCTTGTCTGTGGTCACTCCAGTAGTGCTTTAAAATTTGTTTTCAAAGTCCGTGTATGTTTCAATGTCCTGTCCTACTAAATTGTACCATGCTTCCGCGTTGTCCTTTAATAAAGCCTTTATCGTATTCAGTTTAGTCTGTTCGTCAAATAAATTTCCCACTAGATTTCTTACACTATTAATAAAAATTTGTGGATTTACCCTGTTATCGCCATAAAACTTCATGTGTTGGTCCAATGATACTCCACCTGTATAAAATCTGAGACCATCCCCCGTTAAATTCGACATGTTGTATTTGATACTACTAACTTCGCGTTCTACCCTGCCTAACTGATCCCTACATGAGTCTGTCACTTCAGTCATTTTACATTAATCTCTTCATCACAAAATGCGTACTTCGGACCTTAAATGTCCCATTTCCTGTCGAAGACCTGTAATATCACGCTCATTTTTTCAACCCTATTTTCTACTTCCCCAGTTTCATGGTAAGACTATCTTTAAATTCTGTAAATTCTTTAGTATTTTGTTCAATTTTCCGCTTATCTGCTCTAATTTTTGGTTGGACCTCCCTCGCTCTATTAGATTCTTCCTAGCTAATCGCATTTCCTCAAACATTCTCATCATTAACTCATTTCCTTGATCCCTGATTCCGTCCTCGACTGATCTCTACTGCCTCCAGCTTCTTCCATTTTCAAATTTTCTCACACAATGCACTATCGTCACTTCCAATTTCCACTCCTTGACTCCTTAACCACTCTTTTCTCTGCATACGTTCAAATCACTCACGCACACTCTAACTACTCTTAAATTTATACACACACAGAAACTCTCTCTCTCAGATCGCCAGTTTCCTGGAATAAAATCACAAAAATTTTATTTGGAATTCGAGCCTCACTTTTGGGTCGCCAAGAATGCTGTGAAACCTCTTGAATTACCTGGTCTGTTGACTTTCTTCTGTTAATCGCCTCGGCTGCTCCCCTAGATAACTTTCATCCTCATTCATAAAAAAAAACAACACATTCCTACCACAAACATCAACATTAACTCTATTTACATCAATATTCAGAATACATTAAATTTCAAATTAAATTTCAGCATAAAATTCAGTTTTAAAAAGAATTTCAAGATTAATTTTATTATCACCTTAACGTGCATCCAGAATTAAAGTCCTTGTTGGATGCCTACTAATTAATATAACAATATAAGCAGACCGGAGTCTGAGTATAAAGGGAGCATCTACCACCCCTTTACGTTAATTAACCAGGTTCGTCTAATTGAGCTCAAAGACATACCCATATTTTCATCATAATTCAGAATATCAATACTAAATACCCCTTTCTACTTAAACAAGCAAATTTCATCTTAAAATTAAAATTTTATGGTTAGTACAATTTCACTAATGTCCATTTAAAGTAAATCAATTATAAAGTATTCAACACACACAAAAATGTCAAACAAAATAGTATAATTTACCTGAAGGTTACTATCCTCGTAGCTTCAATGTACATCGTCCCTTTAGTTAATCACACCATTCCAACAGGATTATATTTACGGCTTATAATTCTCAACGCTTTTAAAATTTTCTCCATCACCATTTATTTAAAGTTGTTTCTGGGCTTTTCCGGAACTCATCTGTGTATATCTGACCCTTGTTTCGTAGATCCAGACACGTATTTGAACCATTTAATTATTAACACCCCCGAAAAATAGCAAAGAAATTCATGCGTCTTTCACCAATATACGCCAAAACTGCCTACTTTTGTGTATACATTTGTCGTTGTAAATTTTGCTAATTGGTACAGTGATACTAAATTTTATTACCTTGTATCTAAGTGCACTGAAGTACATTCATGTTAGCACGTAAATAACAAACTATTTTGAATCACTAAAATATACGAGCAAAATTTTAAATTATTTTATCAAACTAAAATGCACTGTTTAACATCTTGAATCAAGTCGCGGATGTAAGAGCTTTTAACGCATCGAATAGTCAAAAGTCTAAGAGGCCGAAATTCATATTACCACCGGTATATATAGCAAAAAGCCTGTCTGTCGGTCTGTTCCCCAAAACAGACAATTCTTAAGAATTTCTCATTCTATGTTCCCAGTCCGTCGCTCGCGCGTCGGTTTTTACGAAATTTTCACTCGCCCCATTTAAATCTCAGAAATTCTCACACGGCACGCAAACATGTCCGAGAAAAACTAATTAATTTTGTACAGAAATTGTTGTTTCTACTTCTGATATTTGCATCCTATTTTCAACCAATTGTGACCCTCGTGACGTTGCTTAAATCACGCCTTTTACTATATGTGTCTTTGCTTGACGCATTTTCTTTCCTTTTCTAACCTGTTCGTATTGGTGCAAATTGATATTCTTTATTATCGATTATATTTTAGTCCATGTGGACTATCTGGGTTAAATAACCCCGTATCGCACATTCTCGTGAATATTAAGCCCCGGTTTCTCCAAGATTCTTTGAAACCATTTGTTATCTACACAATTTTCGCCGTACGTGATATTTAAACTACGCAGGTGTTCAAAATAATATTAATTCTCCGAGCTTTTTAAATAAACCCTGTTTTGTATTTCGTGCTAAAGCATCTTACCGTTTCCAATATCCTTAGAATCGACATGTTTATCTAAACAAATTAAACTGAAATTGCCTTTTAAAATACGCAGGTGTGTTCAAACATCCTACTTCTAACTAACACTTCTAGGATTTGCATTTTATTGGGTTTTTACAAGTTTCTATAGATATTATCTGTACGTTTTGTTCAATACCGGTTACTTGAAATAGGGTTAATTAATATAAATTTTGCACGTAATTTCCATTTGTTTAGGAATAATTACATTACACGCAGAGCTTTTTAATACTGTTTCTTTTGATATAAAGCGTCTTGTACATGGTTTAAATTTTTTATTTTTACTGAGGCGACCGAATTTATTTATGGTTCATGGTTTTAACAAAGCGTATTATTTAATAAAATTCCTTTTCCCAAAGCTTCTACACAGTGATTAAAATTATTTGATGTGATTATTTAATTTTCTACCCTGGACTAAATATGAGTAATATATATATAAATATTATATATATATATATATATATATATATATATATTGAAACGAATATTGTTTTTTGAGGCACCTGCCCTACGTTTATTGGAAGCCAGTGAAACTAATTTTTCTTATATATAGCTGGCCTCACGTTATGAGCAAGTGTAACGAAGTCTTCCGACATAACTAGGGGTCTATTCCTTGGGTAGAGCTATGAGAAATGGGGGGGGGCTTTCAACCAAAACGCGCCTGCGAACAGTTATCGAAGGCACAGATATTTGACTATACATAGAATGCTACATATAGATACAGCTTTAACGTAATACCAAAGTTGTTAAATGTATTTTACTTATTATCTTAATAAAAGCGTTTTATAATTTTTGAACTTTGATGGATGGATTTAGTAACAAAAAAATAAAATTGTTACACTACCCCTTTCCTAAAAGAAAAAAAATTTTCTAACAAAGAAAACTTTAAGTATAACAAATACAAAAATTTTTTTTTTTATATATATATACTAGCCTCTCCTATATTCCTAATTATCAAAACAAATTCTTATGAATTTATCAAAACGAGGGGGACAAATATTTACAAATTTGAGTGTGTCGGTAGCTACGTATATCTAACGTCCATAGGGAAACAAAATCGGGGAGTCACAATCGGTGTAGGTCAAAATTGGGAGGGGTCAAAGTAAAAAGTCAAACACTCCACGGGACAAAAAAATTATTCAAAAGCTAAATTCAAAGTAACCTTTAACTAGAGGTTCTTACTCCTACTGAGGCTAGTATTTACTAACTATAACCAAACACATTAGAAATCACCCTAATTTCCACAAATAAAGACTCCACTTCCTGGAGCTCAAGCAGCTCTATATACAAAAAAAATGAACGCTACAATATCAAAATAGCATAATTCTTCAAAATATTATCACTATAAAGTGACAATCAAAAAGTAGACCCTACTAATAGGTCTAAATTCAAAACACTATTATCACAAAGTGATACTCAAAACAAAAGTAACCTAACCAAAAGGTTACATACAAATTTCAAATTCAAAATATTATTATCACAAAGTAATAATCAAAACAAAGGTAACCTGACCAAAAGGTTACTTACAAACTTCAAATTAAAATATTATTATCACAAAGTGATAATCAAAACAAAGGTAACCTGACCAAAAGGTTACTTACAAAATTCGAATGCAAAATATTATTATCACAAATTGATAATCAAAACAAAGGTAACCCGACCAAAAGGTTACTTACCAAATTCAAATACAAAATATTATCACTTTATCGCAAAGATATAATCAAAACTAAGGTAACCTAACCATAAGGTTACTTGCAAAATTCAAATACAAAATTGAACCAGATAGGGCTGTAATCTCCTACACCCTACTGATTATCCTATCACTAATTTCCAAACAACACATCCTATTAGTGATGGATCAAATGCAAACTTCTAACCTTATCAAACAAAAATTTCTGACAGGTCAAAAATAGGGGAAAGAATAAATAAAATAAACCCTCTACCCAAATGTGCAGAAATCAGGACCAGCAACTTAAATGGTCCACTTATCTCTACATCCAAAAGATATCTGTCAAAGACATTTTTTAACAACATCTTCAAATAACGCGCGACTAAAACAACCAGTATGCACACTAATGCACACCTCAAAACTACTACAAAAATCCTTAACCACTTGCTTCAATTACCAAACAAAAGTTTCAAAATATTAGTTACCAAACGGCAGTCTCCATTTAGTATTAGTGAAACGATGCCAAATCAAAGATCAGAACAAAACAAGGCAAACAAGTACTGCTTCGCTTAACATCAAAGAGATGACTAGACTGGAACTAATCGTCAGGGTCATCATTTTCATTTGGATATGATGCTTCAACGGGTTTTAAGTCCTTAACATGCCATTTTCCGGCTCTTGTTCCATCTTCATTTTCTAACTCATAAACCAAATTGGAAAGTTTTTTTCGAACTTTACTCAAAACGAACTTTGGAGCTAACTTAGCGGAGAATTTATCACCAGCACTTGAAAGCACCTTATTAGCTCTCCAAACGCTCTCTCCGACTTGGAATGAAATGTCTCTTCTTCTAAGGTTGTAGTGTTTACTCGAACGTTGACAAGCCACATGCAAACTTTCACGGACATTTCCAAAAATATCAAACAAAAGTTGACGATCCAAAACATAACAAGGTCTACTACTTGAAACAACATCAACATCCTCACCAGGTCTAAAATTATTACTATAAGCCTTTCCACTACGTACGAACGGATAGCAGTACCAACTGTCTTATTAATTCTCACCACAAAATTGCATTGAGGAGCATAAACAGCATTGTACCAAATCTTTTTGATTTCGTACCTTGCACACAAAGCTTTAAAACACGTCCAATTAATTGTGGACCATTATCACAAATAACAAATTGTGGTACTCCGTAGACAAGAAATACTTTTTCCTCTAAAAACTTCTCAATCAAATGTGCCGTGGCACTACGCAAAGGTTGTAAAATCAAATACTTCGAGAACCAGTCTCCAACAACTAAAAGTCATTTACCTGCTTATGAGTCATCAATAAAAAAAACTAATCACGACGATAGCTAACAAAAAAAATCAGTGTTCAGGTACACTCTCACCCTACTACCAACCGAACTGTCGAAACAACTACAATGCTTCACAACGCCTAAATTTGCTAGAGTGACAAACCCACTACAAGTCTCACCTAGACTAACAATACCAAAATTACATCAACTCAAAACAAAATATGATTCAAAAATTCTAGAGCGCCTAACTCACCTCGAGTCTCGTCTAGACTTATGTAATGCCGAGCGACCAACTCTTCCTAAGTCTCGTCTGGACTGACATACTGCTGAGCGACCAACCACGACGACAAGTTCCGCCTAAACTAAATTGCGTTGCAATGCTGATTTAAACAAAAATCTGCTAACAAAATCAAAAACGTGCTTATGCACAAGAGCAATTCTCAAATGACACGACGACAGCTCACTCCAATGTACCTTCAAAATAGAATCTCTAGCCTTATCATCAAACTTCGACAAAAATGTTCTTTATTGACTCATGCAAATCAAACAACAGGCTTATCAGCTTCTTTAGCCAACAATCTTCCAAAAATTTTCCTTTTCTCCAACACTGGTTTCTTACCCACTACTCCTCTAATTTTCAGTTCATACTCCAGTTCTTCTTTAAGTAGACAAACAATTTGGAATTTTTTTCCGACATGATTACAAAAGCCTAATGGAATCAAACTGAAAGATCTAAATGATTTGAACCTTACAAAATTTTCAAAACAAATTCGGGCAACTAAAGGTAAAAGTCAAAAAGTGTATTTGGTAAAGTAATTTTTGCCAAAACAATATCAAAACAGAATGAAAGTTAAAAATAAATTTGACTAAGTTAATTAATTGACTGTATGGGGGTTAACGTTTCAACCTAACTTTTAAACAAACAAATCTTAATGTCAACTAAACTTTGAGCAAACAAATTCCGAAGCAAAACAATTTTTGAGCAAACAAATTTCGAAGCCAAAAAATTTTGAACAAACAAATTTCGAAGCAAACAAATTTTGAACAAACAAATTTCGAAGCAAAATAAATTTTGAACAAACAAATTGTGAAGCAAAATGATTTTCGAACAAACAAATTTCGAGGCAAAATAATTTTTGAACAAACAAATTTCGAAGCAAAATAATTTTTGAACAAACAAATTTCGAAGTAAAAAAATTTTGAACAAACAAATTTCGAAGCAAAAAAATTTTGAACAAACAAACTTCGAAGCAAAATAATTTTTGAACAAACAAATTTCGAAGCCCTACACGTTGCCGGCGCCAGTGAAACTGTTCTTTTTTTTTTTTAATTGTTTATTGTTTATATATATATATATATATATATATATATATATATTGCTACGATATCGCCCTTCGACAAATGTACAGCGATCAATTGCCTGCTGATCGCCACGTCTCTGTGCCTTTAAAATATTTTAAAATTAACACTATTAACTTTTTGCCTCGACTAGCTCAGTGATACCACACACAGAGTGAACTGCGACATGATAACAGAGAATTTTTATTCACTACTCTGCAACACTCAATATCTCCTCATAAGGCAAACTAAATTCACCAGCAATTGTATAATGAATTAAATAAAATTACTATTTACAAAACTGCGACCTTTTTAATATCATTTATCGTTTATAGAACTTTTAATTCAAATTTTAAATAAATATTCTTATTAAATTAGCTCTTTACGAAGAATATAGTTCTTACACCTTTTATCGCAATTAAAACCAGCAAAAATATTGTGTTTTATCACGAATAGTTTCGTTGAACGTTCAAAGAAATATCCCCTTTCTTTTCAGATATACCTTTACATCATACTAACTACATATTTGTGTTGACCTTTTACACAAAATATTTAATACACCAATTATATAGACTTATAATTGTAACATACTATAAATTGAAAAGATATCCCTGACCTCATATTCCTCCTGCTTTTCTCGCTGGAGCTTTCTGGACCAAATCGGTCGTTTGTTCATTAGCTTGGAGTCGTCAGCTTAGCGTTTTGACTCAGTACTTTGAAATAATCAGCAGCAACTCGGAGTCGTTTGCCCTTAGAGTTTTAATCCAGTAGCTTGGTCTTTTATAGCAATAACTTAAAATATTAAGGTCGTGATTTAATTTATTATTAACGTGATGACTTAGTTTAGTATTCAGATATATTACTTGGATATATTACTTGGATATGTTACTTGAATGTATTACTTGAATCCGTTTGTCTCAACGACAAGTTTATACACACTATTTAGACGCACTTTACTGTTTCACTTGAAATTATTGATTTATGTTACTTTCAATTTAACGTTCACTAAATTTACGTAATGATCTTCTTTCAACGATTACAGGCGGCGTGTCGATTATGAAATGAATATGGTGTATCTACTCTGGTTAGTTTTATAGATAAATTCCTTCCCGATGTTGCACGCGTTTTCATTGGCTGACAGCCCGCTATCGGTCTTTAGTCCGGGGAAAAGGCGTTTCAATTATGTTTATCTGCAAGGTGTTATATCTCCAACCTGTTGGATTTTATTAAATGTTGCATTCTATGTACGTCCTAAATGTCACGTATCTCGCAACTTTGTAAAGGGACTTATTAAATATTCCATTTACATACGTTCAAATTTGCACGTACCTAGGAAATTATGTAATGGAATTCGTTAATAAATGGCATATCATGTACACTTTAAGTTGCACGAAGCCCGTCGCCTCTAATATCTGGCACCTTATGCACGTTTCAAAATGCATATACTCCTTTGCTTCTAATATTCTTGTTTTAAATTGGTATATCTCTTGTTAACCATGGTTTCTTATTTTCTTTTTGTGTATACCCCAGAATATCACTGTCCGCAATGTCTAAGCTCGATTTAATGTAATTCCCTTTGCATCTACTTCGCTAGCATCAAAAATTTTCCCGATATCTTTCAGCAATTTATTTGACTTCTTTTCAAACTGGAAACGCCATTATTTGACTGTTGCATGTGTTTTGTTTAATTTGTGCAAATAAGGATTTTGGATTGGAGGTCGCTATCAGTATTGCATTCATTTTTAGTTGTCAGTCTTGCTTAAGTTTCGTTCTCAAATGGTTTAAACTGTATGGTGTTGTGTTTAAGTTGTTAAAATTTATAATTCTATATATGTAAAAAACTTGGTGTTTGGTGGCAGATAAGACTCATCTTAGATCCTTATCCTACAACCCTTCCTTACTTGTCCAAAGGTGAATCGAGGAGACCAATTTTGCTTCTTTGCTGGATTTCGGTAAGTGGTATTAATAATTATTATTATTTATTGATTATGGAAATGCAGTCCTTATTTGTTGAATTAATATTTTGTTAATTTGATATTTAAATATAAATCAGAGGTCAGCGAATGACAATAACACAAACCTTTTGTGGATATCTTTATCTTTCAGTTTTGCAAAGTCAAAAAGCCTTTTTCCGTTCCTTTTTTTTCAAATTTTTAAATTTAAGGGCGGCCTTCATAATTACGATGTTGTGGTCAGTGTCTATATCTGCTTCTGGATAGCTCCTACAATCTTTTACTTGATTCCTAAACCGTTGCCTAATAAGAATGTAATCTATTTGATATCTTCCTATAGCCCCTTTCGTCTTCCACGTGTATCGTCTTCTACCATGATGTTTAAATAATGTGTTTGTGATGGTTAAATTGTTTTTGTCGCAAAATTCTACCAACCTATTTCCCTGTAGTTTCTCATGCCTAAACCAAATAAACCTACTACCGCTCCTTCTCTACTCTCACCTACTAATGCATTAAAATCCCCCGTATTTATTAATTTTTCATGTCCTTTTACGTATCCTAGTATGTCTTCAATATCTTTGTAGATCGCTTCTTCCTCTTCCTCACTGTGACTGGGGGTGGTCATGTGTACTTGTATTAGTTAGTATTAATCAGCTTACCTTGTGTAATTAACTACCGAATATATTTATATGTATAATTTTGATCTGATGAGTTCGAATCCGAGTGCTATTTTGTCCTATCGCTTAAGGTTTATTATCAATGCTAAAAACAAATTAATCAAAAATTTGGTCAAAATAAACGCTACCTTTATTGATACAAAGACGAAACAAATTACAAACAGTAAACTAAATTGAAAAAAGCCGAATTGTCCCTTTTTACTGACCAGCAGTAATCAGCCATCATTGAAACATTCCACCGACCTTGAAACCTGCGTTCCATTTTTTTCATATTTTAGTGGAACCTCTCATCTTGCTCCTTACTCTCATCACCAACTTTTTCGGGAAGTAATCAAGATGCGAGTGTAAAAAGTGAACTTTTATGCTCATATTCGTCTCAATTTCATAAATTTCTGTAGCATGTTCTTCACAATTTCCTTGTAGTTGGAATCCTTGTTGTTTCCCAAATAACGTTTAATTATATTAGCAAATAAAGTGCATGCACCTTTCTCAGTTTCGGTTATGGTGTTTACAAGTTCTTGATCGTTTGTTAATCTACTTATTTGAGGACCGACAAAAATTCCTTCCTTTAATTTTGCATCTGAGATAGAAGCAAGTTTTCTACAAAGGTATTTAAAACAGTCTCTATCTTTATTTAAAGCTTTAACGTATTGTTTCATTAATTCTAGTTTAATATGCAGTGGAGGTGATAAGATATTTTGTGGATCAACAAGACTTCCGTGCAGATTATTTTTTGATCCGGAAGTTAAATTATCTCTTCTTATCCAATCCTTTTTCTTCCAATGTTGATGTCTACTTCGACTGGCCCCCTCACACAAAAGAAAAAGGGTATTTTGTATACCATGACCGCTGTCCTTGTCTAAGTCTCACAATTTTCCAATCCCCGCAAATTTTTCAACTATGATCATTGTATTTGATTTTTTTGAAGATTTTCGTTACTTTCCGTCATTTGCGTAGAACGGGCAACCGGTACCGAGGAAAAAACGTTCCCACTGTGCAAGAGAACAGTTCTAAGACTTCTTTGGAAGAATCATTAAAAGTCTTTAATCATCGGGATTGTATATGCCCCCAAGTTTGTTTATCAGACTAGAAATGTCGGTGCAATAAACTAAACAGCCACTTTTTCAAAATAGCCTGAATGCTCGGTCTTCTGTGGGTAAATTTTTCTTTGAAGTGTGGATGGTAAAATTTCAGAAAGATCCCTTGGAAGGCCTAAGTCTCTAACTAAGTCGTTAAGTTCGGTTTGGAAAATAACTGCGGTTGCTTAGAAACGCTCGGTATTTCACTGACATCGGTAAAGTTGTTTTTTAATCAACTTTAGGTTCAGAACTGCTTGTAACATCTTTTAAATTTGTTGGTTTCTCAGGTATTGGCACGTTTAGATCATGTGGCACTCGCCTAATTGCAGACTTGAGGTTCGGATAAATGATGCTTTTTAAATTTTTTGTGTTATATCCACGTACATTGCGCATACAGAAATAATAGTCATCATGGTGATGTGTTGGCTCTCGCCAAATCATTGGTATTCCAAAGGATAGGGATTTTCTTGTTCTATTACTCCAATATCTTAAACCCTCTTCACATATCTTACATGCAACATGTGGTGCCCAATGTTTATCTTGATCACCAATCTTTACTTTAAAATACGCGTAGTATTGGTGTTTCAACAGTGATGTAATTTTACGTCTAAATTTCTTGACCACTAAATAACCACAGACATAGCAACAAGTATCTGGATTATTTTGACAACGTCTTGGCATTTTAAACACGAATTTAACTGCAAAAAGCTCAATAAACTCACTAAACAACGACTGCCTAGACCGAACGCAAACAGACTAATGAATACGCTTGTTACACAAAGACGACTATTTCTATCTCATTCGCCGACGGTCTGACTGCAAATTAGAATTCCAGCAATTAAATTTTACTCTCAGGAACTCTTCTATTCTATTTTATTCTATTGATTTGTACATAATTCAATCTTAGTGGCGTAGCAATTTTTAGAATGTCAGTTAATTTTCTTTCGCAAATATCTAAAAAATCATAAATATGACACCCAGTAAATTTATTAAAAAATTGTGTGTGATGGAAACGAAAAAATGTTGATTGTTTCTTAGATTAGCCACCAAATCTTTAAAAAATGAAGAAATCCAAATCGCAAATTTTTTGTTGACCTGTGTAATCCAACACCTTTAACCAATCAGGAACATCCAGGTCGTGGATTATGATTATAATCCAACGTCTCTGACCGATCTTCTAATCAAATCTTGAAATAAAAGATTGGTAGCTACTTTGATTATGAAGCTTTATTACCTCTATCTCTCTTGCGCTTATAAACAGTATTCATAGAAAAAATGAAAAGTGGGTACATTTCAACTATGGTTTTCTCGTCTGGTGCATGTCATTCAATACAGACCATTTTTGGCGTATGCTTTTAAAACCATTTCCTGTAAATATGTCTTCCTTTTAAAGCTCAATAAATCTCTCCAGATGCAGCTATTTCGTAGTTATTTATAAACCTTCTAAAATGATAAATTTTCTACGTTGTTCATAGAAATAAATTTCTTAATACATTCACTCCTTTTTTTTTTAAATGAGGAATATTTCAACAGAAACACGTTTGAGCAGCGAGCCTTGATTTCGTTTCTATGACAACGAAATTCATCTGTGCATATTGTTTGTGTAAGTAATACTGATGCATCGGTGAACAAATTTTTTAGCTTTCTTTTCTTCTAAGTGCTGTCACTGAATTAAGGGGTGTCGACCAATGAAAATTTATAAGAGAATTAAAGCTGTGTAAAGTAACTATAGTTATTTTCATACAGCTGTGGTTGAATGGTGCAATAGATTTTGACAGGGAGGAGAATCCACTGAAGATTGACCCGTCCCGTATCGGCACGTACTGCAGATTCAGATGAAAATGTGGAACAACTGGAAACTATATTGCGCGTAAATAGACGCATCATAGGTAAAGGACTTTCTTAAATATCGAAGATCAGCGTAGAAACTCTTCATTTCTTTATTCATAACCTTAATTGTCATAAAGTGTCGATTAGTGGATTCCACCATTGCTTATGGATGAGTAAAAGAATATGGGTTCGGCCTTATCAATACAATATTTAATGCACTATCAACGAGGTAATGCTTTTTTACACCAAATTGTTGTCAGTGATGAGTCTTGGTGTTATTGCTACGAACCTGAATCCAAACGTTAGATTATTCAATGGATAGGGTGGCGGTTTGGGATAAAATGATAGCTAGGAGGTTGTTTTTATATAAAACAATCTGAATTAGTTAAATAAGAACCACCTTGATATTTTATAGTTTCGAGGAACACCTTGTTATGCATGAATATGAGCTTGATTAATCACAATTGTAAGAATATAAATGCAAGACATAATAAAGGATAAATACCTTCTTTTAACATGATGTGAAGGCACTTGCCATTTTGTTGATTGGAAAACACGTCTCTTCGCGTGCACATTAACAGTTTATAACGTCCCCAGACTGGACGTCAATGTTACTAGATAACATCGACTTTAGATTCGCACTGCACTGTTGCCGAATCGCGCACAATAAACTTAAAGTTACGAATAAAGCCTTTGCACTATGTTTTTTACGGGAAAACATAATAGAGTCTTGCATGACGGAACATTCTGCCCACTAAATTCAAGGAATTTAGGAAAATAAGGATTTAAGGAAGTTGCGCAGATATGTAAGAAGAGAAGAAAAATAAAAGAATAGAGGAAAAAATACAGACATTATTAACATAAAGGTAGAGGGCACGGTTTGACCGTGGGCCGTTGAAAAGTGCCATTATTGGTTTTAACATCTGTAACGCGTGTTATGCCGTCGCGGCCATGATATAAGTGGATGATGCGCCCGCGTTTCCATTGCAATGGAGGTAACCGTTCATCCTTGATTAAAACTAAGGTGTTTACAGTGAGTGGATCACCTTTATTAAGCCATTTTGACCTCTGACGTAGAGTATTTAAGTATTGTAGGCTCCAGCGTAACCAGAAATCCTTATGCATATTTTGTAATAGTCTCCAGCGATCACGTGGAGATATTTTAATTTGAGATAGAACTTCATCTGGAGGAGCCGTCAAAAATTCCATTGTAAAAAAATGGTCAGGAGAAAGACACTGCACGTCATTTGGGTCGGCACTTAAGGCACAGAGTGGTCTAGTGTTTAATAACGCCTCTATTTGGGTAAGGACGGTGTAAAGTTCCTCAAACGTGAGCACTTGTTCCCCGATTACACGAAAAAGATGATTTTTGATATTTTTAACGCCGTTTTCCCAGTTACCGTCGAAGTGGGGGGCACTAGGGGGGGTTAAAAGACCAAGTAATATCTTCTTGTCTAGTACATCTTTTATATAAGCAAGCAGTTGATTGTTAGCTCTTACGGAATTCGTACCACAATCGCTGAATGTATTAGAGCAACGCCCTCGACGAGTCACAAAGCGTCGCAAGGCGCCAAGGAATGCGGCAGAAGACAAATCGGAAACAAGCTCAATGCATGTAGTCTTGGTGGCAAAACACACAAATATGCATATATAAAACAAGAATTTTTGCCTTTCCCAAGTTAGAAACCTTAGTTGAAATGGGTCCTGCAAAATCTACACCCACACAACTGAATGACTTAACGTGGTTCAGACGATCTGGGGGCAAGTTACCCATAAAGGGTGTCACCAGAACCGGCTTAGTGCGGAAACATTTATTACACGAAGAAAATCGAATTGATTGTTTGATCGAAATGATCCAATAGATTTGCTGAATTAAGTAAACTGTGATTGAAATACCAGCATGACAATATTTATGATGAATGGACAATATTGCGAGCTCTGTCAATCGGTGACGACGAGGTAATAATGCCGGATATTTTGCAGTGTAAGGTAACTTAGAATGTACCAAACGACCACTAACACGTAAAATGTCTTGAGTGTCAAGGAAAGGTGTTAATCGATGTAAATGTTTTGGTAACCTTGTCTTAGTTTTGATCCAGGAAATTTCCTTGACAAAGACTGTAGCTTCAACACGTCGAAGAATGATCATAAGGGAATTAAATAATTCATCAGCAGTAAAGGGTCCCGTAGGACGCTGTATTTTTGGTTATCAAAACCGGTAGACATAGATCAAAATACCTTGAATCTTTCATAATGACGAAAAATCTTCCAGTAAATATGTTGAACTCGATTTCAATAGTTTGAGCAACAAACGCCAATACCTTCTGTTCGGTAGTAATCTTCGGAGTTGAAATTGAAACAGTAATTGGAGGAGGCCAGAACTCCTGCGCAGAACGAAGCCACCGTGGCCCCGCCCACCAAAGGGAACATGCTAGAACCGCCTTTGGCAAGAGACCTTTAGAAGCTGGGTCCGCAGGATTGTCAGAAGATTTTATGTGAAACCATCTGCTGAATGAGATGATTTGCTGAATATGACTAACATGACCAACAACAAAGAATTTCCATTGAAAAGGAGGTACGCGAATCCAGCTGAGAGCCACTGTGGAATCGCTCCAAGCAAATATTTCAGAAATTGTGATAATCCTTCATAGGCGTCTAACACTAGAACAAGTAGATCAGATAACAATGTAGCTGCACATAATTCCAGACGTGGAATTGAGATACATTTTGTTGGTGCCACTTTAGATTTAGCTGCAACTAGAATGACAGTTATTTCGTCAGAAATTACATTTACAAATCGAAGATATATAACCGCTGCATATCTAAGCTCACTGGAATAGCAAAAACCATGAACTTCACATCTATATGGATCAGCGGGAGGTAAACAATAAGATATTTGTAGAGTAGAAATAAATGGCAACTCCTCTTGATATTGTTGCCACTAAGATAGCAAATCGACTGGGGGACTTTCGTCCCAGTTTAATGCCAACATCCATAAATGTTGAATTAGACGTTTAGCGACAAGGGTAAAGTGGCGCTAAAAAACCTAAAAGATCATAGATTGTATCTACTTGGGAAAGAATATTGCGTTTCGTACAAGTAGGGTTACCAATTTGAACTTGAACAGGGAAAACATCATCGTTAGGGGACCATTGTAGCCCTAAAACCTTGATTGATTCATCAGAGTCGAAACTAAATGTGAAGGGTGTCTCAGAATGTTTTTCGTTCTTAGATGTTAAATAAAAAACAACAATATCAATTAAAACTCGTTTTAGTTATGGTTTATTTAAAGAGCAATTCTTGAAGTTTATTTATGAAAAACAATCGTTTGCAAATGCGCAACATTCACTTTTTCACACTCATTTAACCTGGAGCTAAAATTTTCAATCACTCACTGGAGCATCGCTCTTGGAATAAAGTTGATTTTTACAGTGATTCTTTGCTTCAAAACATTCAGTTGGGTGGCAATAGATTGTAAACTTTACTTTTTAGGTAGCCCCATAGGAAGAAATCAGCAGGCGTTAAATCAGGGCTCCTCGGTGGCCAGTTGATGTTTCCTCGGCGACTTATCACTCTTCCAGGAAATAAATCGTGAAGAGCAGCTAATGAGTCATTTGTAACATGAGAAGTGGCTCTATCTTGCTGGAAAAAGGTGTTGCGGTTGTAGCCCTTCTGGTTTTGCATTTCTGTAGCCAAAAAAGTCCGGATCATATGGCAATAACGATCAGAATTAACGGTCTGAGTTCAACCTCGGTCATCCTCAAAAAAATAAGGGCCGATAATTTCTTGACTTGATATGGCAGTCCAAACAACAAGTTTTGGCAAGTGCAAGGGCTTCTGATGCAGTTCTGACGGATTCTCGGGAGACCAGTATCTGCAATTTTGTTTATTCACATGACCGTTGATGTGAAAATTCGATTTCTCGAAGAACCAGATGTTATTGAAACTCCTAAAACGATTTTTCATTGTCCTGCAGAATTCGACTCGTTTATCAGGATCATCAGGCTTCATTTCTTGAACAATTACAATTTTATAGGGGTAAAAATGTAAATCTTTCGAAATAATCGGATCAACCGTAGATTTGTTCAAATTAAGAGAAGCTGCGCGCAATCTTAACAACTGTCGTGGGTCGTCCATAACAGACTGGCGAACGCGGTCGACGTTCAAGGTCGTTCTTGATGTCCTTTTGCGCCCAGACGACTTGTCCGGCATTGTATTCCCAGTCTCTTGAAACTTGCACACCCTATGCTTAATTAAATTGGCACTTGGCACACGTCATAAGCTTGTTAAATTAAAATGTGTCCTGTAGAGACAACGAACAATAGTGTAGAAATCGTTATTTTTATAAAACGCTCGCACGCAAAACCCTTTATTTATTTTACAATGTTCACGGGGAATGGCCTCTAAAATCTTAGAACAATTGGAGCTCCACTTCCGAAGTTCGAAACAACCTAAATTTAAAAGTCGAATCACTTGATTTCGTGTTTGCATGGTAAATTCTATTGAATTTGAACCGCAGACAAAATCATCCATGTACAGATTAGACCTACTAGCCTCAGCAGTCAGACGAAATCCTTCTCCCTCTCCAAAGGAGAGTTGTTGCAGCGTTTCAATAATCAATTACGGTAATGACTTAACACCATATTTGACGGTATTTGATTGATGCACTTGTACAGGTTCATTCACCAAAAAAACCTCCATAAAATTAATTGATATCTTTTATGTTGGTTAGCGATTAAGATCTGTCTATACAGTTGTCGGATGCCACAAACAAAAACATAGGAATGAGCCCTAAATATTAATAATATTGGTGATATATCACTTTGGAGACTAAGTCCCGCTAATTGAGTATCATTTAAAGACATTTCATTTGTGGCCTTTGCAGAGGCGTCAAAAACCAAACGAATCATTAATCGATTACCTTCCGATTTGACCAGGTATAAAATAACAATCACTTATGACAGGTGAGAAACGAATGAGATTTATATGACCTAAATCTAGGTACTCTTGCCTGAAATTATTATATTGAACACGTAAATCAGGGTTGACCGATAATCTACGTTCTAACGAAAATAGTTGGCGTAGTGCGATACCATAGGAATCTTCAAAAATAGAAACTATATCATTAAGGGGTAAATCCACGACAAAACATCCGGATTCAGTACGTGCATATGTAGTTTCAAACTTTTTATTTGCCCTATTCTCTTCTGGAGAAATATGGTGCTTGGTAGGGATTTCCTCAATCTCCGAAAATCGTCTAAGGCTTTGATCGATCGAATTCTCTAAAGCACCGAAAAACGCCTGGACAGTATCAGACCGCAGGCTTTCGGATGGACCAGAATTGTCGAACCGAAAATGGTATTAATAGCAGCTAGTTGTAAAAATTTACCTTGAATGATACCACAATTAGCAATAAAGTGGTATACGTCGACTCCTAGGAGCATGCCAATTTGACCGGGTTTATTCCATGTTGGATCCGCAAAGTGTAGACCTTTAAAATATGCAAAATTGTTTGGAACAGTGCCAGGTAAATTCCCGGAAATCGTTGATACAATAAAGGTTGTGATTTCGAAAGATTGTTCATTGTCAAGTATGGAACGAATAGTACAACTAGTAGCACCCAGATTGACAGCTACTTTTGTTTGACCAAGACTATAGGTGTGAATTTGGGAGCGACGTATTGGTAATATTCACTACTTGCACATTTGTGACGTATAAAGGTAGCTTGCTAACCAGGATCAAGAAGAACTCTGATTGCCTTAAAACGACCAGCACCGTCTTGAACTTCTACGAGAGCAGTAAAAAGTAAAACAGTAACTTTCTCACGAATATCTGCAGTTGACGATAAGGCCTGAGTTAGAACCGATAAAGAGGATTGTGATTTAGTACATTCAGGAGTGCGCTTGAGCTTCAAAATGAATTAAGCTGTGGTGAAACCTTGCACAAGTACGACAAGTAGATTTTGATTTACATTGCTTGAACGCATGAGGCCGTAAGCAATTTACACAACATTTTAAACCCTCTATAGTATTCGGGCGGTCGGTCGACGCCTTGGCTAAAAGAGGCAAACAGTGCTAAATAGAGTGATTACCCTTGGACACTCGACAAGATTACACAACGGGATCACCTTGTTTAGAAGGGAGCGCATCGTTAGAGGTATTAGATTTATCAAACGACACTAAATGGGAACTAACATTTGGTTTATAGGAAACCCTTGCAGGTGTGCTCTTAGCTGTTGTAGTCTGTATTGTATTTGTGTATGCAGCACTGGACGCTGAGGAAAGGTTCTCTAACGCAGTGCATTGTTGTTATAAAAATTTCTTTACAGTATTGAATTCTGGTGTTTTCTTAGGGTCTGAATGTAACTCGAACCTTTTGCGAGTGCTAGGATCAAGCTTTTTAAGCAATAAATCGACCAGAACAAAATTCCACTTGTCGATAGGGTATCCTAAATTTTTAAAAACGGCTAGGTTTTCAGAAAAAGAATGCACAAGTGACTTAAGTAGCTTGGGATTTTTGGATTTTAAAGACGGCGACGATTTAATAGCTCTCCAATGGAACGTTGCTAATAATCTGGGGTTGCTGTACCTATCTTTGAGGGTTTCATACGCAATTTTATAATTTTGAGAACATAATGAGATGGTTTTCAGTAATTGTAACGGTTCATTTTGAACTGAGGTTAACAAATAGTTGAATATTACAATATCTGACAAAAAAAGAATTATTATGCACCAAGCAATCAAAAAGATCTATGTAGACTGCCAGAAACAGAAATCGCCCTTGAAAGTTCCCAAACTTAAAGGTTGAAGTTTGGCATTGAGGTTAGGGGTAGCGACAATGTCCGGTTTTTGTTCTTCAAGTACCGGTGGTTGTAACGTGTCTAATATAAATAAGCAATTAAAGTAACTTGCATCTACATCTTTCCTAATATTTTGATATAATTGTTCTTCCACTTCAGAAGAATTTGAAAGAACTGCAATCAATACCGCATTAAAATTTTCATAAGTTTGTGATAATGTTTTACATTGAATTTTAAAAAAGGTTGTACATTCTGGATGAGTTTTTAATGAATTACCCAAAACAGAAACTTTGTTGATACGATCTTTATATTCAATTCAGTAACGTCAGATTTTTTCAGAGACATTTTAAGAGTATTGAGTAGAAAACTATAAAACGTCAAATGCTTGTCAACAAAAATTTAGGCACTATAGACACTCGCAATAATAACTGCGCGTGGAAAAGAGGCAGACAAATAATATATAAATGCTCGAAATTACTGGTCAAGCTCAGGGTTATCTTGAGGTCCTAACGTGTTCAAAAAAGTTTAGGTATATTACCGGTCGTTCTATTATGTTGCTATGAAAATATAGGAAAACTGCATTAAGGTAGCGGCAAGATCTTGGCGTCGCTATGTATTTGTATATTATAGGAACGTCAATGTTCAATAAATAAAGATTTAATTACAATTCAAGCTCGTTCGTTTGTTTGAAATCGTTAAAAAGAAATACTTCTAATTTTATTAATATCTACAAAACACATTGAAATTTATGCTAGACGTGATATTAGTAATAGTAAGATAATTTCGGCACAAAACTTGACCCATAAACGATACACGTTTGTTGATACGAGAAATTTTGGGAATTTTATTATAAAAACAAGAGGATGTATTATCATAGGACTCTCCAGATCCAGCTCGAAGGACCAAATGGTTTGAGCTTTGGGATAAAATGGTAACTAGTGGTTGTTTTTATATAAAGCAATCTGGATTAGTTAAATAAGGACCACCTCGATATTTTTTATGGTTTCGAGGACCGCCTTGTTATGCATGAATAAGAGCTTGATTAATCACAATTGTAGTAATACGAGAGCTATTTTTTTTTCAAGGTCCGATCGGTCGCGAAATAAAAACTCCCCTAAAAATCGGATGAACCAGTGAGCAGATGTGTTGCTCATCGTCACTAGTATGGCTGTCAATCGCGTCGCGTCACTTCCGTTTAGTTGTGTTCACGTAGGAAGCACGTAAACATGTCTACAACAATAGCATCTCCCGCCAAGTGTGAAGTTCGTGCGGTAATTCGATTCCTTCAGGCTGAGGGGTGTAATGCAGCCAAAATTCATCAACGAATAAGTACTGTGTACGGTGAAACTTCAATAAGTGACAGCAAAGTGCGACAATGGTGCAGAAACTTTAAAGCAGGACGTACAAATGTTTATGATGCAGGCGGTCAGGGAAGGAAGTCAGTGTCAACCAATGATCTCGTTCAGCGAGTAGATGTGGCAATTCGAGAAAATCGTCGGTTCCATCTGATTTTCACCTGTTTACTCACATGAAACGCTGGTTAGGAGGACAACATTTTGGCACAGACATTGAGCTGCAAACCAGCGTACAAACATGGCTGAAAACACAGGCGGCTACGTTCTACAACGAGGGTATTGGGAAGTTGGTACCACGCTACGACAAATGTCTAAATCTGAGTGGCGACTATGTAGAAAAATAGAGTAATTATGTAAGTACTTGTTACTAATAAATAATTTTTGATTTGTACTGTGGTTTTTATTTTGCGACCAATCGGACCTTGAAAAAAATAGCCCTCGTATAAATGCAAGACATAATAACGGATAAATACCTTGTTTTAACATTATGTGAAGGTACGGTAGTTTAATTCGGATGCTGAAGTAGAAATTGCTGTTATAGAATGGTTCCGCGAGGAGTCGCGAAAATTTTACCAGCAGGGAAACAATCGATTGGTTCATTAGTGGGGTTCGTACTTTAACGTTAATCGAGCCTTGTTTTAAATTCGGCGAATAAACACTACTTTACAGCCTTTAAACGTGTTTCCATTGAACAATCCTCATATATGTGCACCAAACGAGTCTCATAGAAAACACAGTTATGTACTTGAGGACTTCCTTAATTACAGTCTTTAAAACAAAAAAAAAAATACGACAGATATACCTTTGCGTCAAAATTTAATTTTCTGTTTTAGGAAGAAAGCTCGTGGTTGGTGTCTTGTTTTTTATTTGGACAAATACTAGGGTCAGTTTTATCAGTGTTGGTACTTGAAAATTTTGGACGCAAGCAAAGTCTACTAATGTCAGGTATTCCACTATTTGTTTGTTGGTTCCCTATAACCTTTACTACATCTGTATGGGGGATATATATTTCAAGGTTTATAGCCGGAATTGCAGCGATGATTGCTATGAACGTAAGTGCAGATTTCTTCATACCTAAATATACGATAATTTTATAGAGTGTTATGTTGTATAACGGAGAAATAGCCGAAAAAGAAATTAGAGGCCGGCTTGGGTCAACAATTAACATGTTAGGAATTATGGGCGATTTAATTCCTCTCTGCGTTGGTCCTTATATATCTTACGAAGAACTCTCGCTACTAAGCAGTGCTGTGCCGCTTCTATTCTTAATTTTATTTTATTTCATGCCAGAATCACCATATTACTTAATAAAAATCGGAAAAGAGGATAAAGCAAAGAAAATGTTAAGAAGGTTACTTAATAGTGAAATTAGCGACGTTGCATTTAATGAAAGGATAGGAATAATAAAAAACACTGTTGAGGAAGAAATGAAAAACAAATCGTCGTTATTAGAGTTCCTCTTAAAAAAAGACTATCGAAAATCGCTTGTAATATCATTTGGTAAAACTTATGTATTTGGAATCTAATAACTTACACAGTCTACTTACAGGTATCTACACAATTAACCAAGTAAGTGGTTTTCCAGCTATTCTTGCTTATATGCAATCCATATTGGAATACAGTAGAGAAAGTATTGATCCAGAAACTTCAAGCGTAATATGCGGTCTCGTTCAACTGCCAACAGGTATGGTAATGCCATTATTCAGTATTAACCCTACTTAAAAGTTATAAATAAGTTAGCTTTGATTTTAAATTTATAAAAAGTTATAGGCTTATAAAAAGATCTTGCGTAATCTGTTTTTAATTAATTGACGAGAATACTATGAAGCTATCCAATCTGAACAGAACGAATGATTCAAGCGCCGTTGGAGTTATCACTTATCACTTTGACACTATGTCTGACAGTTTCTTATTTGCTGTATAATGGGGATGTGTAAACAATTGTTTGTCTTCACATTGAATAGTTACTGTTTGTTTAGTATATTTCCAGTATGACTTATTTTGCTCAGTGTAGTTTTTGTTTAATAAAACCTTTGCAAAAGTAGTTTTGACAATTGACAAATACAGTTTATTAAACTAGTATTTGAATCAAAATGGACAGTGTTAAAACCCGAGAGATTTAATACAGTTCCATATAGTACTGCGTCCAGGGAGTTGACTCACTGGAGTAGAACATTCCAAAACTTTGTTTCCACTCTAACTCTAGCTCAGATCGATACTGAAAGATTCAAGTTATTAGTAAACTATGTGATATCAGACATCTACAGATATATTAGTAACTGTTGTTGCCTCGGGTAGGTTGTTGTTACGCCCCAGTAACGTTACAGTCACACCTTGTAACACATAAAATTAAATAACAGATACAAAAACAATTTATTGCCCGCCAATGTAGATTGCAGAAATAATAATTTTGCAATGATCATTGTGATGTAACACACATGACACAAGGCAAACAACATATACACATATGTACAAATACAATAACTTAAATGACATTAATTACAGGTAAATATTTACAAGTACAATATTTAGAAAACAGCTTAGATGGGGCTTTTATTAACTGCTAAAGAAACAAAAAGAATCATACAAACACAAACAACTTAAACCTAACAAATGTACTGTCCACTATAACTCATAATACACATAAGTCCTTATTTACGCTATTGTTCAACTTAAAACTAACTGAAACACTCGCGGACGTGATGGCGTTGTTCTCCGTCCCTGAAGCCGAGGCAAAAGCAGCTTTTCAGCGGCGGTCTCGGAATTCGTGACCTAAGGCTTCATACAGTTCTTCGAATTTTCGATTACAGGCGGCGAGGGTCGGTCGGCAGGACGTCATCAAGCCGGGTGTCGTCATAGAGGATGCAGTCGGAGGAGTCAATGATTCTCAGCGGCCAGCGGGCGGCGGCAGCAGAGTTAGTATCTTCTTTTGGAAGCGTCGTTTGTTTCGGAGGTGCTTCCTAAGAGCAGCAGCAGAGGATTTTCTCGTAGACGATACTGGTCCAATACCTTATACTAGTCTGCACGTAAGAATTAGTGTGCCCGGGATGTAAGATCACCGGAGGGTGTAACTGCTGGGATCGCTATCCACCAGCAGTGTGTAATGTTGGGATGTTTATCGACCAACGGTGTGATGTTGAAGTGTGTTACTCGGATGAGGATCGACGAGTACCACAATGGGTGAATTTGCGCTTGTTATATCCTTGTGACTGGAAAGCGCAGCTCGCTATTGGTACCGTTGTCCTGCCCTCTAAATTAAGGCGCGTGTTGTCACTGGTTGCAGATTTACGTAAATAGATTTTACGTGAGCATTGCTTGTCAGAACGTCGTTGGCTTTTGGGAGGTCCTGATTGGTAACACCCCGAAAACAACGGCGAGTGGTGCCGGATTCTGTGGGGCACGTCTTATATCGTCGACGTGGATTTTCATGACTTCGCCGTATTTTTTCTGGACTCGATGGGTATGTGGTGCTTCGATCCGGACTACCAAGCTCCTGCCCATTTGGGTTGGAGTCTGGGTTTGTTGGGCGCCATCTGTTCTTTCTTCAGTCCAGAAATTGGTTTTGAATATGCGGTTGTGGCATTGTTCAGCTCAACGGCGGACGACTTGCTCCTTTTTCTCGGCATGGTGTAAACGGTTTGAATAATTGTTGTTCAATTGTGAAATTCCTTCACAAGTTCCACGTACGGGCGCCAATTGTTACCTCGGGTCGGTTGTTGTTAAACCCCAGTAACGTTACAGTCACACCTTGTAACGCATAAAATTAAATAACAGATACAAAAACAATTTATTGCTCGCTAATGTAGATTGCAGAAATAATAATTTTGCGATGTTCATTGTGATGTAACACACATGGCACAACGCAAACAACATATACACATATATACAAATACGATAACTTAAATGACATTAATTACCCGTAAATATTTACAAGTACAATTTTTAGAAAGCAGCTTAGATGGGACTTTTATTAACTGCTAAAAAACAAAAAGAACCATTTAAACACAAACAACTTAAACCTGACAAATGTACTGTCCACTATAACTCATAATACACACAAGTCCTTATTTACACTATGTTCCACTTAAAACTAACTGAAACACTCGCGGACGTGATGGTGTTGTTTTCCGTCCTTGAAGTTGAGGGAAAAGCGCCTTTTCAGCGGCGGTTTCGGAATTCGTGTCCTAGGTCTTCGTACAGCTTTTCAAATTCTCGATTACTGGCCTAGTAGACGGAGGGGTGGCGAGTGTCAGTCGGCAGAACGTCATCGAGTCGGGTGTCGTCGTAGAGGATGCAATTGCAGGGGTAAATGGTTCTCAGCCTTACATGTGATTTTCCAATGCTTCGTCCGAAGGTACTACATTGGCCAGGGAAAGAGTTTTTGTTACCTGAAAAATTTGGAATTTTGCCGAACCCTTGCTGTTCCAAGTGTGACAACACTCACACACAGGACCTCCATTTTACCTCTCATCCGAACGAGGGTGTATTTTTGTGAAAAATGCTCGCCTAACATTTTTCAAGCGGTCCGTGTCGGGATTCGAACCCGGGGCAATGGTTCTCAGCCACCAGCGGGTGGTGTCGACTGATGATGGCAGTGCTGATGCAGCGGGCGGCTGCAGCAGAGGTAGTATTTTTTTTTGGAAGCGTCGTTCGTTACAGCGGTGCTTCCTAAGAGCTGCAGCAGAGGATTTTCCCATAGACAATACTGGTTCAATACCTTATACTAGTCTGCACGTGAGAATTAGTGTGCCCGGGATATAAGATCGCCGGAGGGTGTAGCTGCTGGGATCGCTATTCACCAGCTGTGTGTAATGTTAGGATCAACATCGACTAACGGTGTGGTGTTGAAGTGTGTTACTCAGATGAGGATTGACGAGTACCACAATGGACTTTTTTTTATAGTCGTAAAAGATTTTATATCCTCCGTGTGGGACTCTTCCTTGCCGAGGCAAGGATATACCCACTAGAAATCCACTTTGATTTCGGACTCGAGATTCCTTGTCATAGACTTTATCGGGATCCCGTGACTAGCGTACCTGAACTAGGTCCTTTACCGCCGTCGCGAATTGGAAAAACATGGCATAACGCGCACTTTATTCCTTTCGGACGTCTTATGGAATCGCAGCAAAGATCATTGCCGGAGCATCGCTTTGGGGTGTTTATGTCGTTGCCATAGGACATCTTCGTAGTCTCCCAGGGCTCGTATGAGCTGGTTTTCGTGGTCTTTTGGAGTTCTGTAAAACCTCTCTGCGTTCGACCGGAGCCATTCCTTGATGGTTTGCAGGTTTGTCTCTCTGTGAAGCTGAGCGTTTCGAATAAATCAGGGGCTCCGAAGATTCCCCTTAGGGCCTTGTTCTGGATCACCTGGAGCTTATGCATGTGCGTTTCCGCTGCGTTGCCGCACACCGCTGATGCGTATGCAAACGTCGGTCTGGTTCTCGCCTTGTAGAGCCTAAGCTTGTTTGAAGCGTTTAGCCTACTTCGGCGATTGGTCAAGGGGTATAGCAGAGCCATAACTTCCTTAGCCTTGTTTGCCGCATACACGATGTGAACTTTTCAAGTGCGCTTCGAAACATAGATCACCCCTAGATACTTCACGTCTGAACACCAGGGTATCGGTTCGTCGAATGCTCTGACGTCGTCTCCAGGTCGGTGACGTCGCTGCGAGAAGAAAATTGCCGTGCTCTTTTCTGGATTGACCTTGACTCGCGAGAGTCTTAGTCACTCCTCGAGAGCGTCCATCGCCGTTTACAGTTTCTGCATGAGACTGATCCTGTCCTGCGTGTTACGCGTTCTGAGTACCACGATCGTTGAATTTGCGTTGTCCTGCCCTCTAAATTAAGGCGTATATTGTCATTCTTTGCAGATTTACGTAAATAGATTTTACGTAAGCGTTTCTGCTCAGAACGCCGTTGACTTTTGGGAGGTGCTGATTGGTAACACTGTGAAACTTATAATGATGCTATGACCGTCTATGAACGTCTATATCATACCAGTAAATAAAATTTTTGCAAGGCATGTACTATCTACCGAAAACAGACGTTTAAAGAATTTGCAAGCGTTAAAACTATAAAGCAAAATCGATTATTTTACAGCAGTTTGTGCCGATCGCAAAGAGACGATTTCACGAAGGATGTTCTTATAATTGGACTACAATCGTTTATAATCCGCCAACGTTTTTAGAAAAGGTTAAGTTAACTTTAAAAGAAGCGTATGAACTGTCCCGCTTTCTTGAACTTGCACAAGAACAAGCCTCAAGTTTTAACTCGATTCCACCGAAAACCAATAGTTATAAACCGTTAGTTAATAATTCTAGAACTGCCGTAACTGATGGTGATGAAAAGTGCTTCGCTTGTGGTTATGTTAAGCACCTTAAAAGTAACTGTCCAACATGAAATTTATCTTGAGAATCTTGTGGCATTCTAGGGCATTTTGCAAAAGCGTGCCAATCACTAAGTCCCAAAAAGCGACTGCCAACAGCTTATATTAAGAAAGGAGTAAATGGGATTTTCACTCTCTATAAACGGATATTTAATACTGTTCCTATTACTTTTAATGGATGTACTATTCTCGCATTAATTGATACGAGAAGTTCCTTAAGTCTCATAATCAAGAAAATCGGCTGGCTCTAAATTAAGTTTATAAGAGGTTCCTTGAGCTGGATCTGCATCTATGGTTTCAACTACTATGATTTCTAAAATTAAAGTGCAGTGTAATATTAATGTTAGTCTTCTAGATAACTCTTATGCTGACATAAAACTATGTATTTTACCAAATCCATGCTATGACATTATAATAGGGCTATTCTAAAACTACATACAATGTCCAATATGTTTCGTGGTGATATAGACCCCTTCGTCGGATGTGGCGTAACTGCTGCTAATGCACAGTATGTTTTCTTATCTGTTAACCTAAAAGCCAAATGTAAACCAATTGCAATCAAGTCGAGTCGACATTCTATCGATGACTACAAATTTATCGTAAGTGAAGTAGCAAAGTTACTCGAAAAATAAGTAATCCAACGCAGCAACTCCAAGTTTTAGTTGTTTCAAATAGAAATAGAAAAAAAGTGCAGTTGTTGACTATCCACAAACTATCAAAAGATTTACTTTTTTAGACGTGTACCCTTTGCCAAAAATTAGGTTGCTAGTTATAACGTTTTTAGTACCATCAATATGCGAAGTACGTACTATCAAATCACTATCAGAGAAAAAGATAAAATGCATACAGCTTTCGAAAAACGGGGACGGCTTTATAACTTTAAGAGCATTCCATTTGTCATCACTAATGTAATAGCTGCGTTTCAAAGGATCATTGAAGAAACAATCCTATCCGAAAAATTAGTAAACACTTATGCATACCTAGATGATGTGTCCAGATGGAGAAAAGACCAAGAGAGGCATGATAAGGACTTGAGAAATTTATTGAAACAGCAAAGAAATATAAGCTAACTATTAATTATGAAAAATCTTTGATTTATGTAAATCAATCAACTTTCTGGAGTGTAAAATTGCGTACACGAAAGGTGAAATCATGCTTCGTCAGAAAAAATACTATATTTAACAGGTCGTCTTTCACTAAGCTATTAGTAAAACGCTTCAAAAATTTATGACGTATGATATGGCATGTTTCCCAAGTCCTTTCTACAATTATACGTCAGGTTTCATAAGAAAGTCCAATTTTTTGATACAAACGTTATAAAGGTTTTGAAGGTACTGTTCTATTCCTTGACAAATGTCATGAACAGTTGCTTTAGTATGCATAAGCGTATGTTTTGTATTTTGCGCCAAATAGGTTGTGGGCCGTTGGGAGCTTCTTTTAAAAAGATTTTATTTCCAAACAAAACACTCCTATCAAGTGTATTTTAATTAATTAAATACAAAATGACTTTATTTCCTCTAAGACGCTTGAACGATTATATACATTAAACATTAAGTACTTGAAATTGAAAAATACGATAAGTTACAAATCAATAAGCAATAATTAATAATTACAAATGAGTAGCTTTGAACAACTAACAATGCTAAAGTTAAGGAGTTCTTAGACTGACTGGCCATCTTGGGCTCTTAAGGGTATTTATGCTATCCCTGTTCTTACATCATTTGAGGGAAATGCAGATCTCATGTCTGCTATTTCTTGATACAATACAAAGTACTACATTTTAATAATCTTAATTCTAACAATTGCTCTCTTATAACCTACTGTGACCTGCACCTGCAGTGTCATGTTACGTCTGGAATACAAAGTAACTGTTTCCGTTCTCATGTCTGGTTTATAAACTTTTATTAACCTTTTATTATAAGTCCTTCAATTATACAATGTAACAATATTTCTTAACACAATAGTTTCATTTAAATATACATATATTATAATTTGTATATATTAATTTGAAAGATATGTAACTTGCCTTTTTAATAGAAAAATTGATGTTTACATTAAGCTTTTAATCTAAATAATTTAATTTTGCTTAAATCATAAATCCCACAGCTGTGCTAGTTGAAGAATAGTTTTTTTTGCGTACCACACACAAAAATTTAAAAACACTTCCTGCTATTAATATTGTTCATTATTTTGCTTTAGTGTTCATCGCCGCTGCACTAGTAGATCGGCTAGGCCGAAGACCACTTCTTCTAATTTCTTTGCTTGGATGTTCATTAGCACTGATGTCAATAGGAGTATTCTTTTACCTTAAAGATGTTCTACACCGAGATATAAGTTACATATCTTGGATGCCAGCAGCAGGAATTCTTCTGTACATAGTAATAAGACCTATTGGAATAGGAACATTGCTGTATGTTCTGATGGGAGAACTGTTTGCCACTAACATTAAAGGACACGCCATGGCAGTTTCTACGTTATATAAAAGTCTGCTATCTTTCGCCGTTACTAGAACCTTTGAGCCTATTTCTAATGCCTGGGGAATGCATGTGATATTTGGAATTTATACCTTAGTGTGTATTTTAGGTACAGTCTTTGTGTATTTAGTAGTTCCTGAAACAAAAGGTAAGACGTTTGCTGAAATACGAGAAGCGTTAAATAAAAGCAGTAAACAGCGTACAAACAAAATATAAAAGGTTCAAAATGGGGGTTTCTCTTTATTGTAAGATACGCCTTATAACAGCAATTTTATTAATTCTTTATTTATTTATTAATTAAATTTTGATTAAACTGTAATGAAATATCTATTCATACTTTTGAGATTACTTTTTTATTAGGGATGAAAGTCCAATGTGCGTTATCAATGCTGTTTACAACAGGATGCAAGGCATAAGCATATATGCACATAGATGCGTACTTATCGGCACGTAGGGCAGACCAAAACCTAAACAAAATCCTTTCTTCTTTGCATTTTCATCCTCCATTAGGTAGCGGACTCAAGAGGTTTTTCGTAGCCAATATGGTAGAAGTATCGGTATCTTAACCCTTTATAGCACACCTGTTTCCTATAATACTATGATCAGAATTTTTAGCAATTTAAACTCTTACATTAACAACTTAAAAATTTACCACCCTATGTTTCAAAAAAAATTATTCAATTTTGATATTTTGGGTCGCATATAATAGACACCAACTATAATATACAACAAAAGCTATTGTTTGGTGTCCAGTATTATAGCCACAAATATGTATATATGTGCGTGTGTGTGTGTGTGTGCGTGCGTGCGTGCGTGCGTGCAGGCGTGTGTGTGTGTGAGTGCATGCGTGTGTACGTGCGTGCGTACTTGTGTGCATGTGTGTGTATATGTATGTATGTGTGTGTGATGTGTGTGTGTGCGTGCGTGCGTGCGCGTGCGTGCGTGCGTGTGTGTGTATAGGATTGAAGTATAGTTATTTATGAAATGGTTGAAAACGGGAATATTACATGCTTCAAAAATTAATTTTGAGCGTTTTACATGTTTCATTATACTGCAATAACCACACCGTCTATACTTAGGCTCTTCAATTGGCATATGCATTCCAACGTTGGTTGTTCTTTGACAAGTTTCTACTGAAACTGCGCTTTCATCCACTTTCTTCAATTTATTTTTATTAATTGTAACCGGCGCTCCAATCCTCTTTCTTCCAAAATAGTTTCCAATAAGCTCATTTGCTGGTCGTGATTTGAACTGAAAGTGAGACATTGGCTTTTCCTTTTTAGGATCGTAGAGGGTTTATATAGAATGAACGAATTGACAATTACTGCATTTATTAGATAATAAAATATTTTTAGCCACTAATGGCGAGATTTCTAGAATATTGAATAGCAAGCATGAAGTTGGTCAAAAAGCTTAACACCACCCATAAAAGCATTATAATCTGCCACGTGATTAGGTCATTGTACAGAATCACTACTTCCAACTTTATTCGTTTCTTAGAACCTGTTTGAAAATAGATGGATCGTGAAAAGAACTTATTACTATAAATGATTTTTTCCCCTATCACGCCATTTCGCCATAGACAAATCAGTATCTTCACTCATGGCAAAATCGCAGTTTCCTAATTTCACACATTTTTCATCAGTCAAAAGATGATTCGGGTAATTCGTTTGACTTAACCGGAACGTTCTACAGCAAAAATACATTATTCAAAAGTTTTTTTAGTAAATAGAAAGTTGAAAAAACATTGTCAAAGAAGGGGCAATAGCCTTTATTCGAATAATCCTTAGCAAGTAGTATAACAGTTCGTTCTCCCAGTGTGCCCTCCGTGTCTCCGACAATTTTTTACTTCATAAATCTTAAAAGAAAGCATGTATCCAGTTTTTGCACAAACCATTATCCAAATCTTGAAGCCACGCTTGATTGGCTTCATTGGCGTGACCTACTTCAACGACGAACGCCCTTTGAAGCCCATACCTTCGTCAATAAATAATTGCCGCGCTGGAAAAAAAGTCTCATTGAACTTCATATTCAGGTGGTCCATTATAGATCTGATTTTGAAAATTCTATCAAAATTGGGATCATTTCTTTTAGGGAATTGTTATTGTTGTTGATATAGAGAAAACGTAATACTGTTAAAAATCTTTTTAGAGAAATCATATTTGTTATTCTAAGAATAAACATGTTTATATCTTTCGACCAGTAAAGTCTTATACTTGGCAGGTTCTGGAACCACATGTTTATCAGAATTCCAAAAATGCTTTCATTTCTTCGGCAGTAGTTGAAAACCTTACTCCATGTTGCTGAACATAAACCTGCGACTCGTTCACCATACTCTGTAGAATATCATCTGATAAAAGATACAAAAATATATCAGAAGGGAGATTTTCTTCTAATAATTCTTCTACGCAAACTTCTCTCTGAATTCAAAATTTTTATACTTTGTAGGAGTACGGCTATTCTTACCCCAGTTTATGTTGAAGGGACGTTGAGTGGAATCATTAGCGCCACCATCGGGCTGCACATGATGCTCACTATTGTAAACATTCGCATCAGTGTCATTATCATTGTCACTATCAAAAGAATATTCTTGCTCCCATTGTTTACGTCTCGCGTTTGATGCATGTTCCTCAGGAGTGTAATCCGGATCATGTGTAGAATCATCAGAATCAAAATCACCTGCCATGTACTTATTTGAATTTGATGCTATCCTGATTCTTGTACAATCATCATTAGAAAAGTGGCATCGTGTTAGCGACTCCCATGTGTTAGAGGTATCTGAAAAAAGGTCCTTGAGGCACAGGCATACTTGTTGTTTTATGAACGAATTTAGTAATTTGCAATTTTCTAGTGTTTCTTCAATTATATAGAAAATACACAATCATAAGTTTCGATCATATTTGCAATATAAATCTGATTCGTTTTTGTAAAAGAAAGAAATAAAATTATATACATTGACAGTTTTTTGTATTCAAGTTTATATTTCGAATTAATAATGTATAGCGTACATCTTCTGTAAGTACAACTCCAATATAGTAACTACAACAGTTTATGGTATGCTTTTAAAGTATACATATAAAATAGGCGGAATAGGATACTCAGTACATTTATAGTTTACTTAATTACAACTGCGTTTACATAACACGCAAATGTAAAAGTAAATACAGAAAGACTTGCTCAGCTGACTACGGTAATTTTGACATAAATATCTTTCTTTATTTTATGGTAAATTTTAAACCATGACTTCCACCGTCTTGTTTGCTATATTAACCAATTCTAACACAATTTTAAATTTACTAAATTCATGTAAGTAATTAATCCTCCTTTTGAAATGATTCAATTACTTTCAAAACGCAGAACAAAAACAGATTCTTTACGCTGAATTGTAGTCTCGGACATATCTTAAATAGAAAATGAACACTAAGGATATCTTATTTTTAATTATTATTTAATTAGGGTTGCAGTTATCTAATGTTGGTTGACATTTGTTGTTTCTGTAGTTCCACTTAGTTTTTGCCTTATTTCGGCAAATGTTTTTCCCTTGGTCTCTGGTTGAACAAATAGGACAAATAATGCTCCCAGTATGCATATGGCTGTATAACTCCAGAACATTGAATACACTCCATACATTTTAGTTATGGGACTAAATGATGCGCTTACAATAAATGCCATTGAAACACTGAATAGTCCACATACGATTGATGCATGTGCTTCAACATTGGTTGAAAATATTTCTCCTATTACAATATATGGCACTGTACCTATGCCAAGTGATCTCATTACATTATTAAAACCAAAGGCAGCTGTAGGCAACCAAAATATACTGCTAACGTCAACCTCTAACGCATCATGCAACCAAAAGTAAACTCCTTCTGCAAATAGGGAACATGCACATCCAAGAGCAGATATGATTAGGAGTGGTTTACGTCCAACTTTATCGACAATAGTCGCAGATAAAATTACTAAAATACAAAATTATGCACCAAATGAAAAGATTTTACATTAATTTATACCTGCGCATAGTTCCAGTAACCCTATTATCATACTTGAAATTTCGGGTGCAATTGCACTTGCACTTAGTGCAAATATGGTTTGCATGTAGGCTGAAAGAGCGGATGCACCACTTAGTTGTAGCAAACCTAATAAGCCTAAAAATATACATTTAAAAATATATAGAACAAGGAAGTACTGTAGGTAATCTAAGAGAAAAACCCATGAATATTTCGCCAAACGTATATGAAATGTTTAAAGTTAACCCCAATAAGGCAATGGCTTAAATATAGATCTTCTAAGTATTATATATCATTTTTAAATATTGCGGAATATAAAATTTAACTCTATTTTATACATGGGTTATCAATTTCACGGCGATTCATACATATTTCAAATTAAAGTTAGCTATTGAATAAATTCTTTTTAGAATAAGAAAACACCATGTACAGTTTATAAGCTTTGGTAGTTTACAGTTAATATTTTTGCCATTTCAACGTAATAGGATAATGAAATAAATAAGATAGCGTCCGGTACATCAAATAGAAGCTTTGGTAAATATCAGTGCTTCACATACCTTCGTATTAAATTAAAAAATTGCAGATAAAAACAGGAAACAACCGTTCACATTAGAATAATGTACACAAATTCACACAGGTACAAGGAAATATTAACCATAAGACAAAGGCACACAAAAACCACAATATTCATAAAACAACCATAATAGTTGTGTTGGGAATTGAACCATGACAAAAACTATCAGAATTACATGTAATATCGTGGTACGAAAATTAGGGTTCTTGCGTACAGAATGCACAATGACCTTGTGAAAAGAACATTGTAGACGCACAACCCTAACGAACAACAGGATCAAACAATAAGCCCCGGGAAGTTGCTTTTATAAAAACTTATTTAGGAATAAAAACGGCGCTCAGGTACCAGACATCAAACATATGATTTTCGGATTTGGCTCGTCTCGTTACGCAAACACCCATCGATGTGCGAAAAACGTTAAGAACTAGGTACTCTAGTATAATGTGACGGTATTTAAACCTAAAGCTGTTAGTGCAAAATAGATTTCCGAACGTGTTAGCGAACGTGGATATAAAAAATACAGATCCAAGTTGACGAAGTGGGAGCCTTTTTCCAACGACAACTGAATTTTTACCTGCAACAACTTCCTGCATTGGCTATCAATGGAGCTTTGAGAAAAGAAAAATTCCAATACGAGTACAGTTGTAAGTCGATTAAATTTTCTTATTTAGCTTATGGAAATCGCATGCAGTGTTGTATTTTTTATAGACTGATGGTAATAATAAGGCGAAAAGCATATAAAAACGTACTACCAAGGTTAGTTTGTTCGAGCTTATTTAACGCGTTGCACGAGAAGAGCAGTTTGAAGCTTATTGTATATAATATACCGCTTAATTCAAAAGTCAGTTTACCGAGGAATACTGAATATACAATTCGGCGGAATAGTTACATTGGTATATTTAGTGAATGTAATACGCATGTCTTCTTACTCGGTAAACTGACTTTTTGGATCACACGGTATAGAATGCTGTGAAACCTCTCATATCTCTAGGTACTGGCCCTTTAAAAAAAAAGAACATTCGAGCCCCACAGTTTGGGCGTCAAGAATGCTGTGAAACCTTTTAAATCACCTGGTCCGTTGATTCCTTCTGTTAATCGCCTCGGCTGCTCTTCTAGATAACTTCCATTCTCAATCATAAAAATTAAACAACACATTCCTACCACAAACATCAACGTTAACTCTATTTACATCAATATTCAGAATACATTAAATTTTCAAATTAAATTTGAACATAAAATTCAGTTTTAAAAAGAATTTCCGGATTAATTTTATTATCATTTTACTGTGCATCCAAAATTAAAGTCCTTGTTGGATGCCTACTAATTAATATAACAAGATAAGCAGACCGGAGTCTGAGTATAAAGGGAGCATCTACCACCCCTTTACGTTAATTAACCAGGTTTGTCTAATTGAGCTCAAAGACCTACCCAAAGTTTCATCCTATTCCCGAACATCAAAACAAAATACCCCTTTTACTTAAACAAGCAAATTTCATCTTAAAATTAAATTTTTATGGTTAGAAAAATTCCACTAATGTCCATTTAAAGTAAATCAATTATAAAGTCATTCAATACACACAAAATGTCAAACAAAATAGTACAATTTACCTGAAGGTTATTGTCCTCGTAGCTTCAGTGTAATCGTCCCTTTTGTAAATCACACCATTCCAACCGGATTCTATTTACAGCTTCAAGTTGTCAACGCTTTAAAAATGTTCTCCATCACCATTAATTTAAAGTTGTTTCTAGGCTTTTCCGGAACTCATCTGTGTATATCTGCCTCTGGTTCAGTGGATGCAGACACATTTACGAACCATTTAGTCATTAACACCCCGCAAAATAGCAAAGAAATTCATACTTCCTTTTACCAATATTACCAATATACGCCAAAACTGCCTACTTTTGGGTATACATTTGTCGTTGTAAATTTTACTAATTGGTACCGTGATAATAAACTTTTATTACCTTGTATCTAAGTGCACTGAAGTACATTCATGTTAGCACGTAAAATAACCAACTATTTTGAGTCACTAAAATATACTAGCACACTTTAAATTATTTAATCAAACTAAAATGCACTGTTTAATATCAAGTCGCGGATGCACGAGCTTTTAACGCATCGAATCGTCGAAAGTCTAAGAGTCTAAGAGCGAGAAACACATATTCCCGCCTGTATATATAGCGAATAGCCGACACGTCGCTTTGTTCCCTAAAACGGGTAATTCCAACGAATTCCTCATTCTACGTTCCCAGTCTGTAGCCTGCACGTCGATTTTTATGAATTTAGTACTCACCCCATTGAGATCTCAGAAAATTTCAACACGGCTCGCAAAGTTGTCCGAGAAAACTAATTACTTTTATACAGAAATTGTTGTTCTACCTCTGATATATGCATCCTATTTTTAACCAATCGCAACCCCTTGACGTTGCTTAAATCCCGCCCTTTACAATATGTGTCTTTGCTTGACGCATTTCTCTTTCCTTCTCTAACCTGTTCGTATTGGTGCAACTTGACACTCTTCATTATCGATTATATTTTAGTCCACGCGGACTGTTATCTTGGTTTAATAACCCCGTATCGCACATTCTCGTGAATATTAAGCCCCGGTTTCTCCAAGATTCTTTGAAACATTAATTATTTGCCAAATTTACGCAGAATGAGCTTTTTTAAAAATACGCAGGTGTTCTGTATTTCCTGCTAAAGCATCTGATCGTTTCCAATATCCTTAGAATCAACATGTTTATCCAAACAAATTAACTTGAAATTGCCTTTTAAAAACACGCAGGTGTTTTCAAACGTAACATTTTAAATAACCTTCCTACGATTTGACTATTATTGGGTTTTCACAAGCCTTTTATGCTTATTATATGTTATTAACGGTTTAATTAACTCCAATTAAAATTGATTTCCATCCTTTTCATTTTTTTATCGAATACACCTTAAATATTAATTATTATATGTACACTTTGTTTTACTACCCGTTACTTAAAATAGGGTTAATTAATATAAACTTTGCACGTAATTTCCATTTGTTTAGGAATAATTAAATTATCCACTGCGCTTTTCAATACTGCTTCTTTTGATGTAAAGCGTCTTATAGATAATTTAAATTTCTTATTTTTACTGAAACGACCGAGTTTATTTATGCTTCAAGGTTTTAATAAAGCGTATTATTTAATGAAATTCCTTATACACGGTAATTAAAATTATTTGATTTGATTATTTAATTTTCTACCCTGGTCTAAATATGAGTAATATATATATATATATATATATATATATGTATATGTATATGTGTATATATATGTATGTATGTATATATGTATAACAAGACAAGTTATTGCAATCCGCAATAAGAAATTTGTGTAAAACACAATGAAAAATAAGATGTATCTGTAAATAAACTCTTATGAAAATAATAAGAGCTTATGTACTATACAAATCAAACTAATAGTTGTATAGGCATTAACAAAACAATAGCATTATTATATATATATATATATATATATATATATATATTGCTGTGATAAGGGGTTGTTTAAGGGTGTATTTTATAGCAATGGTCATATAATAATCAGAAATTATAATACGAAGCAGAAAACTGCATTTATTTAGGAGAAGATTGAGTAATTAGGATAGTTTGTAAGTAGTAAGTTGTTAACACCCTGTATATAAAGTATAAGTAGTTTTAAGGACGCAAATAGAAACAATAAGACGCATAGTTAGCATAGAAATAAGTAATTCATGCATTAGGTAAATAGTAAATGTTTAACACCCGGTATATAGAGTTTTAGTAATTTAAGGCAAAGCAAATAAAAATATTTTTCAGTGGAAGCACACGTATTTAGAAGTAAGCATAGTTCATGTAATTAAACACGCATTTCAAAAAATTCTAATTAGTTATGATAATGCTGAGATAAGAGATAAAACTTAAAGAAGCGTTGTGTAAGTGCGTACAAACAATTAACAATTTTTAATAGTAAAGGTAATTAAAAATGCCTAAATGAATAAGCATATATGAAAATTGAAAGTCGAATTGCATCAGGTATTTGTGTATAGTATAGAAACGCGATTATTTTCCCAAAACACCGCATCGTCTGATAACAGAGCATATGTAAGCAAACAACAATTACTCGAAAGGCCGAGAATGTTACATCAGAAAACCACTTTAAGTGTAGAAAATAGAAAGACCTTATTGGTTAAAATTAGCGACGGGCTTGTAAGCCAAACCCACAGACGAAGTGGGATATCAACCATATATTAACAGCAAACATGATAACGAAGCTCAGTCTTCTACTCAACAAGGTCAAGCTGTGTCACTATGAATCAAAGAGTAACGCGTACGTAATAATATTTTGAGAGTAAAAGTGTTTAATGACAGATAGTGCTACGAATATGAAAATTTGTAATGCCGATGAACGTAAGTAAAATTTTGGAAATTTATTTAAACAAAAATATAATAATAGGGCTCTAAGTTTAGTGCGAGAAATTTAAATCTAAGTTTGACGACAATAATTCGAGGTAGATGTAATAAATCTAAGTGATGTTAACGATCCAAAGGGGTGCATGATTTTGAGGCTGGTGTAGAATAATTCAAGGGTGTATAATAATCCAAGTTTGAAGGTGATGACAATAATTTAAATGTAATAATTCAAGCGTGTGGATAGATAATATTTCAAATGGGTATATAATAATTCCGAATTGGTGGAAAATAATTTCGAATACGATGGATGGTATAATAATGCATGGAGAATTCTAATTGATGTTAGTTGATAATGGATGCGTCGATAATTTTGGTTGCGAGAAGAAAATAAAGAAGCATACAAACCAGGTTAGATCTTTTTAGTTTTAAGACATATTTTTTTATTTGGATTTGAATATTGAATTGATTAATTAATATAAAATAGTGTAACAGAGTCAGCAACGAACTTTTGCATACGTTGAAAGTAAGTAATATAATAAAGGGATTTTGAGCGTTCCAGGTTTTTTTGATAAAATGAATAGTTTTTGGTGACTTTAGATAGATAGTAAAACATATGATACCATTCCGAAACATACCAAAATTAAAAAAAGGTCAAATCTTTATTTTCGTAGTAACGTACTTTTGGAACGCGCAGTATATTGATTTATAAGTTCAGAAACCAGTGATTGAAAAAATTTCATTCTTGTTAAATAACTTAATCGTGTTTTTGGATAAGAATAATTATATTACGTGCGTAGGTAGGCGTTTTTCATAAAGTTCTTCACATTTGAGTTTTATATCAAAGTACTTAACGCGTAAATACGAAATTATTTAAAATATTTTATTTGGTCTTGCTCAAAGAATGCAAAGGTTTTTGGAAGGTTATAAAACTCAAAATATGCCTATTATTCAATTCCGTTTTCCCCTTAATAACAAACATATGTGGTGTACATTAAACTTCTACAAAAATCTATTAACAGGATAGGTAAATGAGATCGTCCACATTATGAGATAAGAAAATTAGTTACCTCCATAAGTTTTGAATGTCGTAGAGATAACGCATGGGTATATTTAAGGAATTAAGGTAGCCTGGGGAATACTAGGACGATGGATTTCTGTAAATGTTGCATTATACCTTCAACTCCAACCAACTGAAAAAAGTTCACAAATAAACATAAATATTCTAGATATTTATGTAGGGGACGCGACTATATTCAATTAATGGGAGCATAAGAACGATATCTGGAGTTTGCTAGATTGTTCGGGATGCTGACATCACAAGGACGCGCGCTTATAAAACTCAATAAGATCAAATACAGTTGGTTAGTCTTCATTTTAAACGTCACCATGCTAGTATGATAGCAGGTGGTATCTAGGAATGAAGTATTACAGTAAACGGACGAGTTTAATTGATGACTTTGAAAGTTTATTGCTACTCTGAAAAAAGTAGATAATTACAATGGTTTCAAAAATAAATGAACAATTATGAGCTACTGCAATATAAAGCTTTATCTTGAATGAAGGCATATATGAATCTGGAATGATATTTAATGATAAACTGATGATAAATTTTAGACGATTTGGACAATTTGGTATATGGATTTGAAATGCAATTTTGATGTCTAGTTGAAATTTATAGCAAAACTTCAAAGATTTTGGACATGGATGTATGACTACGTGTTAAATCACAGGTCACACTACGACCAAATTAATCTATATGATAAAAAAAAAATTGCTTTGTTTTAAAATTTTAAGAAGGGCATTTCTATTTATTAATTAAGTTACATATTGAGAGTATTTTGTTGTGCAAGGATTTGTAGCTGGAAGGTCTGTATAAACGTGTTACTCGCATTAAGAGAGTGGCACTGCATTTGATTTTCCAATGCTCTACTTACATTGGCTAGGGAGCGGTTTATTTTACCTAGAAAATTTTGAATTTTGCCGAACCCTTGCGTTCTAATCAACGTAGAGATTTTTAACGTGCGTGACAATACTCACATACGAGACGTTCATTTTATCTCTCATCCGAACGATGACGTATTTTTGTGAAAAATGCTCGCCTAACATTTTTCAAGGGAACCGTGTCCGCATTTGAACGCGGCACCTTGGGCATAGTAGGCACACGCATACCAACTACGCCAAGGGGCCGCCGGATGGAGTGGCAGCTTGCGGCAGTTTTTGTTATTATATAATATAAATTATTAAATTTAAGTTTAAAATCCGATATTAAAGGGAAGACATTTAGTTCCATTCAGCACATTCTCAACTGAATATTTAATAGAATCTTCCCTATTTGTAATCATTGTTTCTGCATTTATTGTATTGCTATTCAGATTCAATATTTTTAAAAAATGTTGTGTGCACGTATTCAGTATTATTGTGAATGTTATATACTAAGGCAATGGCCGGTTTGAGGTAAAAAAAACTGTGTTAATACGTTAAAGTTGACAAGAGAGAACTCCCAATTTAAATGTAGTGTCACAATACATCAACGGTGACCTATGCGTCAGTTTAGCAATATCTTCGTATAATTTAAAGAAATTCTTTACTAAAGAAGATACAAGTAAACTCTCGCAAAAGTTCCATTTTCTAAATAAAAGCATATAATTCCTCATAAAGTAGTTTTGGTTTTATGATATCATCTGCAGATAACATTTTCGGTCTTTTTTCGTTCAAAATAGTATTTTGTGCCTGTTTTACATTATGTGGAAGTAAACAGGCGAAAGAGCAAGGTGTACGTCTTCAGTAGTTAGTTGCTTATATACGTCATTAGCTGTTCTGCAATTTTTTCTGTTTTTGAATCGTCAACTTGTAACAATACTTCCAAACAATCCGAGCACACCATTTCAGAAAGCAAACGTTGCTGATAATCATAAACACTTTCAATGCTATACCAACAATAGAGATAGATTAAGGTACTTTAAATTATACTACATATATTAATAAAATTCTGCATAGTGGTGAATAAGTAATCGTTTCAATTTAGAAGAAAGTTGGGAACACTTAACAAATTAGTAAATGACCGTGAATAAAACAGGAAATGTGAAATTTAATTACATAAGAACGAAAATACATATCTACAAGGACGGCACGTATCAAACTTTCCAAGTATTCAAAAAATTTGATTTCGGTAATCTTGTGGTGACGGTGTTGTACTTGATCCAGTCACCAATGGTGACACTGTCAAAAGTTACCAATAACTCAAACCTATTAACGTGTGACAGCAATCCCCAAGTTATCCTACGGGATACTACTGTGATCTAGACGTTGCTCTACTTATTTACTCCGTCGCACACCTGTAGTTATATATCAACGGTCTCTGAATCGACGACAGAGTACGAAAGCGCCGACGATGAGCACAACGTCCTTACATTGTAGTAGGAGCGTCGGCTGTGGGCACAACACAAGGGTGCAGAACTCCGACTAAGGGCACGGCGATAGATACAAGAACAACTAAATACTGGTTATGAACTGCAACGTTAGTGCATTATTTAAGCACACGTTGGTTACTAGAAAAAACTTAGGAAATTTTTTAGTTAAATGAGCATTCCGAAAACATCATAAAAGATTTACAGAACCTTTGGCAGTTTACATTAATAAATCGGTACTTCATTATAATATTAAATTAGGACACACAAATAAACAGGAAAGCACCAAGTCTGTATTAAAGACAAACATAAATAAGGATCGGGACTATACGCTCTGCGTATTAAATTAAAACAATTGTAGACAAATTTCGGTAAATGACCGGCGTAGAAAAGCTTATTCGTAAACATTTACACAAGTTTAAAAAACAATTAAATCATGAAACTGGGCCGAAACACCCTAACACCGACAGTCATAAAACCCGCCACAAAAAAGTGTTGCATTACATGTAACCAGTGAGAGAAACTAAGAACTCAGGAATTTAAAAAATCGCCACCATAGTAGATTATCTGAATAATCAGCAAACTCATAAATTTACAGTCATAAGAAATATGTTTTAAAAGTAAAAAGCGCGCGGTTTTCAAAAGTGGGAGAACAAGATAACCGTGGACATAACCAGAATGACATTGAACTTGAAAGTATGACAGCTTAAGACGCACAATCTGTGAAAACTAGAAAATCGGGCAATATCCTGAGATGTCGTAACTTATAAATGCCGAAAAATCATAAAGGTAAGAACCTTTTTATCTTCAGTTATTCGAGATCAAATAGCAGAACAGAGCTGTATATCCATCAATGTGCAAAAAAGGTTGTAAATCGGGTAGAAAAAGCGATCTTAGGGATTGTTAGAGAATGAGTTCCAAAAAAGCGTGAAATTTAAAATACCGCTAGGGACGAAATTGTCCACGATTTAAATGTAGTGGCTGGTTTTACGATTATTGGTGTTGTAGTGTGGCAGTCGGATTCCATAATTAGTGGTTTGTTTTTGTACTAGGTGAATGTTTAGGAAAAAACATTCTTAGCTCGGATACTTACCAAAATCAATCAGTATCTTTTTAAATTTAATACGAAGTGTGTAAAGTCCAAATCTTTATTACTATTTGCTTTTAATATACAACATGTGCTATCCTGTTTAGTTGTGTCTTAATTTAATATATTAATAAAATAGCCATGCTATTATTGTAAACTACCAAAACTTGTATAGATTTTACAGGGCATTTTTGTACCAAGAGTTCATTTAAATAACTGAAATTTTTCAAATTTTATTTTATTAACAATGTTTGCTTAAATAGCTCAGTAGCGTAGCTTTTCCGAACGAGTCAACAAAGTAGACTGGGTGTTTGTATTGAAAACGCGTATTTATATACCCTTGCTTGATCGACTCGGTTTTATTCATTGTAAGACCAAGAATATGAATATAGTTATGCAGTAGGCAGACAATTACATAATTGGACATCGCCAGATTCAATGCAAGGTAAGTAATGTGATTACAATATGCAAAACCTTTCCTTGTGTACTCTTTATCATGGTTAATTCTCTCAGTAATTAATGATACTTACCTAATCCTATAATTAGAGATTTACGGTGACTTTGATGTGTCAAGAACTCCCGGAATGATCCTCGACTTACAGTTTCACGTTTGACTGTTTTCCTTATTTCATCCAAATGATTCTTAATGATACTAACATCTGTATTTTTGGCCATAAGTTTTGTTACAGTTGCTTCTGCTAATTCGTCTTTGCCTATTTTAATCAAATAATATGGAGACTCTGGCATATAGAAAAGTCCAAGAAAAAATGCCAACGGAACAAACCCACAGGTAAGTGTTAGTATTTTGTAAGATAAATGTGGTCCAGCCATTAACACGTATAATTCTCCTGAGAGTGCTAAAACTTTCATTGTTAAGGCCAAACTACCACGAATATCTTTGTCGGCTATTTCGCAAGTATATACCATGACGGGCTGAAACCTTTAAATTATTGTTTTAAACTAAGGTATTATATAATACATACTACTATAGAAATAGGTATTCCTATACCTGCTATAAACCTTCCTACGGCAACCAAAATTGCAGAGTTTGCAAATGCTAAAATAAACCATGGAATTAGTAGCGGTATAGATCCAATAAGCAGTGTAGTTTTCCGGCCGAGCTTTGAAAGTGACCACCCAGTTAGTAAAATTCCTGGTATACATCCTAATATTAAACTGGCTACAATCATTGTTATTTCAGTCTAAAAAAAATAAAACTAAATTACATTAGATTATTATACACCACCTTGTCAGTCGTAAAAATAAATATCTTTTAGAAATTAATTCTTTTTTGCAAAAGTGTCTTGAAGTTGGGCAGAAAGCAGAACTAGGATCGATAGGTCTGTTTAGAATGCATATAGCGTAACTTGGATTTGCACTTAAGAAAGAGTTTGAGACTTACTTATAGGTGGGTTCTTTTGACAAATGAAGGGAACACAGACGCCACCACGTCTCGAAACGTTAACTACATAAACTCACATCTTTTGAGAGAGGATGCAAAAATTCTCAAGAAATTGTAAACTCCCAAAAGTTTTGAAACTGCGCGAAAACACTATAATAATAATACAAGTTCAGAAAGTCACTGTACTCAACAATGATATAACATATTTCAATACCCAAGGACATACCAAAATTATTTATGTAAATAAGTCTTACTTCGAAACCGTGCTATTTTAAATATTGAGTCATAAGGAAAATTATACCCTAAAACAACTAACCTTTTTGACTTCCTCAAAAATACATTACTACAGGCTCAAATCAAAGAAGCGACCAACAGTATATTGAATCGGCCTGTTTAAAATAGAGTTTTTCTAATGGTTTCATCTTCAATAAGCATTTACTAAACATATTAAGTGAACCTGAACATGACTGCAACACGAAATTTTAGAACACCTTTACGTCTCGTCTACCAACAATACCAACCATCCACTTAAAAGCCATCAACACCACAAACCACACTCTACACCACGCCTTTTTATCAACTACAACTAGTCTATTATAGAAAAAATAACCTAACTTTATTTATTAAATTACTCTTAGATTTTCGTGTCAGGTGTTTACCTAAGAACAGAGTTGTTTACAATTTATCAACACACGCACCTCCAAGTTTTTCCAAAACATCCAATTAATTTGTATAAGAAGTTTTTATCAGGATCTATTTAAGATAAAACAAATACACCCTTACAATTTAAACGTCTATTTTCTTAATTTTCTACATCAGGGTGAGTTGTAAAAAAGTTGCTGTTCAATTCAAATAAAGTTTCGGTAAAACTTCTAACTTTTATTTATGATTGGGAAAATTATCAATTTTATTTTTATATTTTAAGAATACAATATCTAACCGACGTTGTCTTAAATAGGTTTTTACTATTTTATTTTATACAGTGTATTCGGAATAGTGATAATGTAATATCCATTTATTGAAGTGTAGGTATGCAACCTAAGTTACAGCTAACAAACTTCATAGGCGTCATAGAAACGCAAACGTAAACGGCCCTCAATAATAGACTTGCCAATCAACAAACCTTAAAATCGAATGGACTCGCCCGGGAATACCGATTATCACAATACAAACCTTAATTATAATGATCAAGAAGGCGTTTGTTGTTAGATATATATTCCTGTGACAAGGGGTTGTTTAGAGGTGTATTGAGTCGTAAGGGTCGCGTAGTAACTGTAAATAGCAATAGGAATCAGAAAACTGCATTTATTTAGCAGGAAAATAAATAATTCGCACATCATGTAAATAGCAAGCGTTTAACAATCTATATATGGACCGCAATTAACTTTAATCAATGCCAGTAAGCGTATCTTCCAATAATAGAACGCGTATTCAGCAGAAAAATAATTATACATGCAATTATTTCTACTTCAAAAAGCGTTCAATAAGTTTATAAAATAGATACGCATAAGATAAGATAAAACCTGGTAAATCTTCATGCAATTACGCTTGTAATAAAAAAGGAATAATAATAAAGCGCTTTGCTAAGAAACGCACTTTCAAAAAAAATTTTTAAATAGAGACATAAACGAAAACATCAGTCATATTACATCAGTTATTTTGTTCAATTCTCCAAAAACTTTATCTACATAAACAACAGACATAAGTTAAATGAAAGTCCAACTATAATAATACAACAGGCGGTCAAAGATCGTAAAACAATAGCAAATACCAGCATGATACGGAATTTCAGTATAGTTTCGTCAGAAATCAGCTTGAAAAGCATAGGAATATCCAAAACAAACATGGTTGGTTACAACACTTCGTAAGGCTGTTTGGACAAACCAATCCAAATGTAGATAGCAAAAGCTATATAACGCCCAGAGTGGATAAGAAAGGACAGTCTCAATTTGAAGCACGTCAAACCTACAACGCTCGTACTCGAATATTTACGCGTCAAATAAATAAATTTTAAATTATATTATTGTGAAAAGTAGTGTTGTGTAATAATAGTTGACGTTGAAGGTATATAAAAAAGCTTTTGCCGTTTTTGCAGAAAACGTGAGTAGAAATTCTTAATTAATCTAAATTAAATGTTTATAATAATGTAGGGCTTCCAAGGTGTCTGTAGGAAACCCAATTCTAATTCACCACTTCCAAGGTGTCTCTAAGAAACCTAAGTCTGATTCACGACACTAAGAAATCTAATTCACGACTACTAAAGGGTATCTAAGAGAACTACAAATTCTAAGGATCTAAGTCTGGTGTTCAGAATTTCCGAGTGGTATTCAGAAATCCAGTTTGTAATATAAGGTAGAGCACAAGGTGAATTTTGAAAATAAAGAGTACCAAAACTTGGTTCAAAGCACGTGAAGAAGCACAAAGCAGAGCATTGGTTTTTGATTGAAGATAATAAGGGGATGTTGTCCACAACACGCAACAGCAAATCAGAATATCACAGATCAGGGCTAACTAGTATAAGGAATTTTTTCAAATTTAAATTTAAACACTGAATATATTATTTTTTCTCAAACTTGCAAGGAATCAACAAAAATAGTGAAAACGTTGAAATTTACGTGATAAGGATAAAAGGTCTTAAACGCTCCAGATTTTTTTTGTAAAAGATGTTGTTTTTGGTGTTTCTGGGTTTAACCCTTTACCGCGGTACACCAAAGGCTGGAGGTTAAACCAGAAGGTTGTGCGTTATGCACTAACGTGGATACTTCACGCCCTGCCGGTAAGGTGAACCAAACCCTACCACCAGGGTCTGGACTTCCACCTAAGGAAGTTACTTCGTAAAACATTTGTTGTTTAAGATGATGGCGTCATCTGGGGTAAAATTCCGGAGTTAAAGTACTCCCCAATTTGGACCTCCGGGAAGAGACTACTTTGGAAGATGTGATCGGAAAATTTAGAAAAAGAATTGGAACATTTTGCGAGTCGGAGCGTAGAATGTCAGAAGTATAAAGCAAGTAGATAATCTAGAGAACTTGAAAATTGCAATGAATAGGCTAGCATTAGACATAGTAGGGACCAGCAAAGGTCGGTGACCAGAAGCGGGGGTGTTATTTTTGCAATACTCTCAACTAATGTTAATTGTGTGAAAGGATTTACTGAAAAACTATTAATTCGACAAATGTCTATATTGGACATCTTGGTAGCTACAGGCTGCTTAACCCTCTACACATACCACTGAATATCGGTGAAATAGAACATAATTTTAAAAAACAATAGAAGGGGAACCGAGCTGTATCTAGGTTGTAAGATATCTGTGGAAAACACAAAAAAATAAGAGAAATAGAAAGGCAGGATACGTTCTAAGGCATTTCTGGGAAATAGCGCGGACTATCTTACAAGCAGGTATAGGAAAAAGGAAAGGCAGATGTAGATTTAGATCAGACTGTTGCACGCAGGTAATGAAAGGTGCAGACTGTGGGAATTTCAGGGAAAGGTGTAAGTTAGATCAGAATAGGAAACATTGGAGGTGCGCGTCTAACCAGTTCCAGAACTGAGGAAAAAAGATGTTGATGATGAAGCTCCTGGTAAATAGCCGCATCACACTATACCAGGCACCATTGTTCTGATCCAAAATTGCTAATATTTGTTTAAGCAAAAAGGATTAACAAAGAATGTGTCTGATATTCAAATTCTGCTGTATCGCCGCTTGGAAAAGAAACTCATTCTTTAACAAATTCTGTTGAATAACACCACCCATAATTATGTTCCTAAAATGCGGTATGCAAATGTTTAATATAACAAGAATTTATTGTGTCAACAGATTTATGATACATTAAAACATATTAATAAGTACAATAAAAGCGGAATAACACCAAAATGCAAATGAAACCAAACTATCTGTGCTTTAAGGTGATGTTCGAAGTAAACTACAGTAAGCAGAACGCAGACTACAGACAATAGTAAATATCATGAATCAACACATTATCATCAATTACCAAAAAAAAAAGTTATCTTGAAGCATATCTTAGGTATAAAGCTTCTAGTTAAGGTTTTGTACTTACGTCTGTGATATCAGCCGGTAAAGGAGAATTTCCAGCTTTAATCTTTGGTAAACTTGGCGATGTCCATACAAAATACATTGACACACTAGCCGCAGGCAATGTGGCTGGAAAAATCAATTAATTTAATTAGTAACTAACAATTCACATATATTTCTAATCTACTGCCAATAAGTAATTAATACTAGGAAGAAACTTTGAGTTGGAGATGCAGAATCTTTTATCTATGCAAAAAAAGGTAACCACTTTCTTGACTACTTCAGTTAGTTGAACATAAGCTCCCTCCTGCTCAAATAAATTAGTATATTAAGCCTTACAAAACATTTTAGAATACAAATATTTACACATACAACAATATTGAAAAATAAAAATTAGAGCGGTATAATTAAATAAAAAAATAACTCGGAATAAACTTACGTGGATTTTCAGTGTTAGTATTCTTTTTCTTTCTTTAAAAGTATATCTTACATCAAAGATACGTGTAAATTGCTGTTGGGTATGAATTATATCCTAAATAAGTCTATGAATTAGTTAAACTATAAGACTACAACTCTTTACAATAAAATCATTAGATACAAGATGCTGATATAAATTCTTAAAATTCTTAACAGAAAAACACAAAGCCTTAAAGTTAACCTGACTTGATTTCAGGAGCCTTAAATTAATTACAGACCAAACAGGTTCTTAATGTTTTTAACTTTCAGCACCAACTTCATTCACAAGGACTTCTTTGTGAATAAAATGACACAAGACCTTTAGGTTTAAGTCAACGAATGCTGCATGACAACCAATTAAGCTGCAGTAAAATCAAATCAAATAGCTTCTAATAGCGTATGAATTGATTTTAGGATAATCTATAAAGTACCATCTGAAATCGTATCTGAACTAATATTTAAAGCTATAATTGAAGTAATAATTGAAGCTATAATTGAAACTACAATTAAAGCGCTGAATTGACTAATTTAAAATAGACAGGTCTAATTACAAATTTAAAATCGGCAAAATCTAAACTCACTGAACAACATTTACAATTATAATATTTGTACTTGCACTTACTGTAGTAGAACTCTGATTTGCAAATCCCTTCTATGGTTTGCAGAAATGCAGCAAATCATTTCAAAGTAAATCTACTCGTATTTATAACATGAATTAAACCCTATTTTGTTCACGAAACTTTTATTCTATCTCAGTATTAAAACTTGAAAAGTGGCACGCACATCCAAACCAATTAGAGTCGTACAGCACATAACAAAAGATTTCATTCGAGGAGCGCTTTGAATAATGCAAGGTTAATGCCAATTGCGATATGTAAATTCCATCCTTATAATTTCTAATCATTTCAAGTGTGGCTCTTTATATTTTTTATTTATTTACTTATTTATTTATTTATTTATTTATTTATTTATTTATTTATTTATTTATTTATTTATTTATTTATTTATTTATTTATTTATTTATTTATTTTATTTATTTATTTATTTATTTATTTATTTATTTATTTATTTATTTATTTATTTATTTATTTATTTATTTATTTATTTATTTATTTAATTTTTTCATTTATTTATTCATTTATTTATTATTTATATTTATTAAATTTATTAAGATAAAGGTATTACTGGTAGATGATTACCTAGTCATTTGTTGTTACGTTGAATAGACCTGGCATTTGCAAGATAACGCCTATTGAAAAACAAACCTGCTAAATAGCAGGTTCGTTTTTCAAATGCTGTGTTCATTCAATGCAATAACAAATGACTACGTAACCATCTACCAGTAGTACTTTTATTTTAATTATTTTACTCAAACTTAGAGCGGCAAAAGAGAAAGAGTCTTCCTTATAAAGAATTATTTTTTCATAACCATTGCAAAGCGTACTTTTGTATATACAGGCATTCCTTATGAAAGTTTGCGTTTTTAGGATTTATTACTGAGAATTTGAATTGCGTACTCATTGCCCATAATGGCGTCTATTCATCATCATTATCTACCTCATCATTTAGTTTTCAGTCCTGGAACTGATTGGACGCGTACCTCAATTATATCCTACTCTGAACTAACCTACACATTTCTCTGAAATTTCCACAGTCTACATCTTTTGCTATATGTGCGCCTTAGCCTTGCTCTTTTTCTACCTCTCATTTTTACTTTACTGTCTCTGATTTATCACGCACTACTCGAACATGCTCTAGAACGTTGCTTACCACCCTATTTCTTTTATATTTTACTACCTTATACATATTTCTATATTCTCTACCATTCCTAGTATCTCTTTCTTCTTACTTTTATCTATTAATGCTGCCTTTATCATACGTCGATAGTACCACATTTCAAAAGGCTTCTACCTTTTTCCTGTCCGATTCTTCTACTGTTTACTTTTTTCAACAGTACAGTGCTGTGACGCACATATATCTTTTAGCAAACTTTTCCTTGGGTATCTCGCCTGTCTCATACATACTATTTACAAGTTGGAAGAGACGTTCTGTTACTGCTTGTCCAGCGGCTTTTAGAGTTTCTGCTTTCACCTTATCTGTACCCGGCGCCTTACTATTTTTCAGACTTTTTAATGCTAATTCAAACTCATCTCTAAGTATAGGATATCACAAGTCATCAGTTTCAATATCTGATTCCTGTTCTAATGCCTCTCATGCATATAAATTCCCTATATATTCTTGCCATCTACCCACTTTCTCTACATTTTCTATAATGACGTTTCCTCCGCATCCTTTATATTTTTGCTATATGGTTTTATATCTCTAAAATTGATTCTGATTAGTTTGTATGCTTCATCTATCTTTTCTACTTCCATTAGTTTGTATCTCTTTGCACTTTTTATCAATCCATTGTTCTTTAGCTTTCTTGCATTTGCGAATAATTTCTCATTATATGGTTTTGTATCTCTGTTTTCCTGTTTCGTCTGATTTATTTTAGTAATTTCGTCTTTCTTCTATTAAATTCAGGATATTATTTGTTGTCCATGGTTTCTTATTTTCTTTTAGTGTATACCCCAGAATATCTTTGGCCGCCATGTCTAGGCTGCATCTGCATCTTTTATAAAATATTCAACATCGCAAGATTTGTTTTTTGTTCAGTTGCGTTTCCTGCACGTGAAATGAATTGGAAATTTTTCCTTTACAGCTTGTGAACCTCCTTTCTTAATCCTAGTTGAAGTACTAAGGATAACAACACATGCTTTAGGTGTTCGCTGAAGAAATAATTAATTGATTTGGAGGATTAAATGTATTTATTTTTGTAGCTGCATAACACTTCCTAACTGAACTAAAGCACCTTCACTATCACGCTCTCTTTCAAAATAATCCATGACGTTCAAAATCACCTGGTGTGCTTGGGGTTTGAGATATTTCTTTCGAAGCATTTTTAACAACTAAGAAGTAAAGAGGTGATAGTATATAGTGTTGTTATAGGATGGCTGTAGTTACCTATTATAATGTGTAAGAAATCCTTTTAGTTTTGAAAAAACTTTTATATTTGCGATTTGAGCTTAATGTAAAAACGTAAATACAAAAAAAAGCAAAAACTATGTGAAAAGACAACAAAAAGTGACAGGAAACTAACATTATTTATAGGTTATAATAATACATAAATATTAGTTCTAACAGACATACGTTTTGATACTGCCATACTAATCTTTAAAAGCTGTACTTTTTCTTCTATCCATCCTATATCTTTGCACTGCCACCATTTCAGCTATATTAAGCTTAATTTTACAATAGGAAAACTAAAACGTTTCAACACCAGTATGCTATAAAAATGTATAAAGTAGGCACTGTCCTAACAAATCATGGACTAGAAAATTTGCTACTCTTCGACATTGAATATGCTAGAATTTTAGGTAAATTACTGAATAAGAATAAACGTAATACACTAATAAAAAAATACGCATCTAACGCCAAGCCAATAGCATCAATAATAAATCACATTATTACAAAGGTATCGACGTCATGCTCTATAAACTTTGAGCAACTTTGTATATTACTACGAATCAAATGGTTAAGTTGGTTGAAAATTTATTAGTTGCGTATGTCTCAATATACATCGAAGTATGTAGGCCAAGTTTACTTTCATATCAATATTTCGTTATAACAATCCTTAAAAGGTCAATAAAACAAACTGTTTTAAGATAAGAGATAAAATAAATAAATTTTGTGAATACATTGCGGAGATATATACAGCACGTTATTTATTGTTGCAAAATCTATACCTATTTATTAAGCTAGAACTACTTAATTTTTATACAAGATAATGCTGTATGATAATTTAAATATTAATAAATTCGAAAGTCACATGTTCGAATCCTGTTGGGTACTAGCTTGATTTGAAATTATCGTTTACGCATTGCGTAAAGGTCTAAGTTATTATTTCACCTTGTTTATTATTATAGTTTAAAAATCATTTTATATTGTCCCATTACTAATATTTGTAATGAATAGTTGGTTTAGTTGTGAAACTAAGCGTTGCTCCCTAACTACACCTGTCACCTTACCACTAACAGACAAAATCGACAAAAACTTCAACGTAATTGAAATATAGGTTGATGTATGGTTGCGGCGGCTCCGTAGCATAGTTGGTATTTATGTGACTTTTACGCCCAAAGTTCCGGGTTTGAATTCCGTTAGAGTCCGCTTGAAAAATACTAGGCGAGCATTTTTCACAAAAATACGCCCTCGTTCGGATGAAAGGTTAAAAAAAGGCCTCCTGTGTGTGTCGTCGCGCACGTTAAGGTTCTCTACCTTGCTTAGAACAGCAAGGGTTCGGCAAAATTCAAAATTTTTCAGGTAAAAGAAAACTCGTCTTCTGGCCAATGTAGTACCTTCGGGTGGAGCATTAGAAAAATCAAACATAGTGATGTATGGTTGCGTGTATGATTTAGATTTGTATATCTTTCCAATTGTGATCACCCGTGCGGGAGTCTCATTTGGTTAGAGCATTGCCAGCTAACACTAAAGAATACAGGTTTAAATCATATTCGGGATTTATATTTTTTATCTATCAACTACTAGTTCGAATTAGAAGTGAGCGCCGCCCAATGCTTATATCTAATATAAACCAGACACTTGACACTGTAAGATTATGATTGACTAAGATGCCAAACATAATTGAATGTTAGGTTGATATTTGGAATTTTGATATGCGTATTTATCCGATTGTAATTACACCGTTTGGTAGTGCAATCGGTAAGCGCATGGGCCGCGAAAATCAAAGATACAGGTTCGAATACTGTCGGGGACCTTATATTTTTCCATCTTTCAGTCTCGATGTAAATTGATCATTTAAACTTAGCATAAAAGTATAAGTAATTATTTCATCTTATTAACTAGGCAGTATGGCTTGCGTATCTCAGAGACCTAAAGAGCCGAACTACAGATTTAACTAAATTAGTGGGGGTATTGAGTGAGAAATAACATTAAGACAGGCCAAAAGAGGGAAAAGATCTTTCGCTACTTAGAGTGGCAGAGACCAAAGAAATAGGTATGGTAATCTAAGATATACTACTGCGACGTGAAAGCAACGAAAAACCTCTGCATTACCTCCCTAAAACACAGCGTATCAAGAATGTTTATAAAAATGGCGGTACCTTCTAGCGTAGAAAATTTCCTAAATAAAGTAGCTTCCAACTTAGATTTTCAGAAGGGGCTATTGCAGGGGATGTAATAGGTAACCTTAATAAGAAGGAAAAAAACGTGAACATCTTGCGTGTCGGGGCATGGAATGTTAGAAGCATGAAGCAAGTTGGTAAGCTAGAGATTTTGAAAATTTAAATGTATAGGTTAGCATTTGATATAGTAGAGACTAACGAAGTTTGGTGGCCAGAGGCAAGAGACTTTTGTAGCAAAAACTTTGGGGTAATTTATATATAATCGAACTGTCGGATATACTTAAAAAATTTGTACGAGGAAGGGCCTTAATCATAACTGTAACACCCATAACAACTATAAACAATACAGCTAAAGACACGGTCAATAAATCATTAACATTAACTCACCCTAGACCCCCAAGGTACGTAAACAGATTATTTTACTATAAATTACCGTTCCTTAGTACCCAGAAAATCCAAAAATGCCTAAAAAATGTAAATATGACATCAAAATACAATTACAAATCCAACTAAAAGTAAAATCCATTGTACTTACACAACTATGACAGTTTCTGTACAGAAATCACTAAATAGTATCTCCGTCAAAGAATCTACTAACACCGCTATTCCAGAAACAATAAAAAAGTGGACTGCATTAGCTAATCATCATTAGATAATTTGCACCACTTAGAGGCTGAAAATACTAAGATTTTAGGAATAGAATAAGATTCTAGAAATTATTCACATCAACACAAGTAAACATACTTGCAACAATACAACGGATTATAAAAACTTTTCTAATATAATGCTGTGGATCGCACTATTAATAAAAAGTACTATTACTAGCTCTTTGATTAATAAATCCACTAAAGCCATACATCAAAGTTATAATAACACAAAATAATTCCTGTATAAACAACCTTTCAAATATAAAATAATACATCCACCACGACTTTTTCTTAGAAAGAATATCTTAAATATATCATCGATGAAAAAACTTCATCTCAATACATATCTTATATACTAAATATGAAGTCCAGAATATCTTTTTAAAACTAGAATGATCATTCATTTATTCTAAGCAAGTTTTAAATACGTGATTATCATTCATTAACAACTCTGTGGTATGTACAATAACTACCTATATAAGTAGTGCAAATTATTTATATAGTTTTAAAAAGAAAACTCTTTACGCAAATTGATTTATTTTACGTATAACAACACATTCCAAATCATACATTACTATTCTAATTAAAAAAACTTTATTTTAATTATATTTAATTATCTATTTTCCATTTTAGGACCATTGTATGTACGTCAAATAAACTATTCACGTCGAAGTTTCAATCAACACTTTGACATCGACAATTCGAATAACGTTGATTTTCCATTAAATTTCTATATAAGTAAATATTCAAGCAAATTTTTTTTTTGCAATGGTTTTAGTACGTTTCCAATAGCCTATTTTCCATAATGTATTTAAACAATTTTTATTGCTAAATGCTATACATTTTAGACAGCATTTTAAAATACAAACGCAATATATAATTTTATTATCAATATGCCAAAGTCAAAGCTTCAATCAAAACTGCCTCTCCACTACACCGGTGGCTTTTATAAAGCGAACTCCTTCTGACCTGGGCTTTGTGAATTTTGGCGCTAGGTCTTGTCGCTTTGCTATGTGTTGTTTCCACGTTCTCCCTTGCTCAAGAAGGTGTGTCGCATACTTTGAAAATTCTTAAGTTTATTGTTTCCCTATCTTTTATTACCGCTCCCGGCTATCTAGTAATTAAATGAACGTTTACCTATCACAACATCTAATCGTTCCAAAACATGGGGCCAGTAAGCACACTTTTTTCATATTTTAATTGTTCAAATTAATGTTTTATACTTAAATCAGTGCGCTTTTACACTAGCGTATACTGTTTTACTATTACATGAAAATTAAAATGTTTGTACACGTGGATTTACATAAAGTTGACATTAAATTGAAACTAAAATCCCGTTAGTAGAATCTACACATACCAAGTTTACATTTACTTGAATATTTAAATGCATTTGAATGAATCCCAAAACACAATGTTTCTGTTATAAAATATGGATGAAGTTCTTCTGATACGCCTTTGTTTATACATAGAACATAACAAATAACTTTATTTTTATCTAGAACACGATTCATTGGTTATTATACTCCTTCAATACAGAAACGGAAAACATAATTAATACATTTACACCGGGAATTTCACAAATGTTTTCCATACAAGTAACTATCTAAATGACTTGGCTTTCTCTCGAATTTATTTGTATTTAAGGTCTTAGATATTTATCATATGATCGACTATGACCTTGCTATAATCTCTAATATTTGAAATAATAAATTAGACTTCTATGCAAAGCCTAAATGATCATTTCAAATCGAGCTAGTAATTGAAAGAAGGAAAATATAGGGTTTCAGACAGGATTCGAACCTGCATTTTCAGCTTTCGCGACTGATGTATTTACCAATTACACTACCGGGACTCGTGATGTAATTGGAAAATTTTTACATATCTAAATCGGGGACGTCACTATACATCAACCTAACTTTCAATTACGTTTGGCATTTTTATCAATCATATCTGACAGTATCAAGTTTTTGACTTATATCAGATATAGACAGGAAGCGACACCTAAATATACGACTGTACGCCAGCTACTTAATATAAATATTAGGTAATTAATTGCACAAAGCAAGTTAATAAATACTAAGGTATAGTAGTTACTAAAAGAAATAATAACTTAGACCCTTATACAAAACTTAAATGTTTATTTCAAATCGAGCTAGTAATTGGAAGAAGAAAAATTTAAGGTTTTAGACGAGATTCGAACCTGCATTTTCAGCTTTCGCGGTTGATGTATTTGCCAATTACACTAGCTGAAATGGAGATAAAATTGGAAAAATTTTACAAATCTAAATCATGTATGTCACTATACATCAACCTAACTTTCAATTACGTTTGGCATTCTTGTCAATCATATCTGACAGTGTTAAGTTTTTGACTTATGCCAGATATTGACAGGAAGCGGCACCCAAATTTATGGCTGTAAGCCAACTATTCAATATACATATTAGGTAATTAATTGCACAAGGCAAGTTGATAAATACTAAGTTATTATAGTTAATAAGATCAAATAATAACTTAGACTTTTATGCGAAGCCTAAACATTCATTTCAAATGAAAGAAGAAAAATATAAGGTACCAGACTGGATTCGAACCTGCATTTTCAGCTTTCGCGGCTGATATACGGCAACGGGTTAATTTTTTTTACTAAAACTGGGCTTTTCGTTGTAAGCTAAATGTAGGGGAATTAAATAATAAGAAGTTCGAACTATGAAAAACTTGCCGCTTTGGTCGCTAGGTTGGCTATTATCCCTGAGTGATCACAAGAAAGGGCAGGGTTGAAATATTCTTCGTTAAACCAAAAATTAATTAAAGTGAAGTTAGACACCACTGTATCTAGCAACTATTAAAAAGGGTGTTTTTGGGTAGATACAAAAACCTTATTGGAATTAATTTTTTAAAACTTTTAATTTAATTTACTTAGAAAATTAAGTCTTTTAGAATCAGAAAATATCTATTGTATAACAAATAACTTCTATGCAAAAAAATTAAATCAATTCACAGTTTAGTGATATGAAACAAAATTATTATTTTTGTCTCTTAAGACTTGGATAAGCATCGAGATCTGATAATCAAGTACATAGTTTAATTTGAAGCTTTTTACAATAGTTATTTCTGTTAATTCTTAAATATAAAAGTTTAATGAATTATCATTTCTAAGGAATCAAATGCTTTTAACAAGAAAATTTATTAGTTAGTACTAGGTTACGTCTTTACAGTGGGGCGCCGAGTCTTGCGGAACTGGGGACTTGGCCTTTGTGGAAAAGAGGGTTTCCAAAACAATATATAGACCCTTTTAGGGTCCAGTAAAAGTCGCTCACCCTTAACCACTAGTAGTTGGCGGCGCTCTTCAACTTGGTGTGGTACAGGTCCCGACGGTATGATCACAAGGATTCGGCTCCAAATTAAAACGGTATGGGATGGAACTTCTTCAACATTTGCAACTGGTTGTTTCAATATTGGGATAGTTAACCTCACAGGGCGTTTTGCGCTGCAATAAAAACCGATTAAGGAACTAAAGTTTCTGAACAGCAGCCTTACCATCAACGACTTTCTGACCCGTTTGCCTTGAAGATGTAGTGGAAGTAAACGGAATAAGAAAATTACTTTCTTGGACAGTTCAAGCGGAGGAAGTCTTCTCAGAACAAACTTTCAAAGTTTACGCGCCATGTGAATGAAACAAGTTGAACACTATGAAGTATTTTCTGAACCGTGAGGTGTTTACACGGGCATTTGAAAGATTAAATTGTAATTTCTAACTTTACAAACCAGGTTTCATAACTGCTGGATTGTATTCTGCAAGATTATGAATATTGAATGTTGAACCTAACCTTGTGATTGAATCAAATTGAAAAATAGTAAGCTTGATGTTTTCCATATGGGAGACCAGGGGCTTATTAAAAATTTACGATAGACTTAATGCTGTAAATAAGCGGTGTAGACGGATTTTTTCAATTTTTTTCCTTTCCTTCTTCCGGTAGATTTCTAATTTGTTTCAACCAGCAATTTTTCTCCTTCAAAAAAAATTGTTACAGTTTTTACCAATAACACTACCGAGACTGGTTTTGAAATTAAAAAATTATTACAAATCTAAATCATGTATGTCACCATACATCAACCTAGCTTTCAATTGTGTTTGGCATTTTTGTCAATTATATCTGACAGTGGCGAATTTTTTGACTTATGCCAGATATAGACAAGAAGCGACTTCCAAATTACGGATGTAAGACACTACCAGGATGATGATGTTTCAACCTACGGTCAACATTTAAATATGCTTCACGCTGACTTTGAAACTAGGTTTGAAAATGTTTTGACTATCGAAATATCACAGTAGCTTATCAATCCATACAGTGACATTAAAGGAACGGATGTCATATTACAAAAAAACTGATTGGAATAAGCACTAACGAAAAATTTAAGGTACAGTTTAGAAAGGAATATCAGCAATTTTAGCTTCGGACTTATGGACTATCGTAAGAAAGCTTTTGATAGCTTTTCCATATTCATACCTCATGGAAAGGGGTTTTCGTACGGTTCTTACAAAAAGAGAAATAGATTAGAAGTCACTAAAGTTTACAAAACTGAAGCACAATATTGAAAATTTGCTATTAACGCATCAGGCTTATGCCTCCCATTAAGAGTGTTTACTTTCGTATGTAATTATTTTATTGTAATTTAACTTGGTTTGCATTTTATGTTGCTTAATATGTTTTTCTTTAACTTTTTTATTCAACAGTTAAACCAATCAAAGCGAATAGCACTATGTGAGGTGTCAAAAACACATCTGAAGTTGAATTTGTACAAATTCAACATTATAAAGTTGGGGGTCTGCCTAAAACAGACAAATTGGTACGTTGTCTACAAGACAAAATGGTTTGTCGACCTCTGTTGTAGAGTATATTAACACTAAGTACATGGTTCCTAATATTTTTGGATCCAGTAAGCATGATTAACTCTAGCAACTACGATAAATTTGAAAATGTGTTTATCGTTCGGGTGGGTGTCGTCTGAAGCATGTAGGCTTGGTTTGATTATTTGTTTAATAAGTATAAGCAAAAATAGTTATAAGTATCATAAATATATAAAAATATAGGTGAAATAGTTAAAATTGACTGATTTTAACCGTTTGAAGCAGTTCGGAAGTCTTCGGTAATCTTGGGAACTCTTCGGAAGGCTTCATGGTTGCTTGTGAAACTAAAATAAACTTAAACACTTATTGAATTAATGTTTATATAGTTTAAAGGGGTGTAGAATCATCGGTGGTCTTTGTAACTCTTCGCAAGGCTTCGGAATTTGCTTGTGAGGTTAAGTAGCAACTTGAATAACGGTAGTTAGAAAATATTTACAGTTTGAAGAGGTCAGACGTCTTCGGAAGTCTTTGGAACTTTTCGGAACTCTTCGGAAGACTTCGTGTATTACTTGTTGGACAACGTTAAGTTACAAACAAATATGATATAAAATTAAAAACTACTAATTGACACTATATACAAGTACAGAGGGTTCAGAAGTCTTCGGTCGTCTTCGGAACTCTTGGGAGGTCTTCGGAAGTTAGTTGTGAAGTCCAATAAGAACTTGAACAGCGATGGTTAGAAAATATTTACAGTTTTAAGAGGCCCTGACGTCTTCCGTGGTTTCAAGGAACTTTTCGGAAGGTTTTATGTTTTTCTTGTGAGTCAACGTTTAAAGCGGTGTAGAATTTGATAGTCTTCGGAACTCTTTACAGGGCTTCGGAATTTGCTTGTGAGGCCGAGTAGAAACTTGAATAACGGTAGTTAGAAAGTATTTGCAGTTTGAAGAGGTTCAGACGTCTTCGGCGGTCTTCGGAACTCTTCAGCAGGCTTCGTGTTTTACTTGTGGGACAACATTAAGTTACAAAGAATTATGATATGAAATTAAAAACTACTAATTGACACTATATACAGGTACAATGGTTTCAGAAATCTTCGGTCGTCTTCGGAATTTTTCGAAAGGATTCGCAATTTATTTGTTAAGCCTAATAAGAACTTGAACAGCGATGGTTAGAAAATATTTACAGTTTTAAGAGGTCCAGACGTCTTCGGTGGTCTTCGGAACTTTTCGGAAGGTTTCGTGTTTTTCTTCTAAGATAATGTAAGGGTATGAAGAATTATGGTGTGGACGTATGTACAGCTTGGACGGGTTCGGAGGTCTTCGGTGAACTTAGGAACCCTTCGCAAGGCGTCGTGGTAGTGGTGCCTTAGGACTCGTCGAGTGCGTCGCCGTTGAACTCTACGTCCCGGTGGTAGAGTTGAGAAGCGCAATCACAATAACGACTTGTAAAGTATGGAACGAAGCTCAACGCACATACGTAGTTTATCAACTATTGATTGATGATTTATAGTGACGTACCCTAGGTACGGCGGCAGACAGCGTCATCGTCGGTTGAATACGCAGGCTATTGAAAGCACTGCTCGCTAAAGTATATCAGGCTATGGGGAGCACTGCAAGTTGATTTCATAGGCTATGGTGAGCACTAACGAATATCTTTCGAAGAATTTGCAATTATATTTATACACTTCCATTTTCTATGCTTCCTATGTTGAAAAACGTTAATGATGAAATTGTATATTTCAATTTTTGAGTGTAAAAGAATCTCCAAATTTTGATTGTCCAATGAACATGCTGATTTTTGGGTACCACAAAAAATGAGTAGGAAGTTCTCGCGATTCTTAGTTTGCTCTGCTTTCAACTCGTGTACTTCGATATAGTAAACTGCAATTCTTTAGTTCGGTTTGAATTCAGCTCGGGCATGGTGATATAATCAACACCCCCCCCCCTGCTAAAGAGTGTAGCGTATCTTGGTTGATGCGTGGTGGTAGTGGTCTAGTGGGTGCTGGTCGTATATTTTTAGAGTGTAACTTTACGTCTCCCCGTTCCATCAGGACCCAATAGATGTTAGGTACGGCTCTTCTTTGGATTGGGTGAGGTCCAGCACATTTTGTTTCAAATCGATTTCTGGTGGAGAGATGGTTTCTAACTATGACCAAGTCCCCGGGCAAAAACAGAGCGGGATCCTCGTCTTTGGCATATCTTTCCCTGAAGCGGTGCTCGCAATCCTGAATTTCTCGGATGCGGCGAAGTCGGGCTTCTCCTTGATTGTCCACTGGAGGTTAGTGGAGGTCTCCCTCATATCCCAGTAGGGCGTAACTGGGTGTAGTTCCCGTAGCTGCGTTCTTCCTGGTGTGGAGGAAATACATTATCTCGGGAAGTTTTCGGTCCCAGGTTCGTGGGTCGTGTTGGGTGGCGAAGGCTCGCAAGGCTTTCTTGTTTCCTGGTTTTGGCGTTCTACTGGGTTTGCTTGTGGGTGGAAGATTGGCGTAGTCCAGTGGTGACAACTCCATTGATACAGTGTTCGGTCCCATCTTTGAAAGACGTTTTGGAATCCGTTGTCGGTGAGGATCGCTTTTGGGTATACGTACCGGAAGATAACCTCGTTTTTTAGTAGGTTGATGACGGTGGCTGACTTGGTGTCAGCCGTTGGGAAAGTTTCGACCCATCTGTTAAACAAGTCGGTTACGACCAGTATGAACCGATTGTTGTTTTGACGTGAAGTGATGTATGGTATTTATTTGTGGGGTCCAGTAAGAACTTGAAGAGCGATGGTTAGAAAATATTTACAGTTTTAAGAGGCCCAGACGTCTACCGTGGTCTTCGGAACTCTTCGGAAGGTTTCGTATTTTTCTTCTAGGACAATGTGAGGGTATGAAAAATTATGGTGTGGACGTATGTACAGCTTTGGCGGTTCGGAGGTCTTCGGTGAACTTTGGAACCTTTCGGATGGCGTCGTATTAGTGATGCTGTAACATTTTTATTTTCAGTCATAATTTAATTGCATTGAATTACAAGAATAATGCGCTAAGCGTGCATTGTTCCTTAGGGATTTACTTATATTAATATATCTGTGTCGCATAAAGCTATGTCCAAGCACATCTCTATTTGTTTATTTCGTGTTCCCCGCCTCTGACGGCGTGACCACTCAGTTCTGGTTTCGACAAGTCAGTCGGCCGGCGGCAACAGCGTTGTTAAGATGTATTTTCGGCTGGAGGCTGGTAACCTTCGCATCAACTATTAATCGTTGGGATATCTTCTAATAACGGTTGGTAAAGTATATATTTTACGAACTAATGTAATTTGAGGTAATTTATTTAGCGCGACAATGTAGAATGCGACATGTATAATGCGACAACGTAGAATGAAACATGCAGAATTCGTCAACGAGAATCCAAGAAAAAGTTAAGAATTACCATTATGTAGGAACAGTCGATTTGAAAATTGCCTAATAAGAAGTTCGTTTGATAAGAAATTATGAATGTTAATTTGGATGCAGTTGTATCAAATTGGAATGGCTGGTAACCTTGTTTGAAGAACGGAAATCCCGTCATAATTTTTCGTGAAGCAGTAAAAGCAGTTTTTGGTTCGTTATTAGTTGTAAGATAATTCATGCATGTGTTTTAAAGGTTAGAACACGTAAACTTGCTATTATGTTTAGTACACGTAAATTGTGTAAATTTCAATTAATTGTTGAGCTGGTTTTATAAGCCGTAAAACGAAATTTTGTCGAATTAGCTTTCTATAACAACATGCTTTGTTCTATATGAACCTTCGATAAGTTCAACGTATGTTTTCGACGTCATATTTTTCTGTTTTGCACAGTTGACAGATGTTGTCTTGAAAGCAGATGCTTTGTGCAGCTGTAATGGAATTTAAACAAACATGCCTATTTTTGTGATCAGCTTTTATCTATACATAAATTATTAAACGTAAATATAAAAGTTCAAATTCTCATTATGTTAGGTTCTAGTAATTTGTAATCTGCCTGAAAAGATCTGCCCAGGTTAGAACTTAATTCACTGTGTTATGCTTACAAATCATTATCACTTTAATTTGTATAACAAGTTCATGTTTAAAGTTCAGTTGGTTGTTTAATGAAAGAAAAAAGGAAAGTTAAAACATTAACTTTGATGTAGTTGATTATGACAATTTTTTGTTACAAGTTCCGATATTTTAAAAGAGTTTTTTTTTAGTAAACAATTAGTTCAAAATTTAAGGCTTTTATTTTGGCCAAATGCGATCAAATCTAATTACATAAAGATAAAATTTTTCTGAGTAATAATTTGATGCCAATATTATATTGGAAATACTTTTTTTATTATTTCTTTATATACTTTTATAGGACACAAATGGTGTTCTACTTTTTTATTTATTTAACCTTTGTTTCTTACAGGAGCTGCGTCTTATCTTAATAAGACAGGTTTTTGTTAACGAAGGCGATCATTTTATCTTTGGGTTTCCACGTCCGCCCTTAGAACTGTGCTTTGCAATTATCGTAATTATCTCAGGACATGGTGGCGCCTATTTTATTTAGCTTAACTTTGGTTTGCAAACAGAATTCGACTTAACCCCCCACTTCTCATTGCTCTACCCAGGAATAGACCCCTCGCTATGTCGAAAGATTTTTGTTCACTAGCGCCTTAATGTAGAAAAAAAGACGTTTCAGTCTTTTGTAAAACAGAAGTCGTTTCAGTGGCACCCATCCAACGTAAGGCCTAGCAAAAATAGTAACAATGCTTTAGGCCTCGTCGAGTGCGTCGCCGTTGAACTCGACGGGGTTGTCGTCCCATTGGTAGAGTTGACAGACGCAATCACAATAACGACTTATCGATGAAGTATGGAACGGAGCTCAACGCCCATACATAGTTTATTAACTATTGATTGATGAATTTTAGTGACGTGCCCTAGGTACGTCGGCGGACAGCGTCACCGTCTGAGAATACGCAGGCGATGAAGAGCACTGCGCGCTGAAGTATAGCAGGCTGTGTGGAGCACTCCAAGATGATTCTTTAGACTATGGTCAGCACTAGCAAATGTCTTTCGAAAAATTTGCAATTATATTTATACACTTCCATTTCCTATACTTCCTGTGTTGAAAAACGTTAATGATCTCTCTAACCAATGAAATTGCGTGTTTCAATTTTCGAGTGTAAAAGAACCTGCAAATTTTGATTGTCCAATGAGCGTGCTGATTTTTGGGTACCACAAAAAATAAGTTGGAAATTCTTGCAATGCTTAGTTTGTTCTGTTTTTAGCTCGTTTACTTTGATATCGTCAATATTATACAAATTATAATGTGGCGCATAATTTTAACTTAATGCGTCATTATCAGATCCCATTTTCAATAGTATTTATTTTAGTGTGTTTCAGCAAGCGCATTTACTAATTGAAAATGAAGCTGATACAGCCTGGTACTGATCTCAATGGAAACGTATCCATAAATAAAATAAATATTATTACATACTACATGCTATAAAAAGTATGATTCAGTTCAGAGAGCACCTTTGATCTCAATTAAAAATATACTGCTGTTTAACAGAAACACCATTATACATTTCCGCAGTTATTTAGATTGCAGTGCAGCGGAACTCCATATTGCATCATTTATTCAGAACTGTTTGATGATACATTAATGTCGATTAAACGTTAAGTAATCATAAAATACGATTTTAGAATTCATTGCTTCCTATACGATTTTAGAAAGCGTTTGGCATATCAAAACTTAAAAATTTGTAAGTAAAGCATACCAAAAATGGATTCAATTTTCACCCTGCGTTCTAACCTTCTTTGTCACCCTTCACGAATATCGAGTTTTATTCGACATTTGTCTCAAGGATGCATTAGTTTAAAAAATGATTGTTGTAATATGACATGCAATTTATTTAACTTTATTTATTCCTATATAAAATTGAATTCAACAAATTTTACATAAAGGTTCAGTGGTTTTTCAATCCTCAATCTTAGCAGTGTTGTTCGTATGTACCCTATAAACTAAAATAATACATGAAACAGTATGAGGATATTAATTCTTTGTTGAAATTTTTAAACAACTATGAACACATTTACAAACATACATCGCAGTTAGAAACACCCGCCTACTTAATGTGTTACAGCAAAACTCTTCTCAACACAACAGTCTCTTCCGTGGAATACATTAAACCAGTATTGAATTTTTTTTTAATACAGCAATAACTGTCGTCTGTTGACTTATTGTAGTAAAGATTATTTTCCAATTATATTTGCTATCAAAAATCTTAATCTACAGCCTCCGTAACTATAGCCGGACTAGATTATCTTTCCGTATTTATTTACTAAGACTTCCATTTACCAATTTCTAGTGAATTATAATAGCGAAAACTTTCATTAAAAACCGACGTGTATATTAATGTACGTTTTGTATTAGTTATATAGATGCATATTTTACTCATATCATTTATTTTGTATTGTAAAAATTTCAATAAGAGAGAGTTATTTACTTTACTGAAAAACAGCCCATTCTAAACGGATCTGCACCTTGAAGAAGTTCTAAAATACCAAAACGGGCAGAATGGCTTGGATATTTCAGTGAGCTAAAGAGTCAAACTATAGGTTTGACCAAATGAGTGGGGTCTTTAGTGACGAACCAGATTAAGACATGTCCCGAAAGAAGGCAGCAGCTGTTTCGGTAATTAGAGATGCAGATACCATAGGGGTTGGTATGGCATTCTAAGACACACTACTGCAATGTGGAAGGCATTATAATTTGGATAAGGGGGCCGCTTCATTTGCGGACATTTCCCCGATGCTCCACCTGGACGGTACTACATCGAATGTGGAAGGCATGATAATTTGAATAAGGGCCGCTATACTTGCGGCCACGTCCCCAATGCTCCACCCGGAGGTACTACATTGAAATGTGGAAGGCAGCGGAAAACCACCACATAACCTTCCACAATACGCGCGTACTGAAAATGTTTTAAGTGATGGCATGCTCTGGCGTAAAGAATTGTGGAGTTAAAATTGTCTCCATTCGGTTCTCGAGATGAGACTAATTTCGAGAATGTGTTCGACAAGTATAAAAGAAGAGCAGGGATCATTCTGCAAGTCGGAGTGTAGAATGTATGAATCATACAGCAATTACGCAACCTAGAGAATTGAATCGGAAAATTGAAATGGATTGATTAGCATTAGTTATAGTAGGGATTAGTGAAGATCGGTGGCCAAAAACGGGGGATTTTTGGAGCAGAGATTTTAGGGTAATTCATACAGGTTCAGAGGAAGGAATTTCAGTTGTGGAGATAAAACACTGTTTAAAGATCTACTACAAAAGGACGAAAAAGTACTTCTAGTTAGACTAAAATCTACATCGGTAAATATAGTAATAATACAAATATACACGCCCAGCTCTAGCTACTGTGAGGAGGAGGTAGAAACGATCTATAAAAATATCGAAAACATACTTAGATTTGTTAACGGGCGATTTTAATGCAGTGATAGGTAAGGGCAGAGAAGGACTGGTTGTAGATTTATTTGGTTTAGGCACAAGAAACGACAGAGGAAATAGACTGGTAGAATTTTGCGTCGAAAACAATTTAACCATCAGAAACACATTGTTTCAGCATCATGCTAGAACACGATACACGTGGAAGATGTTAGAAGACATAGAAAAATATCAAATAGTTACATTCTTGTTCGGCAAAGGTTTAGAAATCAATTAAAAGACTGTAGAAGCTACACAGAAGCGAATATAGACACCGATCACAACATAGTAGTTATGAAATCGGTGCTTAAATTTAAAAATTTAGAAAATGGGAAAGGAAAATGCACTTTGACTTTAAGAAACTAAATGATAAAGATATCCGTAAAGGATTTGAGAAAAAGTCAAACAAAGTTCTGAAAGACATCGGGAAAATCTCTAATACTAAGGAAGTAGAAACAGAATAAAATGACTTTAAATCCAGCTTAGATATGGCAACCAGAGATATTTTGGGTTATAAACAAAAAGAAAATAAAAAGCCCTGGGTCACAAAAAATATTCTGAATTTAATCGAAGAATGGCGTAAATACAAAAGTAGACCAGACGAAACAGAAAAGCAGAGATACAAAGCCATAAAATGGGAAATTATTCGCAAATGCCAGAAAGCTAAAAATGGAAACAGTAATAACACAGGGATACGGTATGAAAATTAACAAAAATATAACTAAAGTACTAGTATGTAAAGGAGAAGTAAATCAGTCAAATGGCGGAATACAAATAGGAAACGAGAACTTAAAAGATATTAAAGATTTCTGCTACCTAGGAAGTCAAATAACACAAGATGGGAAAAGTGTAAACAATAAAAGCAACGATTAGCACAAGGCCGTTCTGCATTTAATAAGAAAAAGCAACTACTGTTTTCAAAGACAACAAACATTCAAACAAGGAAAAGGTTGCTGAAAATATGTATGCGGAGCACATCACTGTACAGCCGGGGACGTGGACATTGGGAGAAGCAGACAGAAAAAGATAGAAAGTTTCTGAAATGCGGTGCTACAGACATATGACGAAGATATCGTGGACAAAGCTAAGAACAAAAAGTTTCTCTAAATGCTACGAGAAGAAAGAAATAAGTGGAAAGCAGTAAAAAATTGGAGCAATAAAATGATAGGACACATATTAAGACATTAGAGAATATTGCGTAATATATTAAAAGCAAAGAAAAGAAAAAAGAAAGATAGAGGTGGACCTAGATTAGACTATTCCACACAAATAGTGAAAGGTGTAGACTGTGTGAATTCAGGGATAAGTGTAGGTTACCTCTGAATAGAAATCAATGGAAGTATGCATTCAACTAGTTCTAGGACTAAAGACCTATTGATGATAAAAAGTAGCATTTTATACTACTATAAGACGCTACAGGGAGATGGTCAGCTAATCATTTATTATTAATTTTAATAAAAGCCAACAATCCAAACCAACTATTCTTTAATTTCAAATTTCATTTCTTGTATGGTTTTGTTGGTCTCTTTTAAGCCTTAAGTTAATTTTTCATTCATGTCTTTAAATTTCCTTCCATTCTTATCACTTTCTAACTTTAAACTTTCCCCAATTTTACTAATTCTTTTCAAATTCAACTCGTACCTCCTGAGTATTTTTATCAGCTCTTTCGCTCATTTTCTTGATGTTGTCATTGATTTCCTTGATGTTCTCACTCATTTCGTTCACCTTTCTCATTCCTTTCAATTATTTCTTTAATGCTCCTTTTTACTTATTTCCATTTGTTCTCGCATACTTTTCTCATTCTTCTCACTTATTTCTTCTATATTTTTAGTTAAATTTAACAAAAGCACCCTCATTTTTAATTTCTGGGTCTCTCTTATACCTTGTTCCTGTTTCAACTCTTGATTCTCCTATTTAGGTCCTTTTAAATAAGCACTCTCCTATAAACCAATTTCTACCCCTTTAGCTCTCAAACCTTGACAAACGTCTTTCATTCTATCAGTCATACTGGAAACCAATAAGATATATTACAAAGAGAAAGTTTCCACAATTTCCTACAAGACACGAAAGTCTAACTTTCAGATGACTTAATCCAGCCTCTGTGTAGAGACACCACAAATTATGCTATATTGCTTGGTAAAACTGCCCTGGCTCTGGGCGTCACAAATTAATGATGTTAGATGTATTCGGGTACAGCCGTCCTGGCCAATATAAGGATGCAATGGATTCTTGTTATTAAGAAATACGAATTCTTACCTTGTTGTGCCCGTTTTCCTCTTTTGCTATCTCAGCAATAAATATGCTATGGATTTTACGAAAAGGAAATAAAAAATAAATTTCAAGAGATATTCATTAACAATCCTCTGTGCATTCAAAAACATCTTTCTATTACACACCTTATCTAAGAAATCTACTTTCATACACTGATATATAAATAACGCTTATAAATGCAATTTACAGTTTGAGTTTAAAAAAAAGAGTTATATTATCAATACTTAGGTATTAAAACAATCTTCACCTAATCATTGTTAATAATTAGAAAACACTAAAATATTTTATATGTAGGTCACATAATTTTCTTTAAATCTTCATGGATAATTTTAACATTCTTATACTACCAAGTGTCAACTAGTTAATCAACGACGTTAAGCGAAAATTATTGTAGGGGCCAAAACACCTCGAACTCTGTTCTCAAAATTGCTAACTTCTGATTATCTATTTATAAATAATTTTTATACGCCAAATAAAAACTTATCGTAGCTTAATCTTCTTAACAACACTCAAATGTCTTTTTAGGTTTAAAGCAAAGTTATACTTGCTCTTTGAATTGTTAAATTCCTGCTGATATTTGTATTTTTATGACCACCTGTTTTTGGCTATTTAAAAAATCGTTTCCATTGAAATTGTCTGCATCAAAGCTTTTCTACCTCCAAGATTTTTAGATTTCCATTTTTAATTATTCTCCTTACGTTACAATAGCTTGCATCAGTTTTAGAAGGAACTTATACAGATTAAAGTAGGGTGCAACTTTGCACCAAGATTATTTATATTGGGGTAGCAAATTAATCATCGGTTCCACTTCACTCAGTGCCTATCTATCACCTACCTAATATCGAAGTACTTATGTTCATATCTTGATTGTCAAGTCGTGAATGGCCCGCCCTCCATAAAGTTTGAAATTTTATATAAATATAATCTAAATACATCATCGTCTCAAACCTTCTGATTACATCCAGAAAGTGTGAGTTACCGCATGATGTAACAATTGACCATAATTTCACTTTCTTATCTCTGTAATGAGCTGTCAGTATAAAATCTATAACGATCGTAAATTTTTTTCTTTGTTTAGAAATGAATGAATCAAATGGTTGTTATCTCTTTCCATTGGTAATTTTTACGAGCTGTAGAGTCATCGAAGCTCGTAATCTTATCTAGTTTTATAGTCGGCCGGTGCTATCGCTTTCCATAAATAATTGCTGTTCTTTGCTTATGATTTACGGCGTCCGAACACTCTCGAAAAAATGTCGTATTTTCCGTTTTGTTAACATAAATGTAGTTTATTTTAGAACCATCCTAAAATTAACTTCTTTGAAAGAAAAGTGCCTCGCTTTAAAAACTTATACAAATTGTATTTTAACGAGTGTGAATGCATTATGGAATTTACATTTAAGAAAATTGCGAATATTTGTATTTTTTCCGCCTGGAACTTATTTTAAATGATGTATCTTAAAGAAGATATGGTAACATCGAGTGTTTTTAAACTTGTTTTAAGGCTTTTATAAATGTAATAAAACGTATTTTTCAGGAGAATACATATTTGCACACGCATTTTTGAATTAACACAATTAATAAATGCTTTATTTTCACGGATTTTAAAGTTGGGCGTCGTCCTTAAACAGTAAATCAGCACTATAGTGACTGTTATTTTACATGAAATTTTCACTTATGTGCTAAAGGAATCTTGTAAAAATATTATACAGGGTAAAATTTAAATATTGGAAAATTTTACTTTTCTCCACTTTGGGTCGGTTTTTTCTCAACGAATGTGGTGCTCAATGATCTCTTGTGACTTCATTATCACATCAACATATACGTACAGGCAAAGTTTAATGGAGGAAGGGTGCATCGATGATATTTTGAAATGCATCCACAACGGAGATAGCTAGATTTTAAGGTGTTCAAAAATCTCTATGACCGACTGACAGAAACAAGCTCTTTTTGTCCCAAATGAGATTTTGCAGGATGCCTCAAGACTATAAAATACGCTTTAGTAACCGAAAGTCATTTCGAACATGAACTCAAAATTAATGTTTGGTGTGGCATTATTGGTAATCATGTATTGGACCCTAATTTAAACTGCGAAATTTCTGGAAACTCAGTTACCCGAATATTTTGATGACTTTTTTTCAGAACTGAAACTAATCATGCTGGTCGTACAGGATAGAACACCTGCACATTTTTCTAGACTTGTCAAAGCGTATTTAAATATTCAAGTTTGTCATCGCTGGATAGACCGTAGAAGCCAGATGTTTTGACCGCCCCGAAGCGCCGATTTCAATTCGCTTGATTCTTATTTATGATGAGACGTGAAGTCACTCGTGTATAAAGAAGAAGTGAATACTCGAGAAGAATTATGGCATAAAATTGTGAATACTATGCACCGGTTTCCAGACGATCAATTATTATTTTAGGTAGGACGGTCGTTTAGCAAACGTATAGTCAAATGTATTAAAGTGAATGGTAATCGCTTTGAGCATTTATTGTAGAAAGATGTTTATATGTTTGTGCTGTTGTTTTCTCGTTATTGTTATTGTTGAAGCCAGTTGAATTATTAAGAAAAAACGAAATGCAAATTAAAACGTTGACACCCTATACAGGTTGTATAACCGTTATACAACGGTTATTATGGACTTTTGAACTAAGGTAAATCTCAATATTTTTACCTACGGAATCTGCAGTTCTGTTGTTTACGATTAATCAGCGGATACCCTGCATATTAAGAATAAACCTAAAAAATGGGACTATAGAGTTTTTGTAAAATCTGGATGCTCTGGAATAGTTTATGATTTTATTTTGTATTGTGTTAAAAATACATTTTGGCAAGAAAGATTTACGGAATTTGAAAGTATTTGGTTTTGCAGCTAAAATGGTTATTGTATTATATAAAAGTTTGTCAAATTTTCTTCTTACGACAGTCTATTTTGATAAATTCTTTGCTTCTTTGAACTTATTCATTATTTGAGAGAGGTGTTTGGAATTTTGAGACGGGACTATGCGTTCAAACAGACCTAGAAGTTGCGTCCTCTTATCAGGACTTAAAAAAAAGGCCGAGGGGCATTTGTACAACAAGTAGATAATATAAATAGAATCTGTGTTGTAAAATGGCTGGTCAATAATTATGTTGTACCGGGCAGTTCAATTGAATCTATCTATCTAGTTGCCATAACTAAAAAGTGTTGTCGATATAGGAGAAAAAATGTTGACATTGATTGTCTCAAAACTGTCAAACAATATAGTTATCGTATGAGTAGTGTTGATTTGTCTAATATAATAATACTGAACAGAATTTAAAGCTCATAAGTGCGCTACATGGTAGAGATGATTGACATAATTTTAGTTAGTGCTTGGTTTTTAAGTTGTGATAAGAAGCTTCCCAAAATGGTAGATGAAGTTGCTCGCACAGAATCGCAATTAGAAGATGCTCTTAATGAGGAAAATGCAAGCTACATAGCACTAAAAATAGTTAGCAAATCGATTGCATTTGCACTACTGAAATAGATAAACAAGTGAGATAGACGTCCTACCGCTCAAAAAATTATAAGAATGGCTAAAATGTACCTTTAGGTGAAATCTAATATAACCAAACTTTACATAATTTAATTTGTTCTTCTAAAGGTCGTTGTAAACTTTGTAATGCTGGTTAGTCAAACTCATTCGAAGTGTCAAAAGCGTGATGTCCAGTTGTGTGTTTTCGGAAAAGAAAATGGTTTTTACCAGTTTCATAATAAATATTTGTTCTTTTCTTTAAGCTACTTTATTATACTTTATATACTGTTTCATGGTGTTAACAAAATGTAAATAGTTTGTTTGTGTTTGATTGTATTTTGTTATTAATTTTAAACGCCTGCCAATTTGCTATCTTCCATTCGATACATCTGCCAATAATTATAAAACCCTTGTATTTGTATCAGTGTATCTCAAGAGATACATTGTCAAAACGATAGAACAAATATGCTTTAATTTTGTCTTTACCTTTCCGTGTTAAAAAGCCTAGTAGATGACTAAACTTAAACTTAAATAATTTTTATACCAATTGCTGAATGTTGCCAATTAAAGGATTAACAGTACAAAATTTTAAATTTAAAGTTGTCATATAAATTTGATTGTATTTATATCTAAATAAAATTAAATAAAAACCCTTAACCACAAAAAATATTTAAATTACTAGATACGTATTTTTTTTTAAGAGGTTTCCTACTGATGATGACCACATAGTGGTCGAAATACGTATCTAGTAATTTAAATACGTATCTAGTAATTTAAATATTTTTTGTGGTTAAGGGTTTTTATTTAATTTTATTTAAATCGTGCCACAGTGTTCCTATAGATTATTATTTATATCTACATATGTTATGTAATCGACCCCGATTTATATAAAACACTAATGGTGTAACCCATAAGAGTAATATTGGTTTTTCTTAAATGCAGGTTTTCTGCAGATACACCCTTTTGAATTAACAGGGTAGATTTGGTGCAGTGATTAACTTTGCCGTTATTTCTAAAAGAAAACCCCTACTTAGTGTGCAAATTTTGCGACTTTTCAATCATCACAACAACCATTATAGTTCAGTAAAATCACTCGAAATTTGTTGATTTGGAGGAAATAATACTGACTGGGCTGAAACTTTGTAAACAGACTTGTTTTAGGGTACTATTGAACATATTAAAAGTCCTCACGTGTAGACGCTACGTTGCGGGCAGGGGAGGATACAAAAGTCCAAAAAAATTAGTTTATTGCAAATAACTAGGAAAATATCAACTTTACGTAAATCTATGTTGATATTATTATTGTAGCTTACAAAATCTTGCGCAATTTTATTTTTTATTCAAGTCTGTACGACCAAATGGAGCAGAGATATAATTTTTTTAAGCACCGGTAGTTTTGCCACGCAACGAAATCGCGTACGAGCGTCGGGCATTTTTCGCTAATATCTCGAAAATGGACTCTCGAATCGAGAAATGTTTTAAATAAAAGTTGCAGAGAAATCTAATTACGAACAATTTCGTTTTTTATTCATTTCTGTACGGTCCAAATTCGGCTATATGAACAACAATAAAAAGATACTCACATTTTATTAACTAATTGCTATTTTATTGCTTCGAACCTTTTTCAATCTTTAGTGTCTACCAGTGGGGTGCATGTAATATAGGCAAAAAGACAATGCCTACCCTAGAAAAAGTACGAATCTATATGTATATTTTATAATTTTTTATTTTACTAATACATTATCAAATTTTATTTAAATACATTTACATTTTTAATATCGAGCAGTTTATACTAATTTTAATAATTCTATTAACAAATTAATTTATTACAATTGTCAATATTCCACCAAAAATGGAAAGGTAAGCGCGCCCAAAATAATCGAATAAATACATGCACAAGATATTGCGAATGATGCAGCGTGTAGGTATACCATAAAATATCCGTGAAGGCACAAACAGATGATCCGATACATTCTTACAGACATTTATAGGCAGTGCTTTTAGTAGAAAGCGAAAGCGTAAATCTTGGTCGCGCATTATCATTTACCTTTGATCGCGATAGTTGCAGACTGGTAACGACTTGACGAATTTTGACGCGTCCGCGAAGTAACTTTTTTGTGTTGTATTTATTTTATCAATAATACAATATTATATACATAGTAAAGAATAATGAATGCTTTTCTGACATGTGTTTGTGAAATTGTGATTGTAGTACAGATATGAATTGCATTCAGAGACTAAAAACGAATGCGTTTAATACTAAAACGTTTAACGAAAAACAAGTAGTAATTGAAATCGGACGACCTACTCCATCTTTAAAATTACAATAACAGAAGATATTTCATGAAGTAAATTTTATGATAACTATAACTATACAGGGTGTCCCAGATTGATTAGGCTACCATTGGGATTTCGGAAACTATAAGAGCTACGAGGTCGGTTAAATAGGCAATGTTGTGCAGTTTTTAGTGCTCATTCAGATTCCGTTTAGAAGAATTTAAAATTCCGAACGGTTTCTAAGTTTGTTTTTTCAAGTTAAATAATTTATTTTATTATTACTAATATCAATAATAATTAGAAATAAGCAGCTAAGAGAGTATATCATTCATACAAGCAATCCAACATTTTTACTAAATGTTACGATAAAAATAAGCTCTATTTAGGATTACTATAATAGTTCATTTTTCTGAATCACTACATTTAGTATTAAACCTAACGTACATTTATAGCCATTAATAATACCTTAACAGCACACGTACTTTCTTAAAACACAGTCATAAAGAAATCAATAAATGCAACATTTATATTTTTTTCTATAATCTGCAGAGTTCTTTCTAGTTCAATTTTATTTAAATTCGCCTTTACAAAAGACAAGTTTGGAGCATTAACAAAAAAATCATCTACAATATCTTGTAAGTCGTTACATTCCAGATTTAAGCAAATTAGTTTCTCTTGTGGTTGATACGGCACACTGCAAGGCTTCTTAATATAATTGTTGTTGACGCACAGAAAAACAAGGTCGTCGAGTCCTTTAAATTCGCCGTTAACTTCAACCAACTTATTAGCTGCAGTTTCTTCAGATTGCAAAACAGTTTGGGTTGAATTCATCTGACGTTGTTTCCACGTAGTGATAGAATTGTTACTGCAGGAGTATCTTCAAAAATGGTTGGATTGATGTACGAAAGTCCAGTGAGCGTTAAAAAGAGAGATTTTAAACTTTTAAGCCCTTTGAAGTAACCAATGTACAACTTCTTAATAGGGTTGTCTGTTAAATTTAAAAGATGCAGATCGTGTAAACTTGTAAACACCCCCGGTTGAATACTTTCCAAACAATTATTTTGTAAATGAAGCTTCATCAACGAAGTCATATTTCGAAACGCTCCTTTCTTAATCGTTTGAATTGAAGTCGCCTGCAAGTTTAAATTTCTCCTGGCTACAAGATCCTCGAAAATATTATCTTCAACAGTAACGATGTTGTGGCTCAAGTAAAGATCGCGCAAATGCGTTAACCCAGCAAAATTTGGAAGCTTTTCCAAATTATTACGTCTCAAGTTTAAAATTTCGAGTTTTTGAATGTTTTGAAAAATACTATAATCCATTGCTGCCACTCCATTATGACATAGATACAACTCCGCGAGTGATTCCTAATCGGCAAAAACATAGACCTTAATTTTATAAACTGAATTACCATCAAGATTTAATACTTTTAGACAGCTAAGTCCTTTGAATTGGATATCGCTGAGGTATTGTATTTCGTTATCTTTCAATAGGGTTTCTTCGAGATTCACCAGATTTTGAAAAAGACACTTAGGAATATTTCCGATTTTGCAAGAATATAAATTAATCTTTCTCGGGTTTTCAAGACGTTTAAACGCGTTAGAATCTAAAGCAGTTAAACCATTCTCGTGCAAGTTCAAGTGTTCTAGTGCTGCCAGTTCAAAAATTGAGCTTCACTCAAAGAAGTTACATTGTTATCGAAAAGAACTAGTGTTTTCAAGCTGCTTAAAGGTGAAAAAACGCCTTCAGTGAACGTTTTAAGTTTATTATTTCCCAAGTTTATATGTTCCAACTTTGGAGTCTGCACAAACGTATATGCTGCAATTTCTGAAATGCCATTGTACTGTAAGTTTAAATTTCTAAGTGCTAGTAATCCATCTAACGCTAGATGGCTGATGCTGCAAAAATTAAGTGTTAAATCGGTGAGGTCGGTTAATGCAACAAAACATGGTAGAGGTAAGATTTTAAAGCAACTGTCTTGAGCCTCCAACGCTTCCATATTCGACAACGACACGTTATTTATTGAGATGAATTCATCCATATTGCTGTTGAATTCGTCGCTGCTTTTGAAACTCTTACAAACGATGCCATTTTCACCCCGCAGAGTAATGATTTCCAATTATAAAATTTTAAAATAACTACTTTGAAAACGTTTTGGAATACAACAGTTAATAATATAATCTTATATAAAATTACCTAGAGTTGTACTTTTTTAGGCTAATTATTAAAAAAAAGTAGAAATCACGATTTTTAAAAATGTCAAATAACTCCGTTATTAGAAAAGGTATAAAAAAATGTTTCATATAAAAGTTACACTATTTAATAAGGCAAACTTAAAAATGTTGCTAGTATAAATTTCAAGATGACGGTTTTCAAATATTACTAACAACTTCCTTATTTTAAATGGGCACCATATTGGATTTTTACCTGACTAAATAAAACTTTTTTCTCTTTTCAACGATGTTTAACAAAGTATATTTACATTAAAATTTAAAAAAATATTAATTATTTCGATTTTATAACTAATCAAATAGGCTTAAAAGGAAATGCAAGTGAATATGAAACCAAATAAGATTTGACATATTTAACATATAATCTGTGGTGCCAGGCGTATATATAAGTCAAACTCACATCTAGATACTTAAATTGCAGAACTTATGTACACCTATGGTAAGTTTGTTGTTTTTAATTTTTTGGCTTCCCTGCATTAACAATCACTGCACGCCACTGGTGCCTACGTAGAGTACTATCGGTCCTAAAAATATCGGTTTAATACTAAACGATTCACAAAGACCCCAAGAATAACTTCACTAAGTACCGGAAAATGGTTAAGGACGCGTTTTTTCATCATTTCATGCGACTCATAGTGATGATCTACTACATGCGTAAACTTACCTGTCTTTTGAAACGCCAGTTTCTCATCACGATGCATTCAAAATTACATGCCATGAACTCTATTTTATATGTAATTTTATCAGCTTTAATTTCGGTTTCTTGAAGTTTTTTCGTAAAGTTAATAGAAACGAATGCTAATGCAATTTTTCCATAATTTATCAAAAATACAGCAATATTCATAATCTTTTTTTTAAATAAAATATAATTTGCGAAGGGCTTATGCTACTCCAGCACGTTCATATAACGGGTATTTCAAATTGCGCGGGCTTTTTAAAGAATAAGTAAAATATAGATGGCGCACTGAATTCGTCTGGGTATTTTGACATTCAAGAAGTGATGTATGACATTTATATAAAAATGGCTTCGTACACGATACAACAACGCCTTCAAATTGTTGAATTATTTTATAAAAATCGGCGTTCTGTGAAAAGTGTTTTTAGAAAACTACGTAAATTTTATGGTTTACATAATCGTGCAGCTGAAAGCACTATTGGTCGAATTATTAAAAAATTTCAAGAGACCGGTTCGGTGAAAGATCAAAAAGTGAAAAATACAGTCGTAGCAGTCGTTCACAAGAAAATATTGATTTGATTCGTGATAGTGTTGCTGAAGATCCTAAAATGTCCATTAGACGACGTTCACAATAAGTTGGACTTAGTGGATTGACAACCTGGCATATTTTGCACAAGGATTTAGCTCTGAAGGCATATAAGGTTTAAATAACACAGACACTAAAACCATTAGATCAATTAAAACGTCGTTCATTTGTCAATTTCATCAATGAACAGCAGGCTGATTTTTCTCAAAAAATCATGTTTTCCGATGAGGCACCTTTAAAACTTGGTGGCCATCTTAATAAGCAAAATGGTCGTATCTAAGGTGAGGAAAATCCACGAATTATTCATGAGAAACCTATGCATTATAAACGAGTTACTCTTTGGTGTGCATTATGGTCAGGTGGTGGAAGTGAACCTTACTTCTTTGAAAATGCTGCTGGTGGAGCAGTAATTGTCAATGGTGATCGATATCGTCGGATGTTAACAGAATTTTTGTGGCCTGAATTAATGAATATTGATTTAAAGGATATTTGGTTTCAACAGGTTGGCGCTACATCTCATTCTGCACAAGAAGCAATTGCTTTATTGAGAGAAAAATTTCCTGAACGTGTAATCTCAAGAAACGGTAATGTTAATTGGCCACCAAGATCATGTGATTTGACTCCATCAGACTATTTTCTTTGGGATTATGTGAAAAGTCAGGTTTATAAAAACAATCCACAATTGATTCCTGCTTTGAAAGACAAAATTATTGGTTTCATTGGTGAGATAGAGCCTCAATTATGTCAAAATGTCATTGAAAATTTTAACAAAAGAGTGGACTTCTGTGGAGCTGCAAGGGGAGGCAATTTGGCAGATATTATTTTTCGCATATAAATATCATTAGTGATACTTCAATAACCAATAAAAAGTTTTTGAAAATGAATGCAAATTATGTGTCTTATTTATTGTTAAAGAAAACCCCGCAATTTGAAACACCCCTTCTATATGAAGTAATGAATACAATATAAAATAGATTTTGAACAATTATTATCCACACATTTTTAGACTAAAATGTTATTGTAACAAAAATTGGTTTTTTTCTTAAATATTTAAACGCCTGTAACTCGTCAACGTTTCAATGAAAAAGCTCTACGACGTCTCATTTTAAAAATAATTAAAATATCTTCAAGAAAAATATATAACATTATTGCCTTCAACCAATCAGAAAAAGTTATTTTACAAAATGCACTCAAAAATGACATTTTTTTATGCAAAACATCCACTATCAACATAAAAAAATGGTCTCTTAATTAATAACTCGGCGAATTTGGCCCCTACAAAAATGAATAAAAAAGGAAATGTTCGTAATTAGATTCTCCACAACTTTTATTTAAAACATTTCTCGATTCGAGAGTCCATTTTCGAGATATTAGCGAAAAATGCGCGACACGCGTTCGCGTTTTCGTTGCGTTGCAAAACTATCGATGTTTAAAAAAATTATATCTCCGCTCCATTTGATCGTACAGACTTGAAGAGAAAATAAAATTGTGCGGAATTTTGTAAGCTACAATTTTGATTTGAACATAAATTTCCGCAAAGTTGATTTTTTCCGAGTTATTTGCGAAAAACTTATTTTTTGGACCTTTTGGACCCTCTCCTGTCCGCAACGTAGCGTCTAGACATAAGGACTTTTAATGTGTTAAATAGTACCCTAAAACAAGCCTGTTTACACAGTTTCATCCCAGTCAGTATTATTTCCTGCAAATTTTGTTATTTTACTGGGCTATTAAAGTAAACTTTGCTTTTAAGTTTTCGAGAGAGTATTTGTGTCTCACCTTCCTCTATGAAGTCGAGTACCTAAAAAGTGCGAACACCTATTTTCATAATTCTGGAACCGTCATTCCCCTATTTCACCGGTGATGATGCAGAAAAATGTATGTTATATACTTTGATTTTATTGAAGATTAATGTATACTGGTTCTCTGGTTACTTACCAGTGAGAGCAGCTGCATATTGGTTATATCGCACACTGTTAAAATCTGCATTCAATAATTTTTTAGCCTGCATTTTATTTGTTTAATAACAATACACTTATACACTTATTTTGTATTTCCGTATATTATTCATCAAACACTCGTCGATCACGTTTCAAATTGTTTCACTAAATATTGCGAACTTGAATAGCATGTTGATGTTTAGTCATTAATCTATCAGTAACCTTAGAAATAAATTGTTATTGGTCATTATAATGAACTACAACACAACATTAACAGCAATACTTTACATTGCAAGGTATTTTTGTAACTAGTTTGCATTGTATTTATATCAAATAAAGAAATCTACTACACCGTAAAACATGTAAAAAATAAAGGAATTTATAAAGTTTAACTGAATGCAGATTTTGTAAAACCTTGAAAACAATTTTGCGAACGTAAGTGCGTGATAAAATCCATTATGGGAATCCCTATAACCTGTAGCACTTTAGTGACTAACCGTAATGAATAATTTATTCTACAATTTATAGATGCAGATAAGAATGAACTGCATTTATTTTCAATGAATTTTTATAATGTATATACGAGTTTTGTACGTGTTTATATTATATGTAATCAGTCGCAGTCATTTGTAATGCTTATGAAATTATGTAAGCAATTATGAATGTAAAAGTAGGTCATGCTGGGAGTATGCAGAAAAAGACACTATGTTAACCTACTGCCTTGAATCGAGACCTTCTTCACATAAATATAAAAAATTGGGGGCAGATATGAGGCGCCGTTTGTGTCTATAATAAAATCTGAAATATATACATTTTTTCTAATATATATGTAAAATATTTTGTAATATATATTTTTTTCAAATATATATATTTTTAATATATATTGTGGTGTATTTTTGGACTGGGGTTTTATTACGACATAGAAAGTGGGAGATTTTAAATTTTAAAGCGGGAATTGGAGATTTCTCCGGGTTATAGCTTAAGGTAGTTTTAAGTTTGCCCAAAAGATTTGAAAAGACAATCATTAGAAATATTAAGTTAGTTTTAGTATGTGTAAATAAAAACAATATGCATGTCAGCATGTAGTAGCAACAAAAGGTAGCATGTGCTACATCTACATATCATCAAATTGTCATCGATAAATAAAATTGTTTGTGTCAAGATTTATATGAATGAAGAGAATTTGGGAGAAGCAGAATTTTTAATTGTCGAAGGTTTATGGATGGACATGATAATTGGTTTGGATATGATGGAAAGATTTGGTATATTGATTAATGGAAAGGAAAAATGTGTGGAAATACAAGGAAGAAGTGAAATAGGTGTGGATCAAGGAATGAAAAGTTGTATGGTGCCATCGATATTAAGGAAGTATAGACAGGAGTTGATTATTAATAATGGTGATATGGATATGAATGAAAATATGATAGATAAAAAGTTGGATAAGAAAAGTCTGGAAGAGTTAAAACAAGAGAATGTAATAATTGTGTGCAGTTTATTTCAAAGGGTTTTTAAGGAGGAACAAATAGGGACACAAGATCAAGATATTAAAATAAGGCTGAGTGAGTTAATAGATAAACATGTTGGGTTGTTTAATGAAGAGATACGTTTTGCAGAGAAATATGTTCATAAATTAGAGATTATAGATGATAAAGGGTTTTATACAAAGATATATCCGATTCCATATCAATTGAGGAGTAGGGTGAAAGAACAGATAAAGATGATGTTGCAAAATGGAATAAAGAAGTCGGCAGAATTGAGACGATATTAGCGGACAAAGAAATATTAGGGATAGAAGTGTGCTGTTATAGGTTACCTGGGTGATGGGAAACATAAATAAAGGGTCTTTTACAAATAATTCTTCAAGGTGTATAGTCATAAGAAATTGAGCTCAGGGAAAATTTAATTAGTTGACGAATAATTTATGAACACAAAGACTTGTATAAAAATGAGCTTTGTGTATATTTAGTGAAAATAAGTGATTTTATAATAGAGAGTAGAAATAATGTATTAGAGAAGAAATTAGAAGAAAGGATTATTGTTGAAGAAATAATTTTGAGATTGATATGAAAACAGAATATTTGGACACATTGTATATAGACATTAATTATTGGAAATGTATTTAAAAGTTCTTTGAAGTTGTGATTGATTGGTTGTCTTTAAAACAAAAAAATAAAAAGTCAAATTAAATTCCTGTCTGTCATTTGAAGTATAGTTAAAATTTAATCCAAGTGTAGACAAGAAGATTTCAAACCGCTAGAAAACAAATCCGGAAACAATAGAATAATCAGCTTCTCAAGGAATAGTTGCAGTTTAAAATACAGAAAAATTTATGAATAAGCCAACCAAAGAAAGACTTTTTTGAGGTGTATGAACCCAGGACAAAACAACATATAAAGGAAAGTATATTATTAATTTTAATTATATTAGTATCTTTCAGGGTTACCAGACACCCAGGATACCAGAAATCATTGTATATGTATTGCTATTTAGATTAGGTCCTGGAGGAAATTCCAAGCCGATCCTTTAAAATGCTCAATAAAACTTCCTAGCGATTTCGTTATTTTCAATAAACAATATTTGTCAAAATTAGTTGACAGATGCGAGATTGAAAGGAGGTTTTAGAATTATTTTGCAAATTACTAATACGTACTGAGGTTGTAGTAAGAACGGTGCGGTGACGAGTTACCCTGAAAAGAAAATCATGGATTGACACAATTGGAAATAATTCGAGGAGGACATAATCCCTGAAGGAAATATCTGTTTTGAACGATAAAATAATACGCTGCTAACAGGATTCCAAACGTAAGTGTTTAAACATTTTAATATTGTTTCGATCCTATTTTGTAACACTGTCCTAAGTAAAGATAAGTAAATTTAGTAAACAAACACAAAGTTATATATGGACCTGATCCCTCCCTGAGATCGTGGAATAGAAAGTGATAAACTTAGCTAGCTTGAATCTTTATTATTATTAAAGATTCAACCATAAGAAACTCATTGCTCTTATTAATTATTTGACTAATGGATTTACAATATCTTACAAGATTATAAAGGTCCAATATTTTATTTGAACAATTTGATATTTTAATTTAAAATAAAGTAATCATAAATACTACATACATAACGAAAGGAAAGTATTACAATATATATATATATATATATATATATATATATATATTGTAATGTTAGTAAGGGATAAAAGGGTTCTAAGGGTTGTTTTGTTGAAGGTAGTGTATGCCAAATAAAGTAAGCCAAATATCAGACCCCGTAATTGAGAAATTTATGTTTGCCGTACTTTACAAACGTTAAAGTATTTGAAATATTAGTCAAAATGTAAGTGCCAAGAAGTAAAAAACAATGACTTGATGACGTGATAAAACACACAGTATTCAAGGTTTTACACTGAGTTGTATGTTGAATAAGCCATAGAACGTACATTTGCTAATCCAGAAACCGGATGCGTCTGTAGAAATTACACTATTCACCACGCAGATCCAGGTTTATATGTGTAACATTTCGGCATTTATTTTACTAGAATCAACCTTTGGACAAACATGTAATATCAAAATTATAAGTAATACCATTGTCAAATATGATTGAAGGGTTGTGCGATATTTAGAACCAATGATTGAACATTTATGTATGAAAAGGGAAAGTGCAAAAGACAAAGTATACGGTATTAAGGACACGAACTTGGTGAGACGACGTTATTGGATGGTTTTTGTATACAATGTAATAAAGAGTAGGCATATTAAAATTGTAATTATCACCTAGGAAAAGTAAACAAGAGGTCGATTTTTAAATATTTTTGTAACAAGACGTGTTTGTAAACTGCGCTAAATTGTTTGAATATTTTGAAGATTTAATAAATGAGTTTGAAAGTGTACGAGTTTAATTTATAGAAAGGAAGAGTAAGGATAAGCGACAGTGAATAAATAATTAATAGCAACGACGAGTAACAAGTTTAAGAGTGGAATTAGTGCGACAGCGAACCGGCGGAACATAAGTGGATATTGGAACGAGATTTATATAGGCAGAAGGCATCGAATAGGATATATAAGATTGAAGAAGATATTATTGGGTTTGAATTGGATATGGTTTTATGTATAGCAGGGCATTGAGTGGTAAATAGAAGGAAGGATTGATTTGGAACGAGCGGATTAAATAGAAGGAAGTATTGATTTGGAACGAGCGGATTAAATAGAAGGAAGTATTGATTTGGAACGAGCGGATAAAGAAAGCGGTGATTTAGAACGAGAGGAGCAAGATTATAAGACAGCATTGGAGTAGCAAGAGGATTCGTACGAGATAAAGAAGATATAAAACCGGAAAAATTAGCGCAGGGGAAGTAAATACAAAAGGTTATTCAAAATTCTAAATTTGGGTCATATTTATTTTAGATTTGGGAGCATCAAAAGTAAGTCAACGATACCTGGAGTCTAGACGGCAGATTTCATAGTGATAGTGCAAACCTTGTAAAGACGTATACGGCGAGTAGGATTTTGAGCCAGCATTCATAGAGGCCGACAACGAAGTATAGAACAGGTGAGTACTGTGTGATATAACGTCAAAGTCAGAAATTTTGTAATATTAATTAATTTGGCACAAGGCTACGTGGATCGTATATAAAAAATTTGGCATACACAAGTGTAAATTATCTAAGGTACAAAAACAAAAGGTAGTGCTGTTTGGTTGGTGCATTGCACATCTACTTACCACTGAACCCACGGTAAGTAGGTAGATACCCTAGGAAGAAAGAGTTTTCAAATAGTCGAGGCATATTTAACACAGTTTTTGATTTATAAACCAACCAAACGAAAATAAAGCACGTAACATAAAATAAATACTTGCACATTATATAAAAATAATTAAATTAAAATAAAAAGGCGCGAGGGGGTTGAGCATAAGAATATATTTAAAAAATATATATATTTAAAAAATATATATATTTAAAAAATATAATATTTAAAAAATATATATATATATTTAAAAAATATATATATTTAAAAAATATATATATTTAAAAAATATATATATTTAAAAAATATTTATATATATATTTAAAAAATATATATATTTAAAAAATATATATATTTAAAAAATATATATATTGAATTAAGTAACAATAAAATATATATAATTTTGCATTGGACTACCGCCCGATAGAGGCGCTGTTCTTATTCTGAACGCGTGCGTCTATTAGAGATCGCACGTTTCCACAGTTAAGCACACTCGCTCTGGTCAGTACTTGGGTGGGTGGACACTGTTTTTTTTAGGAGCGTACATATACATATAGCAGTTGCAGGACCGTGTAGCACATCTCGACATGCACATAAATAATTATTTAACAATCCTGTACACGAGTTCAATGCAAATTTCGGTGCTGCATGTGATTTTCGCTTGACATACATTTTATTTATTATACCTGTTGATGGTTGCAAAACGCCGACACAAAGGAGGGTTACTTACAATCGCAGAAGAGAGTGCTTGCTATTATGTAATGATTATACGACTAATTTCTCTTATTTCAGTCTACTTTTCTTATGTCGTTTATTAAATTTCTGAGTAATTTTAAGAAAACGCGGAGTTTGAATATTTGCTAGATGCATTCTCATGAGCACTTTACAACCGTCAACTCCGTCAACTTCAGATCTTCACTTGCGGAACAGGTTAGACGAGTTGAGGCAAATCATTTTATGAAGAACACACCATCATAAAACGCACAACGCAAAAATCAGTTTGGGAAAGTTCGTTATATGTAATTAGAGTTTACTATATTCAGGTTTCAGTGGCGTGGAATTTTGGATAATCAACCAATCAGAAATTACATTGCATTTGCATAGACTTGCGTTGTAGAACACAGCCCAAGTGCCAAGGGTGCTTTGTTTTCTGTAGGTTTAACATTTTGCAAATTACATTTCCAATGCTCCTCCAGAATGTACTACATTGGGTAGGAAGTGAGTTTTTTACCTGAAAATTTTGAATTTTGTTGAACCCTTTCTCTTCCATGCAAGTAGGTATCTTAAACGTGCGTGACAATACTCACACACGGGACCTACATTTTACCTTTTGTCCGAACAAGGGCGTAGGTATTCTTGTGAAAATTGCTCGCCTAACATTTTTCAAGCGGATCACGTCAGGAATCGAACCTGGGACATTGGGCATGGTAGTTGCACGCATAACAACTACGCCATGCATCCGCCCCTTGCAGTTCACACCAACTGCTTTCTATCCTTTGCATATTACTTTATTTCCTGCAGTTCATTTTACAAGTAAATTACGTCGTTTTATATTATGTACGGGAGTATTTATAAAACGCACCAGCCTGGCATCACCGAACTACGCCACTATTACTACATTCTTGCCCAATCTGGCAAATGTCCCGAGATATTCTTAAATTGATTTGACTCTACCTGCAATCTATCTTATTTTGAAATAACCCACACAATTCCCTGAAGTTCCCATAGCCCACATCTTTCAATATCTGTGTGCAATAGTCTAACCTAAGTCTAGCTATACTCCTTTGTTCTTCTTTTTCTGCTTATAATATATCCCCACTATTTCCTCGTGCCATATAACGTATCCTATAATCCTATCTCTCCTATTCTTTTACTGCTTTCCACGGATATCTTTCTTCCCCTACTAATTCTAGAACATCTTTGTTCTTAACTTTGTCTGACCATGATATCTTCACCACACACCTGTAGCACCACGTTTTAGAGACTTCCATCTTTTTCTGACTGCTTGTCCAACTGTACAAGTTTCACGACCATACAGTGCGGTGCTCCACACATATGCTTTTAACCATTGTTTTCTTTATTTCGACGTTTATTGTCTTCAAAGAGAGCAGTTTTCTGTTAAACACAGCATGACCTTGTGTTAATATTTTTTTACATTTTTTGCACTTTTCCTTTCTATTGTTCTCTAAAAAAATATACCCCATTCCGCCAACATTCAGTGATGCGCGAAGGGGATTAAACTAACTGGAGGCTACCAAGATCTCGCACCACTTAAACATTTGCCGATTCAATTACTCTTTTCGTGCAATCAATATTTGTAGAGAATATTGCAAAATCAACACCTGTAATTGTTTACGAAAATCATCAGGATTAAATACAACTTTTTCTTCATTAGGTTTTCGGTCTTGGAACTGGTTGGACACGTACCTCCATTGCTTTCTATTCTAATCTAACCTACACATTTCCTTGAAATTCCCATAGCCCAAATCTATCGCTATCGGAGTACAAAAATCTAATGTAGATCTAACTGTACCTTTCTTTATTCCTTTCTCTGTTTCTAATATATTCAGCATGATTCCCTCATGCCTAAATATGTGACATATTATCATATCTCTCGTATTTTTTACTGTTTTCTTTATATTTCTTTCTTCCCTACATTTCTAGAACTTCTTTGTTCTTAACTTTGTCTGTCCATGTATTCATCCTACATTTGTAGCCTCACAGTTCAAGGGGTTCTACCTTTTTCCTGTCCGCTTATCTACTGTCCACGTTTCACAGATGTACAGTGTTGAGCTCAGCACTTAAGTTTTCAGCAATTGTTTCTATATTTTCTATATTTCTTTCTTTCTATATTTGTTGTCTTTGTACATAGTAACTGCTATTTTTTGTTAAATGCGACACGGCTAATCTGCGTTTTGTATTTTTTGCACTTTTCCTATCTTACGTAAATTGGCTTCCACTGTAGCAAAAATCGTTAACTCTTGCAAGTTCATATTTCATTTTTATATTCTGGTTTTTGACTTACTCTCTCCTCCATTACTTAATAATATTTAGTTTTATCCTTGTTAATTTTTATACCGTATCTCTCTGTTACTAGAGTTTCCATTTCATTAAAAGCTGCTTCTAGCTCTTCATGGCTAGATGCTAATTTTGCTATATCATCTGCATATCTAAGCATATTAATCGTTTGTCTCTGCATAATAAATCCAAATATATTTCTCACTTTTGACAGGATCCATGGCGTCTTTCCTATTATTTATATCTCTGTGTTCTTGCTCTAATCCTGTTACAGCTGCTTGTTTATTGCATAAGCTATGTATTTTATGGCTTTTTGAGTATTAAGATCACTTTTTCTTATTTAATTGTTGAATACTTGTTTTCAGATCTACAAACCATATGTACACACACACACACACACACACACAGACAAAACCACACACGCACACGCACACGCACACGCACACGAACACGCGCACGCACACGCACACACACACGCGCACACACACACACGCACACACACACACACACACACACACACACACATATATATATATATATATATATATATATGGATATATATTATCGTGTAATGTGCAGCTTAAAATTAGATAAGTAGGTCATAGGTCAAGTTAGAGTGTGTAGCCACGAGCCATAAAAAAGTTAATCGGGTTTTTTAGATAATTAAGATAGCACTTATTTAACTTAAGGTTGGAATTTAGGGTTAATTTGATTTTAGTTGCAGCTTTGCATTTATTTAGTAAGGAAATAGCAGAATATTTCTAGAGTAGGACACCAAGCGTGAAAAGCAACAAGATGAAAATACCGCTTTTGTTATAATTTAAGATAGTGTAGAAGGATGTAAAAGCTTTTCAGATCATTTAGCATAGGATCAATATTTTTTGTAAACAAGAAACGTTTCAGTATAGCATTTAAAACACGAGGGTGTTAGTGGTAGGTAAGAAAATCAATAATTTCTAAAAATGTAAATGAACGTTGCAACGCAGGCACGGATGAATAATACAAACGAAGGCGGACTTTATCACATCATATGAATGAAAGGGATGCAAAGCCTAAATATCAGTTAGACTTCGTGACAAACAAGGAAACAAAGACAATTCTGTATCTTGTAGATAGAAGAAGACGAAAGATGTTTGAATCAATCGAAAATATGGAGAGAAATTGTGTGATATAATTGGACGTTATATACGCGTAACAGTCTTAAGATGAGAGAGGGCAGATATTCAAATGGGAGTTCGTAAGAATAAAGCAAGAGTGGAACAATGCGATATTGAAGAAAGTGAAAAAAAATATGTTTGGTTGAGTGGAGACGCGTGAACGTACCGAGAATCAATGTTCGTTGAGGCTAGTTTTCCTCGAACGCACGGACGGTTGGTGGTTTTCAAACAAATTTTATATGTTTGTACATTATAGTTCACGGAAAAATTAGAACCGTTGGTGTTTTAATTTGAAATTGGCAACGGTTATGCTTGTAATTTCTAGAAGCAAGCAGACGGTAGGTGGTTTAATAGGAATGTTTGTTTGTACTTTGTTGAGTACGTGCGAATTTAGAAACAGGGGGGTACGTTGTGTCCTTATATAAACACCCTGGAAGAGGGCGACTTTCTGTTACTTTATCTTTGCATGTCTTTAATGGTAACTCTAGTAGTGAATACTTTTAAGTGTTTGTATATAGCCATTTGTAATTGCACACAAGTTAGTGTGTTGTGATGATAAGTTGATATATTGAAAATCTTCCAATAAATTAGTTAAGAGCGAAACGTGTATAACGCATGTGAGTACCAACTAAATTGCAAAATGCAACCAAACTATGACATCAGGTTTCAAATGCCATGCGTTCTTCTAATTGTGCATAAATATTTTTATCTGGTACTATCATTCCAATATTGTCCTAAATTTCTTTAAATTCCACAAGCAAATTTCGTAGTTGTTCGGGTCTTAAATTTACTTCGACTAATTTAACTTTATCTAATAATTTATCAACTGCCTTCATTTTAATTATAGCCTCTATAAAGGTTCTCGTATTAGTAAAATACGAGCTTCTATCGTACCCTTTTTTCTATTTAATAATTTAAGATCAGTTCCTTCTGCCATTTTAATCCTTAATATAATCAAGATAATATAAATCTTGCCAATTATATATCACAACAATTCATGCGCCACACACAAACCAAAGTTTACTAAAGGAACAACAAGCATAAAGAATTAAACTGACTTACATTAATTTCAGAAAAGTATTTTTCTTTTAACAAATGTCGATGTGAATGATGTAGGTAGTTGCCACCAAATTCTATACGTTTTGTTGAGTACCGTTATTCCAAGTTCAACCCATTATTGAACTCGTGTCTGTTTTTAGAATCTGCACCTTTAACGTAAACAGGTAACTTGTTCCACCTTTTTAGCACGTTGTAGAACTGTAAATCTTAAAAGCGTTTGCACGGATACCTGGCGGTACACGCTAATTCATCAAGTAATTGATTTTTACTCGTTATTTGAACAGTATAATCTCTATTCTTAAGGAATAAACCACGTTATTACAACGAAGTGCCTCGTGCAATCTTTCAATCACCCAATTAATAGCACTTAATAATGAAATTTAATTTGTATCCATTAATCATTTTCACAATTGCCAATAACTACATCCGGCTCGAAGGGCCACTTATGTAGAGTCCAATACTCAAGCCTTTTTGGTTCACATAATTTTTGTAAACTAAAAGCCCAATGCTTCTCATTAGTAGTTAATCTAATTAATAACGAGAAAAAATATTACATAGTATATTACGGCAACTAGCTTTACATTCATTTTGTATTAAGTATATCGAATCTACTCCACGTCCCATTTCAGACTGGTTCATCACTCATTACGAACCTGTTTTCCTGCCTTCTCAGGGTTGTTTTTGCACCTTACACAATAGTAAGATAAATGTGCAATGCGTCTAAATATAAACATATTCCTAAGAAAAACTAAAATATATTCAATACAAACAGTGTCATTAAGGAGTTAGTAAACCTTAAAAAGCAAGACACTGCAGATGACATATACTACTGCAAGTTCGATAAATAATTACATCCTTAAGAAGATCAATTTTAATTTATACAGACGGTTCTAAGGTTCTACAATGATACTGGATCGCATTTTATATAATTGATAAATGATCTATTTCATTCCTCACGTTTACCGTTTTCAGTCTCAGTTTTGACAAATGAAATATATTTTATTACTGAAGCAAGACCAAAACGATGTTATCTTTGTATTGAAATACTTACTGTTGAACATGTGTTCTTAGTAACGACAAAATCACAATTAAACCAACAAGCGACTTACGAAGCGTTATTAGAGATAAAGCTAAATTACTTGATTTCCTAACAATCACAAACTATTTCAATAGATTGTAAAATTACAAGGGCCAATTTTTTTCAACTTCCGATCGCTTCGTGCAGACGCTCCGCGGGTAGCAAAAAGCGAGCATGTGCTGCAGGCGACTGCGCAGCTCTTGAACTACACACTCTGCCATTGTTGACATTCAGGCGTCAGTCGGCGTTGTGCTACAGCCACGTAAACATGTCCGTTATTATTGATGCTCCCGCCAAGTGTGAAATGCGAAGTGTGATTTATTTTCTACAAAATTTCCAGAAGTTTCAAGGTCTGTTTCGTACTCTATTGTTACTGAACGGTTAGGCTACAAAAAACTTTGTGCACGTTGGGTCCCAAAAATGCTGACGGACGGTCACAAAACTCGACGAATGGTGTCAGCGTTGGAGTTCCTTGAGCATTGTTATGATGAAGGAGGGAACTTTTTGAAATCAATCGTGACTGGCGATGAAACCTGGATTCAATACGGCACACCGGAAACAAAACGACAATCACAACAATGGATGCATTCAACTTCACCAAACAAACCAAAGAAATTTAAACAAACCTTCAACAACAGAAAGATCATGGCTACTGTGTTTTGAGACCAACAAGGGTGTTGCTTGTGGCGTTTATGGAGCCCGGAACCACTATCACTACAGCTGTTTATTGTGAAACTTTACGACGGTTGCGTAGAGCCATTCAGAAGAAACAAAGCGGAAAGCTGACCGCTGGAGTTGTTCTGATCCACGACAATGCCGCCCACACACTACTGGAGCAACTCAACGGCTTTTCGAACAATTTGGGTGGGACATTGACTTAGCACCAAGCGATTTTCATCTTTTTCCTGACCTGAAGACGTGGCTTGGTGGGAAGCGCTTTCAAACCAATGAGGACCTTCAAACCAACGTCAAGGACTACTTGAATTTATTGACGGCAACTTTCTTTGAACAGGGTATTGAAAAGCTTGTCCACAAATATGACAAATGTCTTAATCTCTTCGGTGATTATGTCGAAAGGTAACCGTAAGTGTACCAATCGTTTGGTAATAAAATTATTATTTTATATAAACTTGTCTTTTATTTATAGCCTATCGAAGATTGAAAAACGAATGGCCCTCGTATAATCAATTGAAACACAGATTAGTAAACAGGATACCTTATTATTACTAGGATAAGCACTAATGAACAAAGATGTCAATAAGCAAAAAAAATTACTAGTGTAACCGGTAAAGTGTATATCCTCAATGTTCTTCCACAAGTTAAGAACAGAACAATAGTAACCAATTGTGTCTGCAAAAGCTATCTCCTTTAGCGTTGCTTCAATAGAAATGTGACGGAATCTCATTAATTCGCTAACATCCGTGTGCTTTACTCAGTACAAAAATTGGAGACAAGAGGTTCGCCTTTTTTATATAAATTTTTAAACTAAGAATTATCAGTGCTACTGGAACCGAATCCTTACGGCTTCTGCAAGAGCGACATCATATGAGGTTTTCTTCAGAAATCCAAAGTATATTTTGAAAAGGTCTCGTATCAAATACCTATACGGTGCTATATGCGTTCTGTATTATTTAATTAAATGCTCAATGCAAGCAATGCAAGTTATTCTAAAAGAACCTGCACCTTAACGATGTTCTAAAATACTAGAATGCGTAGAAAGTCTTGCGTGTTTTAATGAGCTAAAAAGCCGAACTAAAGGTTTAACCAAGTTAGTGAGTAACCAGACTAAGACAAGTCCCCAAAAGAGGGCAGCAGCTTTTTCGGTACTTAGAGTGGCAGAGACCATAGGGGTCGGTATGACATTCTAAGACACACTACTGCGATGTGAAAGGCAACAGGAAACCACCACATTACCTCCCGGGTACACTGCGTACAGAAATTGTTAGTAAAGATGATGGCATCCTCTGGGGTAAAAAATTCTGTAGGTAAAATAGTCCCCCATTCGGATCCCCTGGAGGTGTCTACTTCGGGGGATGTGATCCGAAAGTATAAAAAAAGATCCGTGAACATCGTGCGAGACGGAGCGTGGAATGTCAGAAGTATGAAGCAGAAAACCTGAAAATCGAAATGGATAGGTTAACACTAGACATAGTAGAGATCAGCGAAGTTCGCTGGCCAGGCGAAGGATTTTTAGAGTGGAGACTTTAGGATAATTCATATAGGATCAGAGGAAGGATATGCACGTGTGGGAATAGTTATGCGAAAAAAGATTGGACAACGTGTAGAAACCTATTTACAAAAGAACGAAACAGTACTCATGGTTAGATTAGAATCTAAAGCATTAAATACGGTAATAATACAGTATATATGCCCACCTCTAGCTACAGTGAGGAAGAGATAGAGGCGATCTATAAATATATCGAAGACATACTGAGATACGTAAAAAGACATGAAAATTTAATAATTACGGGGAATTTTAATGTAGTGGTAGCTAACGGTAAGGAAGGAAGGATCGGTAGTAGGTCTATTTGGTTTAGGGACGAGAAATGACAGGTGAAACAGACTGGTAGAATTTTGGGACAAGAACAACTTTACCATCACAAATACATTATTTCAACATCATGCTAGAAGACGATACACCTGGAGATGCCAGGAGATACAAGAAGATATTAACTAGATTAGATTATTATTAGACAACGATTTAGGAATCAAGTAAAGGACTGTAGAAGCTACCCAGAAGTAAATATAGACACTGACCACAACATCGTAATGATGAAGAAATAAAAGAAAGCACTTTGACTTTGAGAAACTAAAAGATAAAGATATCCATGAATGATTTGAGAAAAAGTAAAATGAGTTGATAAAAGATATCGGGAAAATTTCTAATATTAAGGAAGTAGAAACAGAATGGAATAGCATTAAATCCAGCTTAGACATGGTGGCCAGAGATATTCTGGAGTATACACAAAAATATATTAAGAAACCTTGGATAACAAAGGATATTATGAATTTAATGGAAGAATGACGAAAATACAAAAATAGATCAGACGAAACAGGAAAACAGAGATACAAAGACATAAAACGAGAAATTATTCGCAAATGCAGCAAAGCTAAAGAACAATAGATTGATGAAAACGCAAAAAGGTACAAATTAAGATAAAAATAGGAAAGACAGACGCAGCATACAAATTAATCAGAGTGAATTTTAGGGATATAAAACCATACAGCAAGAATATAAGGAACGGGGGAGGAAACGTCGTTATAGAAAATGTATAGAAAGTGATTAGATGTCAAGAATATAAAGGTAATTTATATGCAGGAGAGGAACTAACAGCATTAGAACAGGAATCAGACATTAAAAACGATAACCTGGGATATCCTATACTTAGAAATGAGTTTAAACTAGCATCAAAGTGTTTGAAAAATAATAAGACGCCGGGCACAGATAAGGTGCAAGCAAAACTCTAAAAGCCGCTGGACAAGCAGTAACAGAACGTGTCTTCCAACCTGTAAGCTATATGTATGAGACAGGCAGTATACCCAAAGATTTCAAACGTATGATCATAATAACTATACCAAAAAAAGAAGGGCGCGGATAGATGCGATAATTTTCGAACGATAAGTTTGATAGCACACGTTTCAAAAATATTAATTAGACTTGTACAAAGACAAATGGAAAAACGGGCTGAAGAAGTACTATGAGAAGATCAATTTGGGTTTACGCGAAACAGGGAAACACGGGAGGCTATTTTAGCTCTGAGGGTGATAATGGAGAAAACAATAGAAAAAGGGCAAAGCGTGTATATAGAGTTTGTAGATCTAAAAAAACGATTCGACAATGTAAATGGAAAAAATATTCGAAATACTCAAAAAAATTGGAAAGACTTATAGCGATAGACAAATAGTACATAGCTTATACAAAGAGCAAACAGCAGTAATAAAATTAGAGCAGAAACGTAGAGAAGTAAACATTAGGAAAGGGGTGAGACAGAGATGTGCCCTATCCCCATTGATTTTTAACTTGTACATAGAAGAAGCAATGAATACTGTCAAATGCAGGAAGACATTTGGAATTACTACGCAGGGACAAAAAATTGATATGCTTAGATTTGCAGATGATATAGCGGTATTAGCATATAGCACAGAAGAGTTAGAAGCTGCTCTTAAAGAAATGGAAACAGTTCTAACAGAGAGATACGGTATGAAAATTAACAAAAATAAATCTAAAGTTCTAGTATGCAAAGGTGGGGAAAATAAATCAAAAACAACAATACAAGTATGTAACACGAACTTACAAGAGGTTGAGGATTTCTGGTACCTAGGAAGCCAAATAACGCAAGATGGGAAAAGCACAAAAGATATAAAACAAAGATTAGCACAAGGTCGTGCTACATTTAACAAGAAAAAGCAACTACTGTGTTCAAAGACAACAAACATAGTAAAAAGGAAAATATTGCTTAAAACATATGTGTGGAGCACAGTACTGTACGGCTGTGAAGCCTGGACAGTAGGGGAAGTAGACAAGAAAAAGGTTGAAGCCTTCGAAATGTGGTGCTATAGACGTATGGTTTAGATATCATGGACAGACAAAGTTAAGAACGAAGAGGTACTAAAAATGGTAGGGGAAAAAAGAAATATGTGGAAAACGGTAAAAAAGAGGAGAGATAGGATGATAGGCCACATACTGCGGCATGAGGAAATAGTGCGGAATATATTAGAAGCAGAAATAGGAAAAAAGAGACGGATAGTACATAGCTTATACAAAGAGCAAACAGCGGTAATACAGTTAGAGCAGGAAAATAGAGAAGTAAATATTAGGAAATGGGTGAGACAGGGATGTGCCTTATCCCCGTTAATTTTTTCTTGTACATTGAAGAGGCAATGAATACTGTCAAATGCAGGAAGACACTTGGAATTACTATGCAGGGACAAAAGATTAATATGCTTAGATTTGCAGATTATATAGCGGTATTAGCATATAGCAAAGAAGAGTTAGAAGCTGCTCTTAATGAAATGGAAACAGTTCTAACAGAGAGATACGGTATGAAAATTAACAAAAATAAATCTAAAGTTCTAGTATGCAAAAGAAGGGAAAATAAATCAAAAACAAGAATAAAAATAGGTAACTAGAACTTAGAAGAGGTTAAGGATATCTGCTACCTAGGAAACCAAACAACACAAGATAGGAAAAGTACAAAAGTTATAAAACAAAAATTAGCACAAGGTCGTGCTACATTTAACAAGAAAAAATCAACTACTGTGTTCAAATATAACAAACATAGAAACAAGGAAAAGATTGCTTAAAACATATGTGTGGAGCACAGCACGTATGATAAAGATAATATGGACAAACAAAGTTAAGAACAAAGAGGTACTAGAAATGGTAGGGAAAAAAAAGTGGGAAACAGTAAAAAATGGGAGAGATAGAATGATGAGCCACATACTAAGACATGAGGGAATGGCGCGGAATATATTAGAAGCAGAAATAAGAAGCAAAAGTAGTAAAGGTAGGCCTAGGTTAGACGATTGCACACAGATAGTGAAAGATTTATGATGTGGGAATTTCAGGAAAATTTGTAGGCTAGCTCAGGATAGAAGTCAATAGAGGTACGCATTCAATAAGTACCAAGATGGAAAAACAAATGATGAAAAAAAATGACTGTACTTAAACAAGATGATTATTATAAACAACTACAGGTATTGGTCTTGCAATATTCTTAATTAATGATAATTGTTTAAAGGATTTACTAGAAAACCATTAATATGGCAAATGTTTAAGTGTTGGGGATCCTTGGCAGCCACAGGCTGCTTAACCCCCTTCACATACCTTACATGTGATTTTCCAATTCTCCACCCGAAGGTACTACATTGGCCAGGGGGCGAGTTTTTTTTTTACCTGGAAAGTTTGGAATTTTGCCGAACCTTTGCTGCTCCAAGCAAGGTAGGGATCTTTAATGTGCGTGACAAGACTTACACATGGACCTCCATTTTACCTTGGGAGTAGTAGTTACAGACATACCAACTACGCCACAGAACCGCCCCCCCCCTCCCTTCACATACCACTGAATTTCGGTGAAATAGGGCATATAATTAGAAAACAAGATAAGGGGAAATGAGCTGTAAATAGGCTGTTGTCTGAATTTTAGGAAACTATGTAGGCTAGCTCAGAACATAAATAAGTTGAGGTACACATCCAACCAGTTTCAAGACGAAAAACCTAATGACGAAAAAATAAGTGCACTTAAATTTGATGATTATTATAAACAGTTACAGGTGTAGGTTGTAAAATATTTTCAACTAATGTTGATAGTGCGAAAGGATAAATTGGAAGCTATTAATTCGACAAAGGTTCAAGTGCTGGGGAACTTGGCAGCCAAATGCTGCTTACCGCCCGTCGCATACCACTGAATATCGGAGAAATGGGGTAGATAACTGTAAAACAATAGAAGGTGACTGAAATGCATCAAACAAGAAAACACAGTAGCTATGTTCAAAGATAGCGAACATAGAAACAAGAAGAAAATTGTTCAAAGCATATTTGTGGGGAACGCAGCACAATACGTTTATGATATAGAGATAGTAAGAAAAGCAGACAGAAAGAGATAAAAGCATTCTGGAATGTTGTGCTTCAGATGGGCGAGGATGATAGCATGGACAGACAAAGTTAATAACAAATAAGCTATAGAAATAGTAGAGGAATAAAGATATCTATGGAAAACAAAAAAAAAATAGGAAAAATAGAAGGACAGAATATGTTCTAAGGCATTTCTGTAGAATAGTACGGGATATATTACAAGCAGGGATAGGAAAAAAGAGGTAGAGGTATACCAAGATCAGAGTTTCGCATGCAGATTGTGCAAATTTTAAGGAATGTGAATGTTAGTTCAGAATGGGAAACAATGAGGGTACGCGTCTAACCAGTTCCAGGACTGAAGATCTAATGATGATGATGTAACCACAAGAATATTCAGGCAAACGACTAATATTATAAATCATATAATTATCCCAAAATATCAATATCTCAATTAAAAAATGAAATTACAGCTGTATGGACAAGGTTGTCAAACCTCACAAAAATTTCCTGGATTAGGAAAAAATTCGAATATTTTTGACCATGTCAATAAGGATTACATACCACGTGTTTCAAAAAGAACACAACCTTTTTTTTTTGATGACGTGGATATATTACAAAAATATTAATATTAATAAAATATTTATAAAAATATTCAAACTACAAAAAATTTAAAGCCTTATAAAAAACTAGGAAAATATAGAGGTATTTTAGCCGAGAATGGTAAGTTAAAGAATTAGGAACTCCTGCAATAGAAATAGGGCAAAAAATCTTGTAATTGCTATTATGCCGCCCTAGTATATATGCAAGTGTTTCGCTAATGTTAATAAAATAGTTTTAATGTATGCAAACAACATTCATTTAAACTAATTAGATCTTCGGCATATATTTCTTTCCTTACTTACCAGTGAGAGCTGTGGCATATTGCATATATCGAAAGCTATTCAAGCCTACATTTGTTTTACCCATCATTTTAGGTATTTGTTCAACGATTAACACTTATTACACTTGTTGAAATTGTACCAAGTTTATAATTTATCAAACGTAAGACTCACGTCCATCACACTTCAAGTCGCTTTGCTAAATGCAGCGAGCTTGATTATAGTGTTGGTGTTTACAGTATAAACTTATAGCTAACTTAAAAAAGTGACATCTACAATAAGGCCTTTTAGTGAAACTACAGTATACACTAACAATTCTATATATAACTGGATATTTTACTTGTCTCTGTTGTGCTTATCTCATGTAATATACATTTCATTATTTTTACTTGTAAATGCATTCTTTAATTTGAATTAAATTCCTATTATGGCAAACCTTGAAAGTGGTATTACCAACAAAGTGCGTATAAATTGCATTATTGTGAATCCCATATCTTGCATTTATAACCAACAGAAAGGAAAATTTACCTATTTATGAAAAACGTGTAAAATGAGCTGCGTCGCTGTCACGTGTGTTTGGCTCAGATGCCATTAGTTCGCAAACACAGTGTAACCTAATTCATAAAAATGGGATCCCATATATAAAGATATAACAAGACAGTGCTCCTTTTTCTGAAACTTGTTCCAATAGGGAGCAAATTCGAATAGTAACAAACACTTGAATCGTTCGCCTTTACGATAATACTCAAACCTGATAAAAGTGCACATGACTTTAGAACCTTTTTTCTGTTTCATTCCCGCTCACAATTTGAATAGTATTCCTTTAAACTAAGAGATAGTGTAACACCAGCTACTTTCAAAATACTTTATAATTCTAAAATTCACTAAAATATGAGAGTTTTCAAAATGAAATCAAACATAGCAATATCACAGGGCATTTATACAGTATGAAATATTTTCTGTCATACAAAAGTATATAGAACATTTACAACATCGTTTCTTTCAAACATAAAAATATTTCCAACAAATACTTATTTACTTAAGTATAAAAAATGTTCCTTACCTTATCTTAAATTTACAGAACTTCCATTTCTTATGGATATTTTACCTGACTTTGTTTATTCCCAGGTTTGTAAGATTTGTTTGGCCAAAAAATCCTTGACAGATAATTTATTAAAAGGTCAGAATGTTTCAAACTCTAAACACAAACTTTCCTGGTAAAAATTCTTTACAAAAAAATTATTAGTATCATCTTAAATTATCTTAAACTGCATGACGAAATTCAAATATCAGTTACAAAAAAATTATTTTTACAAAAATCCACAAAGCGCTTTTTTATCCAACTCGTAATTAAATATCTTCTTATTTTAAATGGACGTTCAAATACGCTTACAAGATGATGCCTAAAATCTTCGTGTAGAAACAACAATTACGAATTTTCATATTTGCTTATATCTGCCTTTCAATTATCTAATAAAAAATTTAAAGTAGCGTGATATTAAAGAATTTCCCTCGTTGAACTGTCTTTGCAAATAATTTTCTGAATTTGCTCACTTCCACGTCATCTTCGAGTCAAGCAGGTTGGAAAGTAGTTGATGCGCAAACGCCCAGTAGTGCCAACAATCATGCAACAACCATACAATATGCAGTAAAATTGGAAACCACTTGCTAGTTCACATGTACTCTCTAGCCGACCAACACTTCTGAGTGTCTTCGAGCGTATTCATTACGTACGTCGCCAGTTTGGGGCCACCGCCTTTGTTATCCAGCTGGAACTAGTGCTTAACCAGCCTAAAGATAGCCGCCAGCAGCCAGTGATTAAAGATGAGTGATTTTTGTTTGATCTCAAAAGGATCTGTTAATTATTTTAGCAGCCCCTTTTTTCACAAGTTATTTGTTATATTATATATATCTTCTAGTGTTAATATATTCTATTTTTTAAAAAAGGTAAATTAAAAAAAATTTTATTCATCCACTTCGACAGGGTTTCTGTATCTACCCTAAAATCACACCTTATTAATACTTGCTTGATACACTGGCATCCAACTTTACTGTTTTTAGTTTTCCGCTACACGAAGAATATTTTAACTCTGCCCTTTTCATGATCACCCATGCGATAACGGTCACGCTAGCCGCCGGCGCAAAAGTTTTTATAGTTCCATCACAAGTGAAAAGTTCATATCCTTTTAAATTCCTTTTTTCGGATTACCTTCTCCTTGGGGTGAGATCACACAACATGTTATTTAAAAAATTAATACTACTACATTAACGCCCAACGCTTTCAAGCTCGAAATGAGTAACCGTTTACGGTCATCCTCCGAATTAAAGATCAGGATCGCTACATTGGCACCGCATCGTGGGGCTGAAGAAAGAAATTTGTTTCACTAGACTTTTCTTCTTTTCCTCTGAAACTGCGGCCTTGTCTACTCTTCGGTCAATTTATCTATTCTTTCCTTTGATTTTTCGTTTGATACGATTCCATGTTACTACAGCTTGGCGTACATCAATTTTTTGCACAGTATTCTTGACGTTTCCTGCATACTTTGAGGCGTGAGAGTTATTGTCGCGTTTAGGTTTTTGCTTTTGTTTTTCTTCCTTCTTTCTTACTTTTTGAATTTTCGTAAGAAACCAAAACGTTTCCTCGTGTTTGAAAACTTTACTGCTTCTTTATTAGAGATATCCGTCCATCGATGACTTTTATAGTTTTCTATCTTTGTTCGTGTTCAGTACTACCCTGTACCTTTCCTTTTTTCTATAGTCCTCTACATTTTTTGGTATTATACGGTATATTGGGCTTCGAACCGGACGAAAAATTGTTTTCTTTCTTTTTAGTGTTTTCTTTCCTTTTCTGAAATTAATTTTCTTATGGTTTGTTCTGTTAGTGTATTGCTTGGTGTGTTGTTTCTATTTCCTACCCCGATCTTTTAATTTTGATGGGGAGAATTTGTTACGTTTTATTCCATATTTAAAGAATTTACGGCCTTATTACTGTAAAAAGCCATCGCATTTCGTATTTATTTAAATTTACGTTTAATACCGTTCTATAAATCCAAGTCGCATAGTTAGGCAACCAACTATACTCCTTTATTTAATTCAAGGCTTACATATTTATTTTATATTTTTTGTCTTATCCATACATGCATACCTTTGAAAAACGATATGATTTTTGGCGTTGTTTGAAATTTGTTGGGCGATATAGGATTGGTGCATATTAATTAAAATTGTCGTTTACTTCAAGGAATGAAAAGTTAGAATTTTCTTCAGCCAATTGTTTATTTTATGTAATACCGACAGTTTTAGTGATCTACTTTACACAAGTGCTTGTTACCTGTTTTAAACATAAAAACAACTTTAACTGAGATATGACATGATGGCCAGTGTGACTAAGCAGTTTCAATTCTACAATAACAAACGAAACATGAAGTAAAGAACAACGTTTAAAATGATGAATAACTATGGTAAGAAAGTGATTGTTTTGTTTGCGTTTATATAGATGAGATTTATTTTATAAGGAATGAAGGCGTTGTGACTTCTTTTATAAACTTTTTTTAACGGGAAACTATAATTAAAAGGATTGAACATTGAGGTGAATATTGGGAGATACAAAATATGAAGAATTTCAATTTGAACTACTGTGTAAAATCTTCTTGAGGTTTTCTTTTTTCTTTTCTTCCCGACCCCCCCCCCATGACAGGTTAGTTTCACGACATTCTCCTGGTTGTTTTTTTGTTGTCGTAATCGAGGTGGACTAATTACGTTACTTGCCTTGCTCTCTTCCTCGTCCACCCCGTATTACCGTATCAGAATTTAATTTAATTTTTAACAGAAAATCCAAATATTTTTTAAAATGCCTACAAGTTGTTATACTCAATAATGACGATTCCATCAACAGTGTTTCAGTGGAGGAATTTGTTTCCTGTTTGAAAACAATTAAAGCGTATTTACGATATACGACCGAACGCAAACTATTGAATTTGGCAAAAATTTCAATTGAAAATAACTTTTAATAGAGTAAATACAGGGTAATTTAATGATGACATCATCCACAAGTTTACAAATCTGAGGGATAGGAGAATTGGTCTTATGTTTAAGAAAAAAAAATTAATTTGTAGCTTCTACTAGTATTTTTTGCTTAATATTTAGTTAGTTATGTTTCTATAATTTAAGGTATGTATTGTTCCATATTTATTCGTAACGGTTCAAAAACAGCTTATTTCTTTTATTTACCTAAATTTGCTTCACCTGCGCTTGAGATCACAAACCGCCACTGCTGCAAGGTTTTCGGATAGCAAAATAAACAATTTTATTGCATTCTACTAAATTATGGTTTATATATTTAAGCAATGTCATGACAACTGTTCTTACGATAAAAACCGAATATCTTATGTATATCTTGATTTACACAAGTCTATTGTATTTTGCTATTTATTCATCTCCTTGTTTGTTTGCAAAAAATATTTATTATGTAAAAACCCAAAGTAAAATACCTACATTTAAACAAGCCAACGCTGAATATTCAAGCGCCTAATTAAAAAGTAAAAAGTTACAGAGGTAGTTGTAAGTATGAGTAAGATCTAAATTAAAAATGAATGGATTTTAAAGATATTAAAAATCTAAGTACAAGAAAAATGTATGTACCGAAATATAGCACAACCATTAATATGGGAGAAAGAGATATAATAAAACTAACATTGTTAGAGGCAATTTGGTAATTATAAAAAATCACAGTTACAGAAAATTACTAATAGTTTGTAAACATAGCGTAGAGAATGTAGACTACTGGAAATTTAGAATACTTTAAGAACTCAAATAAAATGATCAAATGAATTGTCACTAAAGAACAGGGGTCCAAAAGCTTTCCCTCCGAGGAATCGACTTACAGGTTCACTGTACTTACAAAACAAAATCAATACTAATTATCGTCTCAGCGCCTTCAAAAACCGCTGTGTTTTTTTTCATTTGTGGGGATTTTGTTGTGTTCTATAGTAAATGTTGTTTTCTATCAGCGTGTAAAATCCGTTTTGTAAAGTTTCTACTCCTCAAACCCACAAAATGCGCTATGTGTACAGGTCTTTCAAAATCTCAGCAACCTGCGCAGAAATCCCAAATATTACTGACAAAACTAAAGACCAAAATACAAATATAGTATTGTGGAATGATACTCACGGCTCCAACAGCGTTAACGTTACTGCAATAAAATTTTAAAATCGATGTTACCATATGAATATTTTTTATACATTTTTCATACTAAAAAATATTTGTTCTGTACTACACCACGTTACGGGTTATATTAATATTTATTAGATTACTCTGTTCTAAATCATATTTATTATTTTGATTAAATCTATGTTTATTAATGTAACAAAAAGTCACGTGCTTCTATTATGAAAGTGGCTTTTCTATATTAACCTCATCTAATCTATGTTCTTAACTTACTGTCAAGTCGATACTGCATATTCTAGACACGTAATTTTGACATTTGCGATTCCTGTCTATTTCTGTTTTCTGTATTTTGTTTAATTTACTTTTGTTAATAATATTTATAAAACAGTCTTTTTCAAGACTACACTTCGTTGTTTATTTTGAAATTGTAAGTAAACGTTTTTAAATTTAATATTTCTTGAGTACATATTTTTTTATTTTAGGTAAGATTCGACTTCATTATGAGCAATTCTAAAAAAATTGTTCATAGCCAAGGCCGTGAGATTATATATAATCTTTACAATTATGTGAAAGAGCAGAAGGATGCTGGCCAAGATATGATTTTGCTGAACAATTTGAGCAAAATAGTGTCTGAATCAACTGGTGTTGGGTTAACAACTGTCAAGAAAATTATTAAAAAAGGCAAAATGCAGCCAGTTGGTGCTAAGTTACAATTTACCTCACCAAGAAAAACTATCAAGAAAGATAGTCCAAAGTCTACGTTAGATGAATTTAAAGAAGAAATTGTGCGCACAATTATTTATCGATTTTCGAATACACACCATAGACAACCTACAATGCAGGCTGTATTCGAAACTTTCAAATCTGAAGCAATTAATTTCTGTGAAAAAATCAATTCGTTTAGACGATTGGTGCATAAAATGGGGTTTCGTTGGAAGAAGTACCAAGATAATCGCAAAGTCTTAATTGAAAAACCAGAAATTCGAACAAAACGAGTCGATTTTTTGCGAAAAGTACAACAATATCGATCAGAAGGAAGAAATATTATATATTGTGATGAAACCTACCTGCACAGTTCACATACTGTATCGAAGTCGTGGGACGATGGTTCAAATCAATGTTCAAAAGCACCATTGGTTAAAAGGAAACCTTTAATTAGTATACATGCTGCTGGCAGAAAAGGTTTTGTTCCGAATGGATTGCTAATTTTTAAGTCTGGACTTAAAACTGGTGATTACCACGACGAAATGAATCATAGAAATTTCTGTAAATGGTTACAAGATAAATTATTACAAAATCTTGAACCAAACTCTGTGTTAGTGGTGGATAATGCATCATATCATAATGCGACCGAGGAACCGAACCCAACTACGCTTGGAAAAAAGAAGACATGAGGTGTTGGCTACTGAAAAGAAACATACCTTTTCAGCTTAAAGATACAGAATCAGAACTATATGCAAATATTAACCAACATAAGCCTCCGTGCAAGCAATACGTTGTTGATATTAGCTGAACATGGTCATACAGTGTAGCGATTGCCCCCCATATCATCCGGAACTCAACCCTATTGAAAAAATATGGGCAATGGTAAAAATCATGTTGTTGCAAATAACACAACTTTTAAGTTAGAGGATGTGTGGAAGTTGGCTGAAAATAAGTTCTATACCGTTGGTCATCAAGAATGGGTAAATGTTTGTTCTCCTGTAGAGAAAACAGAAAAAGAATACCTTAGTAGAGAATATATAATAGACGACATAGAAGAACTAATAATAAATGTTAACTGCGATAGTGATTCTTCAGGCTTGAGTTTGCCTGATGATGATAGTGATGATGATTTTGGTTGCAAACCATTACAGTAACGTGCAATATGATTGTGTATGCTATAAGGCATTTTCAATTTGTTTGTAGTGCATATTGCTATTTATTTAAATAAGCAACATTTTTGTATTACTTATTAATATTAATAACTAATATTTTACTTGGTTGTCCGATCTAAATAATATATTTAAGGTTTTATTAAATTTATTTGAAATCATTGGACGAGTTATGAAAATTTCAATCATGCTGTCTAAAGTAATTATTATGACTATATAATGTAGATAGCTCAGGGTGAAGTTCAAGCAGTGTATACAATTACTATTTCGCCCAAACTGTTTTGAGTGTTTATTTAACTGAAATATTTGTATAAAAATAACTTTTTGTGCTACTGTTATTTTTGCTATCCAAGTCTACAATCTACAATGTCTCCATAACTATGAATTTCTTCTCCATTGTTAAAACCGTGCTTAATGTTACCAATAGTTTTTCAAGATTCAAACAATAAACTACCTATATTCCAAGTTTTATTTTTAATCGATTGTTCTAATTAAAATCTTTGAAGTTCCGTAGAAGTCTACTCTTTGTTAAAGTTTATTGCGCTCATACGGTACAAGTTGTACATCAAGCCATGTCATAATATACATTACATTTTAAACATTTATAATACTTAAAGTAAGAGAATAATACAAACAATCCCCTTTATTCTTTTCTATATATATATATATATAATACAATTAGAGGCACTACAAAACCCAGTAGGCAGTATTTAGAGCGAAAAATTCATCCACTGGGTACAAGCAAAAGAACAGGAAGTTTTTCTTTCAAATTTTGTTAAATTGATGTCCTTTTTTTATATTTTTTAATTTAGGGATGGACTCGGGCCGGGTCGGGCCGGGCTTTTAATAAGCCCGGCCCGGCCCGACGCAGAAAAGTGACCGGCCCGGCCCGAGGCCCGGCCCGAAATGAAAATTGACGGCCCGGCCCGAAATTTCGGACCGGCCCGACTTTCATTCAATAAATGAGAAGATATCTTTTTCAGTTGTGTTCAACAAGTAACTATCACTCTTTTGTTTGATTTAAGAGTATAATGATTTTGAGTTACAATCAAGATACTTGTGGAACATACCGTAGTATATCATTTGATTTTTGATTCTAACGCTAATTAATATATACTACATGGTAGCGTTTAAATAGTTATTAGTATATCAAGGCCGCAAAATTGTTTTTTAGCGTACCGGGGGAAAGTTTATCGCATAGATCACTTGCGACGGAAGTAATATAATCTCGAGGTCGCTAAAATAATTTCGTGGTCTAGGTGCAACCGGTTCCATGGTTTTATTACAAATTTTTTTCGCTTAACTGATTAAGTTACAGCTAGTATTTATATGTTTATATAGTGACTTTACATCACACGTTGTTATGGAAATGATATATTTAAAACATCAACAGTATTTTTAAAAAATTTCTTTAAAATGCGAGGGTGTGCTAGTACTACATAGTTCAATTTCCTACACTATTTCAAAGCAAGTGTTTTTCCTTTACTCTTTATTTTGACATCTATGTTTAGTATTCTATATCTATAGGTTATGTTTTAAAAATGAATAAAGAATTAATCTCTTTTGTTATAGGGTGACCTATAATACGTGTAAAACTATATTGGAAAAGATCAAAAAAATTCTATTCACACAAAAATTTTTTTATTGTTTGAGTCTTTCATTTCCCACTGATTCGATAACATTTGTATGTGTTGTCAAAGTGTTTTCACGGAATACTTTTCGAGTTTACTTGAAGACACTGTTTTTTATTTCTTCCCAAGCCTATAGCATATCTGTTTTCAAAAGGATTTTTACACCTTACTTTCAAGAAAAACATTACGAAACAGCATCCTCGTATTTAAAGCGTTGATGTTTTATATTTTTTTTGTGTTATAAACTTCGACATTGTATCTCTAAATTTAATCACGGAAACAACACTACGAAAAGTCATTTAATTTCACAATATTTATACAGAAAGCAGACAATTAAATGTAAGTTTGTACGTTAGGCATTTGGTATATGTTAAAATTAAGGCGCCTTAAATAAAAGCATTCTTTGCCTATATTTAAATTAAATAAAGATGCCCTGTATTTATATACGGTACACACATTAAAAGTATACATAAACTATACACGCGATTGATAAAATCGACGTTTGCCGCATGATTGAAATTTGAAGTATATACATATACATAATATAAATCGTGCAAACTTTTGAATTATGAATAAATCACCTAGTTCGATTTCCTGGGCATTTTTAACTTGCCCAAAGTACAACATGAGGAACATTAAATAGGACTAGAAAAATATATTCGGAATAAGAAATGAGTTATAATATCACGTCTCCTTTACACTAAACAAGACGAAAAACTGATTATTAATGGGTTCATAAAGACACCACGTGAGAATATAATTAAGAACGTTTACTTACTCAATGTCAGATAGAAATGAAAGGACAGTGGAGTATCTAGTGATGCGTTTTTCGGCCCGAAAATTTCGGGCCGGCCCAAATCGTTTGGCCCGGCCCGGCCCGAAAAAAAATAGGCCCGGCCCGGGCCCGGCCCGAATAAAGTAGTCAACGGCCCGGCCCGGATTCGAGCCCGAAATCGGACCGGGCCCGGGCCGGGCCGGCCCGAAAGCCCGAGCCCGAGTCCATTTTTATTTTTTATCGCAGATGGTATGTAATTATAGAGTATTATTGGAAATATAAGACTACTATAAATTATTTCAAGATGATGCTGCTAAAAATCTTAGTATATTTCCCATCCTAAGTCTGTAGGATGATATCTCATTTGAAGTTATACAATGAGTAGGGCACTTCTTTATATACATTACTGCATTTAAGATATAAATTGAGAACACTGTAAGTATTTTGAGTTGCCTGAACAAGTCCCTGCAGAAATGGTTATATTTCTTGAATAACATTAATCTAACTATTCTCTTATGAAGTATAAATATCTTCCTAGCCTTTCGTGAGTTTCTCCATGCAATTATGCTAAAACTTAACATTAAATGGATAGTAATAGGCAACCAGAATAGTTAAGCTAACATCCTCCCGTAATCTCCATATAATAAAGCATTGACCTTAAGTTTATTTTTCACCAATGCTACCTAATATGATTATACCAGTTACGACACGAATCAACTTCAATTCCTAAGAAACGAATGCATGACTCCTGGCTCAGAAGTTTATTAGCTGAGCTTTTTATAAACAAACTATGATCAGGTAACACAGTTGAAAATAATACAGCTGTTGTTTTACAAAGATTTAAAATTAGCTCATTTCTAGAACAGTAAGTTTGCATGTTATGCTCGTGCTGAATCCTTTGATGCAGATTCCACAATGGATTTTATCCACACTTATAAACTCTGCACGTATTTGAAAAATTCATACTTCAAACGTGGTTCTTAATGATATTTGAAGAATTTTAAGTTCATTTTCCAGTTTTTTTATCTTGACAATTTATTCCTCCTGTTTGAAAGGAATAGTAACTTTGTCCTTATAGCGAATATCCCATAATTTTTCTTTATATGATTTATTTAATTCACTTAGTCCCAAGAAGTAATATAAAACTCAAAAGTGAATTGCCTTCTATCATAAATTAGTATTAAGGTTAGGTATTTGTTTACACATTAATAATTTGACATTACATAACGGATTATTTTAGCGAATCGTGATGTTTTTAGGTTGAACTGAAAACACCGTGTTATGTTCTTTTCTAAAGGTTTCTCACTTCCCCTCATTGCGCATACCAGGATCGCTGAGATTTTGAAACAGCTCTAATAGCCTTAAAATTGTTCCTTCAGTTATAATTATGTGCATTTTAACACATAGCCGTTATTGTCACATAACGCAGGTATAAGACCGAAACGTTGTTGGGATACAGATAGCGGAAGTACTATTAGTACATCTTTTTCATGCTTTTGCATTGTTTTTGGATAATTGTTTCGGTATACAAAGGTTAGTTATTGTTGATTTATAACTAAAAAATTAAGCAAAAAGTTCTATCCTTTAAGTTCTTTGTACAAGTTGTAAGTATTAGTAACTAAGGACTGATCTTCTATTTTCTCCTTTACAAAGTAACTGCCAAACTATTATTTTGAATTATAACTGCGTGGACATGTTTCAAGACAAGTAGCAGAAAACATGTTAGACATGATTTATATTATAAGGAATTTAGGTTAATTAAATTGGCATTCACGATGTCGTGGTAGTTATTCAATTTAAATAATAATACCTATGCATTTCAGCTGCTTTATAAAATGTTTGGACATCGAAAAATTAGAACTTTTCTAAATCTATTAGACGTACGATTAGGCAAAGATAATCGATCTGCACGACCCATACGGCAAGTACACAACTATTATATTAATATTATTACATTGTAACGAATACGACTATCTGCTTCTTAAATATACGCTTTTGTTCCATATACCTATTCAATAAATATTAAATTCCAATAGAAACAATATATTACGAATTCATACATAAAGCTCCACCTATATTTAAATATTCAAAATAAAGTTTAAGAACTCTTCTATTTGTATGTATCTTGATACAATATCCCCTTTTCTGCGCGTGCTTGGATAGCAACGTAGCTTCGTAGTCAAGCTTCATTTGATATCGGTATGTAATCAGCATAGCAAGTGTTAACGTGGGCCAGCAGCTTTTTGATAAAACATACCGTCCCAAAAAGAAGTGAAGTGGTGTCAACGAATACCATGGCTTTATTTTTAGTTGTAGTATTGTCCTAAGTATAGCCAAAAAAATATAACTACGGTAAGTGTGTAATTCTCAAACTTACCTTTAAAATCATTTTTCCCATTTCTTTTCACCGCAAGTGCTAAAGTATGAATTTATATTGAAATAAAGTAAAAACATATGAATACGCAAACACGTAGTAAGCCCTTTTGGATGTTGGTTGTACTGAAAGTGCAGTTTTAAATGTTGCTATGCGAGAGGGTGGAAATTTCCACATATGTTTGGTTAGTATAGAGGTCAAGCTCGGGCACATGTATCAGCCGCGCGCACCTGCCATTGTAAGTACCTAGATGTTTAAAGAATTTGGTTGCTTAGCAGATATTCAGCGGCGAGTCATCCTCAATTTTAGAGCTATATTCATTTCATGGAACCATCATTTACAATGTACAAATAATTTTTAAAATTCTATCTATGTTTTCTTAAATTTAGTACACGAAATTTTTGTGAAATTTTTATGGTCATTTAAATTGATGCACTTAAAATTTTGTTCAAAATTTAATAGTTGAATAGTTCGTAAATCTTCTTATTATTTCAAAGGCATTTCTATAAGATAATTTTGAAGTTACAAGGTTATACTAAAATGTTTGCATAACTAAACATGTGATACGTTGATATTTGTTTGTCACGTTATAGTGTATAATTTTTTTTTGACAGTACACTTGAAGTACAGCTTAATTCAGACAATAAGTGTTTTTGACCTTTGATTCCATCAAATATATCAGTTAAAAATATAGTTCTGTAATCTATAAAAAAATCTGAGCATTTAACTTAATTCTTGTTAACTCGAACAGGATCCTATTCAGGTGTCATAATGAAACTGTAATATAAAAATGAAAATCATATATTTCTTATAGAGAATTAACGTAAATTATTCTATTATAAATGTCCTATGAGTATTCAGAGATTAATACTAGATCTTAATAAAGTAATTGTTTCAAAAGTCTCCGTACAGACAACTTTGTACAAGCGATGTATATATATATATATATATATATATATATATATATATATATATATATACATCGCTTGTACAAAGTTGTCTGTACGGAGACTTTTGAAACAATTACTTTATTAAGATCTAGTATTAATCTCTGAATACCCATAGGACATTTATAATAGAATAATTTACGTTAATTCTCTATAAGAAATATATGATTTTCATTTTTATATTACAGTTTCATATATATGTTTTCTACAAATTAATAGAAAGAATAAGAATAAGTTGTCATATAGCTTTCTTTCATTGAAGTCAGCAGTAATTGTTCTATAGAAGTAAACAACCACATTTATGAAGTTTTTGTAGTGAAGAGAGATGTTATTGGTGTTGGTCTAGATTTTTTTTGAAGCATAATTTTTACTATTTGTTTTTCTTTACTTTAATTTTTTTGTGATAAAGTGACTAGGCTCTAACGTAGCCCTAGTCTAAAAATATTTAAAAGTAATTAAATTTTCAGGTTGTACGAGGACGTCGTTCCCATTCCAGTATGCAGAGTCAACAGTAAGTATTATTTTTTTATATGTTGCTAGTAGTACATTTTCAGGGATATCAACGCCACATTTCCTCCAGAATCCCACATTTCCTCACACATCTGGACCAAAAAGTTTTCTTCGACTAACCATTTTTCATCTTTCGAGATAAACCTATCTTAAATTTTTCATCTTTGAGATAAATGAGCATCCTCATTTCCACACACGAGATAAACCTATTTTTAAGATTTTTTTACCGCTAACATTCTGAACCAAATAGTTTTCTTCGACTAACCATTTTTCATCTTTCGAGATAAACCTATCTTGTTTGGTATCAATTAATATTAGAATTTTCTCAGCTACCCGAATTTCTAGGAATTTCTTACCTTGCATCATCCCCGAGGGAGCTACCCTCATTTTAAAATTTCTTACCTGTAGCGACTTTTGAGCGTTCTTATAAATTTTTTAGTCATGCGATGCATCTTGTTAGTCTAAAATTTTATGCAGAATTCGAATCTGCAAACATATTTGCAATAGGACTACTTCTTGCAAAGTTACACTTTAAGCTCTCAAACCTCTTTAAAAATTTTTGCTCGTATATATTTAACTCCATTTTTTAAAACCTTTTTCGCTATCCAAGATATATGCTTTAACCAAGCAGTTAGAGGTAGTAACACAAAAATTAAGCACGCAAAATTTTAATAATTTATTTTATCCAATTTACAGTTTAATAAACTTATAGAATACAATTTTTACAAAGTATAACATTATTTCCTGTGTGTAGCCGAAAGTTTAACCTGTAACAAAAAAAGATTAATGGGTTGTTTAAATAGACCTGTAACAAAAGAGATTAAAGTAAAAGAAAGGAGACGTGTTTTCAGTCAATAAAACATATTGTTGGAACGTATTGATTTTTTAAATAATATTAACCAAGCCGCTAGTTCGCATGATCTGAAATTTGTGTAAACAAGGATGAACTCCATTCAACGGTACATCAACTACTTATTTTCTATTTAGGAATATACGCCAGAAACTTGCATGCTTTTAATTAATTAGAAGCAGAAAGTTTTGTCCGGAAACGCTACTGTAAAATATATAGAGCAAATAAATTATTCCCTGAATGTGTTTTCAATTGTAATAACTGAATATACAATCACTTATGAATTTTAAATTACACTTTATTTAACTAAGTTACTTTAAACAAGAAATTACCGCATCCAAAAATTCCAATGCATGCTTAACAATAATGTAGAAATGGCAAGGTCGACTTAATAATTAAGAAAGCGCATTTTGCTGGTATGAAATCTATGGAATTTCTCCTGTAATGAAAGAAGAATGCATTCGTAATTGAAAATACGTGCTACAACTTTCGCTAGATACCAGCCATGTTAATTAGAAATTTTGTGTATGACATCATTAACTACCTAAATTTCAGAATTAACAAAATGTAATAAACCAGATTAAGTACTGTTCAATAATAATCAGAGTGAAAGTAAATGGGTCTTATTACATATTGAAATCCTAAATTACCTTACGTGACGCGGTAGAAGCATTATAACGCAAATTCCGGAAACTTCCAATGTAGTATTAATTCATTTGTAACTCGTAATCCAGCAAATATTTTAAATTCTTAACGAACATTTGAATGCTGTTTATAATTTCTTTTCTTGGACTTTCTATTAATTATGTTGAGAATATGTTTCAATGACGTATATTTGAAATCGAGATATAATTGTTTGTAGATTACTAATAACACGAGGCGCTGAAAAGTGCGTATTTACGGAAAATACAAACCTCATTTAGTAGTATAATTAACGGATTCAAAACGTATATAACGCGGTGTTATTAGAAAAAATTCTATTAGTTTCGCACGCTTTTGTGTTATAGTACATCGAAATTTTAAACCGTTGTTTCGCGTAGTTATTTTGTGGAAAGGTTTGAAGGAAGATTTAAGGTAAGTTTACATTTTGTTTTTTATTAAAGTAGAACTGAATTTATTTCCAAACACCAATTATTATGTATTCTGTTATTGGTTCTTATTTGTATTTTAAAACATTAATTTTTCCGAAGTAATTCGCTGTTTTACAGATATATTCTTTTCAAATTTTAAAGGTATACTTTTAGCTTGAATAAAAAAAAACAATTCTCACAAAATATTTTATTAAAAATTTAATACATTAACAAAAGACCTCAATAGCAATACGTTTTCTTTAGAACAGCTTAAATTATTCAAACAATGGTTTAAACAGTGATTGTACCTATCACCGAATCTTCTTAATTCTTTGAGCCTTGGAAGTGAAAATACACTTTCCATGTTTAAAATGTTGTTTGATAAATATTTTGATAGTAACTGTCTTTTCTGCTCGCCTTTAACATAGATAGTAGCATCGGGAGGTATGACTTCTTTCAGGAAATCGCCTACATTTGTATATCCACTTGTGGACTGTCCACCCCAGCTAAGCCCATGGATTCTTTGCTTTAACCACCGAACTTGCTTTTTGAAATCATCACTTAGGGTGTTATACTCCACAGCCATGTCCAGTATCTCATGCCATATTACATTATTCGCTACCTCCAAAATGGCAATCTCCTTGCAATAGAAATCACTAGTTTTGTATTGATATCCTTGTAAATCGATTATGAAACACATGCTTCCTGCTTCAAATCACAGATGGGAATGGGGTTCTAAGCAAATCTCTGCTATATATCCAGTTAAGGGACTTTACTCCCTCTTTTTATGATTTTTCAACCGGGTAATTATCTGGATGATACTAAAGCAAGTCTGTTTTCTTAATCCAACTTTTACCATCCCCCAACCACGACACTAATAATTCGCGCCCGTGCTTCCGTTTCCGTAAAACTTTTTCCACTAAGTACGTGTCGGGTGCTGCTGTGAGCTGAATTTCATCGCCGTAAAAAGCACCTAGAATTGGCCGACTTTCCAAATCATGTAGCAGATAGGTTATCGGTCTCGTTTGTTGTACTTTAACAATTTTGAATAGTTCTGTACCCCAGTTTGGGTGAAATCCTCGATCGAATACTGCTTTATATTTTGATATACGCACAATGTCTCCAACCTTATACAACTTCTTGTAACTTTTAGAAACGCTGTTAGCGGTGTAAAGTTTTATTCTTTCCGGATGTTTTTCTGCTTCCATAGGTGTCATGTTAATAGCCCGATGCGGTGAATTATTGTATTCTTCCATAACCTTAGGCAAAATATTCACCCATTTATGACTGCCTTGCAAGTAAAACCTTCTGTACAATTTGTTTTTGATTGTTCTAATCAATCGCACAAACATGCTAGCTTTGATTGCGGAATACGTGGAGTAATGGTTTATCTTATATTTTTGCATAAGATTTTTAAACCAGCGGTTGTAGTACTCTTTCCCAAAATCCGTTTGTAGATTGATTTTTAAGTTATTTTCTCCTTGCAGCATTTTGTCCAATATTTTTTTCATAGCATTTGTAACTTCTGATCCAGTTTTATTTTTTAAAGGTTCAGCTAAAGCATATTTTGTGAAACAGTCCACCACTATTACAATATATCTGTACCCATTGTTCACACGCGAGTAAGGCTGCATTTCGCACAAGTCTGATTGGATAAGATCACGTTTCACATGTTTCAGATTTGTATGACGACGCTGAAAATTTTTTCTTGCAGGTTTATATAATTCCTTAACGATGATTTCTTTACTCATTTTTGCTTAACACTGTTGCTAAACTAATAGGGTTATCTTTATCCAATTGCACCTTTGACATAAACTGAAGCTTTGGTTTGTAGTATTTGTTTTTTATAGCTGCTGGTGACGCCTCGTAAATCGATGCTATTGCAAGACCGAGCTCCTTCTCATTTGTCTCAGAAGTTGCAGTCAAATTAATAAAACACTGTATAAACGTTTTAAAGTCAGATACAAGCTTATCCAATTTTTCATTTACATATTGTTTATTAACTGCATCAGATGCCTCAACTGGTTGAGCAAGCATTGCGATACGCTGGTTTCTTGCATTGAAAGCTTTATCTTTACGTTGTATATCATCAGAACTTTTTTAGACAGTATGAAAAGGCTTGATTCACGAGCTTGATTACAGATTTCTTATTAACACAATCACTATCGTCTTTAGGATCCATTACATCAACTAGCCTTCTTTTACGAAAACTAATTGTTTCTTCTCCAGACTTGAATACTATAGTGCTTCTCTGATTAACACAATCACTATCTTCTTTCGGGTCTGATGAATTCACTAACCTTCTTTGCTGCATATCGTACCCATAACCATCCAACGTTAGCACAAATCCTCGACCTGGAGGACCGCGCCGAATATCAGCATCTTTACGCTCTGAACGTCCGAAGCGGTCGATAGGCATTTTAAAACTGTGTAATTATTTACTGAGCTCACTGTATTATACCTTCTTCTCTCAACTCTTGTATTATGGACACCATCTCGTTAATGTTTTCCTCGCTTGTATTTCCAGCTCGGTTGGATGCGTTCAACAATCTCAACCGATCCACAAGTTCATGTACATTATTCCAGTAAACATATTGCACCGGCTTTGAATTTAAACTTTTGTAAAACCGATTAGAAAAGCCTAAACCCGCTCCCTTGGACTGTTTTCTTCTCTTTGGCTGTTTTCTTTCGGGATTCCTCCGAAATTCGGTGAGATATTTTTGCACATATTTGTTAAACTTTTTGTTATTTGTTGGAAATCCGCTTAAATCGTGCACCGCAAATGGGTTAAACTTTCTTCTCAAAATCGACGCAGATTTGATCATTTCCAAGTAATTCGGCAAATCTTCATGCAAATTGAAATCGCCATCTTCGGGGCTGATGTCTTTGTAAACCAGCAGGTTGTATAAACCCTTCGTACCTGGATATATCACATTATTTAATGTTATATCGCTAGTTTCCGGGGTAATTATCAATACACTTTTCCACAAACTCCATGTATCGGTTTCCACATTATACTTTACTCCATAAATTGATTTGTCAATATTTTCGTCCTCGTCTCTAGCTAACACATCCGCATAGTAAAGATGGAACGGTTCTTCTGGAACGAGTTGTTTAATTTTCTTTATAGGTACGTCCATGTTTTCGACTTTAACCTTTGTTGTAGGTGTGGGAATTTTTTCGGTGATCGATTGCAACTGGGAAGCGGTTATTTGCAAGGGATCAATCAATTGTTTGTGCACCTCTTTGAATTTTGCTGAGATGTAGCGTCTCCCTTTTGTACGCTACAAACTTTTTCGTACAGCATCCTGCATAAGATGAAGACTGCGTTTATTCGCAATAAAATTGTTAACGTCCGTCATCATGAAACTTTGGATGAGAACTAACTTTTTTTTGAATAATGTCAAATATTTATATACTCGTCGAAATTCTTCCGATACCGCCCCTTATCCAAATCAAAATCTTTCACAACAGTTATAAAATTATGTTTTGAGTCACCCCAACACTGTAAACACATTTCTTTAAATTTTGGATATGTCATGTCACCGCTTATATGATCCGAAAAGATATGGCGAAGGTTTGTGTCATCCTGGTTCCATAATGCGATTACATTGGTGTTATCTCTGAATCTATGTTTTAAGGCACTAGCGTAAGTTTGACATAGATAGAACGAATCTATTGCTTTATGTCGGCCGAACGAGAAAAATTGAGTGATTTTACTTTGCTCGTTTACAGGTATATCATCGAAAACCATAATTGAATCTTCTTTGATATCTCCGGGTTCGATCAAATCATCGTAATTTTCAAACTCATGGTATCCAATTTCTTCTTTTAATGGTGTAAAAACGTTTCTTAACAATTCGTATTTCGGTTGATATAAACTCTTCGAAAATACATAGACATTTTGGAATCTAAGACCGTTCTCGTGCAAGATCAGAGATATTAAAACGTTAGTCTTCCCACAACTCGATGGTCCCGCGAAGATAGCTCGTATGTTAGACGGGAACAATGGACCATGTTTACCATCCTTTCTTGCACTAGCAATAGCAAAGTTATCATAATTCTGTATAGGTATTTTAACTTCTTGTATAGCATCACCCGTGTCTCTCACATTCTCCGACCTAGGAGCACCATTCTTCTTTTGAGGTTTACGGAGATCTAAATGCCTGCTTAACGTTCTTCTGGGTATACCATATAACCTACTTGCAGAGTTAACACTTATACCCTTTTGTATTTCACTAACTGCTGTCTCTAAAGATTCCTTGGTGTACATCTTTCAAATATAAGTTTAAACTGATTCAAATTGAAAATAATATTCCCTTATATACCAGCATGGGCAGGGGTGTGCACGCGCAGGAGCGCGCATGGGCAGGGGTGTGCACGCGCAGGGGTGCGCATGGGCAGGGGTGTGCACGCGCAGGGGTGCGCATGGGCAGGGGTGTGCACGCGCAGGGGTGCGCATGGGCACAGGTGTGCTTAGGTGTACACCGGAGTACGTGGGAAACTGTCTTGGATCACCAAAAAAAATCTTATTAATATTAAAACAACATAGATTTTATACAATTTTATTAAAAATATATATACAAAAATTTAATTGTGAATAAATCTATTAACAATTTCCGTAAACGGATTATATTCAAACATAGAGTCATGTATAATTAAAGCATAAGCCTTCATCGACGGTTCAAAATTTCTTGAAGCTTCTAATTCCATTCTTACATCAACAGTTGCATCCTTGATGCTTTCAAATTGATGACGACAGTCGATTACAAAGACAGGTGATTCCTTAAACCTGTTGTAGTCCATTAAACATTTATTTGACGATTTGTTCGGATAGTATTTTTCCATAAAAGATGTATAAGACAGGTACGCTGGCAAGTAGTCATTCTGCTCGAAATCCAAATTTAATCGACCTTGAGGGAACATCTGAGAGTTTAAAAACACTTTAACATTGGTTATGTTGGCATTCGTAAAGCTTGTAGCATTTTCTTCTTTCCTGTCGTACTTCCCATTTTGCAGCGCCAGTAATATTCACCGAGCCTTCTCTGTTTCGTTCGATACTTTAATTCTCCATACTTGCGACTTTGATTGTGTTAGAGACGGTAATTCATGTAGTTCCCATTTTCTGAATGCAACCATTATAGATGATTGATTTTGCATTTCCGAAAGCAGCGATGCCTTGGCAAAGTCACTTAATGTTATATGCGGAACCTCCCATGAAATACGTTGTATTTTGAACGTTACTGTATTTCCAACCGACTTGTAGCAATTTACATCCGACTTGGATCTGATTAAAATCAGCTCTTGAGGCATGTTGACGATAGTTTTCTTGTAATCTTCAAAAACCCAAAATGGTTTTAGCGGTATAGCACAACTAAACCGTCCATCTTGGAATATGGTATCGGGCTTCCACCCGGTATGTGTAATAGATTTTGTTTCTGATTCTTCCATGGATACTAAACCTTTAATAGTTCTTGTAATTCCAGGGATTCGACAGACATCTATTATTTGATTATTACCCAATTTGTATTGAATTTCCTCAAACAGAAAATATGGTGCATTTCTAGTAAACTCGTAAGCTTTAGGGTCTGGTTCTGCTGCTCTAATCGGGTCTACAGTTGTTGATGCTTCCCTTAATGTTTCCGTAGGCTTATAGGTACCCTTTATAAATATAAAACTTTCATGAGGGTATGTGATGTTATCACTGCTCTGGATTTCAATTGAAATTCGATCGTTGTTTTCTGCATTCAATGTAAAGGGAAGATATGTATAATAATCTTCCTTTATTATGGTTTCGTCTAATTTATAACCTCCAAACACATCCAATTTGGGCACGTCCTCATATTTAAGCCTTCCAAGTTTAACGTTTTCATCACCGTGGAGATCTAAGCTGCGTTTACTTCTGCTACCCATCATTTATAACTTTTAATCCCAAAGACTTTAAGAAACGTATTTCTTCTGCTGTAAGTCTCTCGACAACTTGACGCTTTGACGCCGTATTCACTTCTAATCGTCTGGGGGTGTTGTAGCGTGCTTTATATACAAAATCGATAGGCATTTTCAGCTACTTTTTATTTCCAGTCTCACACAGGTGTATGTTTCCGGTGAAAAGTTTACCAATTCACCCAAATGATCGACTAGTCTGATTGTAATATTATCAATTTCTGTCACGCTCAGCGGATAATATATGACGTGGTTAGGTTCCTTTTCCAGATTATACCCGGGTGGTACAGATAGACTGAATTCGAATATGCTGTGCGTAAGAAAATTGTTTCTGAACGATCCGCTGGTGATATTGGTTTCCACAAAATGTTTGAGACCGATATTATGTTCACTTGCTGATTAGCGATATGTACGGTATCTGCAGCCAATTTGCGGTTGGTAAACCCCAAGATGCTTCCAATATTGTTTTTACGGTTTGCCCCAAAATCAATCGGTATACTGCTTCGTATAGAACACTTTAATGTAGTATTGTTGGCACTCAGTTGAAAATATTTTTCAATGTTCTCGTTGATGTCCGGCTTCTGACTGAACCATTTTTTGAAGACGTCCTGTATATATGCATTTATTTCTTCTAATTCGTATGATCCAGGTTCAATGGTTATTCTGCGATGCTCTGGATCGTTAAAGTATAAGTTATTGTTTCCTGGATGTATGTTTTGCACAGTGTTACAAGTGTACAGTCCCACTAGACCCAAAGCATATTCACCGTCCTGTTTCAATTTAATTGGTGGGTAAATGGATCCTGTCGATATGACATTACCATACCCGAACACGCTCACTGTTTTAGCCATTGTCACTAAGAAACTTTAACACTAAATGTCCACAATTGTATGTGTTGTAAGTCTGCTCCGTTACACTGTTGTAGTAAATTTTACAACCTCGAAAATATCTCTTTACTTCTTCCGGCGGTCTCAAGTCTCCAAACGAATCGTAGTAATACACACTATTTCCGCGTTTTCGGTACCCCACCCAATGTGTACCCGAACCTTTGGTGGTATCCAAATTAATCACACCGATTCGTTGACACGCGGTCTAATCTTCTGTAACTGATCTCTAGAAAAGACGTTGCGAAAATGAGGATGTTAGATGCGTGTTTCCTTATATCTACATCGGTGAGAGCTCTTCGAGGTAACTTGCTTAGTTTTTTGATACTTTTTTACAAATACCACGCCCCTGTTTGTATGGTTTCAAGAATAATGCTGTGCCTTTTTTGTATGGTTTTAGAAGCATTCCATTTCCTTTTTTCCCAACAGTAATGGCTTCCATAGATCTGTTGTGTCGTTCGCTCTCCTTAAGCTGTTCGTTGGCTGTCTTGACATCATTTACTGCTTTAGCTATCCCTGCAGCACCACCTGTTAGTGCTCCTAGGGCACTTAGTCCAGCGAATATCGGAATCAATGGCAGAAAACCTCTTTTCTGTGGAACGAGTATAATACGTGGGACTTTAATTTTGCTTTTCCCACCGGCTCCTTTTATGATTTTTTTACCAATTGGAATACCAACATCTAACAGCTTTTTCAAGTTGTCGGAACCAACTCGGTCTATTGCGGATCGTATTTTCTTCAAAAATCCACCTTTAAAACTTATTTTCTTCTTTAAACCCATACCCATTTTTCTCTTCGCTTTCATAGCGTTTGTCACAAACCAAGCTGCGGCTTTTCCCCAAACTTTGCGTTTTAGACTTAACTCTCCCCAGGCTTCTTCTTCTAAAATTTTATCTGCTCGGTGTCTGGCTGGAAGATCGTCGGGGTACTTGGGTATGCAATGTCGTGGTCTTTACACAATTTATCTAATTCGTTTATTCCAGGATCACCTCTTGCTAAACGTTCATCCAACTTTGTACCAGGACCGCAGTACTGATAACCTGGAATATGCAGCTCAAACGGTAACCTGTTTATAGCGCTGTTGATTAAACCCTCTCCAGAACAGATAATCATGTGTTTACTCAAAAAAATCTCAAACTATACTAAATAAATAAACAACAACGAGTCTATTTATACTTTTCAAAAAATTTACAATATATTTACAATAACAATACATTTACATCCACGTCTCTTGGGCTGTCTTTTATAAAATACTCTTTCTAGTTATCACCATAACCAGAATCTTCAGATTCCGACAAATTTAAACGTCTAAACATTTCCACTAATGTTCTTGTACGTATCACGTCTTGCACAAATATATCCGGAAAACATATAACCAGCTCCAACGCATTTAGTGCGCTCTGATTCAATTCGTTGTAGAATAAAATATTACCCATTCGAACTTCACCTTCAATCAAGATTTTAATTCGTTTCTCCCCTTCAGTCAGAGTATTAAACCGATCGCAATCATTTAAATTAGAATTAGCAACAAACCCTACTAATTCGCTGTATAATGCTGGGAAGTCACGACTTTTCAGCTGCTTAAGTTGATACTCAAACAGCTCTCGCATATGGAATAGTTTACGGCACTCTAATTCGTTTATAACTATCGAGCTATCACCCATTATTATTTTTAACTGGAACGTTTCGTCCTCAGTTGATCCAGACACTGGTGACAGAGTGATAAAGAACGGAGCTCCTAGTTGCATGTGTAGATCCTCCATTTCGGGTGCACCATTTAATCGAGTGTTTAGCACGTCACGAGAAAATTGGCGAATTTGAAATTCCACTTGAAAATTTGTAAATGCTATCCAATTTTCGTATGTCAATTCCAGAACATGGTTGCCACAATATTTCTTGCTACACACCAATCGTAATACGGGTTTTATTCTCTGGTTTATAACAAACCCAATTTCCACATTATGAGGGTGTTCACCCAATTCACTTAAACTATACGTAAACTTATTAATCAGATTTTCGGTATACGAAACTTGTGCATCATTAACACCTGCAGACTCCATTGCTTTGCACTGATTTCACCGAGATGACTGAGAAGGATGCTATGCAGATCATCCTTTTAAATGTTTCAGGGTTGTTGTTGCGCATGCGTAAATTGTTCTCGGATAATTATACATGTAGTGCGTAAGCAAGAAGCTAATTGATTTTACCGACGTGAATAGACTGGTTTGGAATGTTACTCAAGGTTAAACGACGTTGGGTTTCTCCTAATTTAAAAGTAAACTAGCTAATTATACCAACAGGGTATAAAAGCACCGTGCAATGCAATATGATTCAGTTTCTGTTTAGTCTTTGACTAGTTACAACTGTTAAAAGTCTTTAATCAGTTTTTTTAATTTCTTTATAGAAAAAAATGTCTTCCTTTGTCTGCAACGTCTGCGGGGCTGTCTTCTCAAGGGGTGATAATTTGAAGAGGCATCTGCTCCAACAACATGACGTAGCATCGAAATCCACCGGTCTTTTTGTTTGCGATGTGTGCCCGGCATCCTTCTCGCGGAAGGACAGCCTAAAACGTCACAAGGATGCCAAGCATGGTGCAGTGGTACCAGTTGCAGGCCCATCCGGGGTCAAACGACCTGCTGCGTCGACGGTTGAGGGACCTGCCCCCAAGAAGTCGCGGAGGTGTATCGAGTGTGGTGTAGAGGTCACCAACTTGGCAGCCCACCAGCGCTCCAACACTCACAAGACTGCTGCTAGCTGTGTCCTGGATGGAGGCGTAGAGGTTGTAGCTACCGCTTTTAAAACAAGAGTAGCTACATACAGAATTAAAAATGCTAATACTAGTGGTATGTATACTTTCAAAACATTGAATGAGTGTTTAACCTAGTTATTTCTAGACATCTCAGAATTTTTGCGTCAGCAGAAAGAGAGGTTCATCGCATTAGTTGGTGAGAAATTAAGAGATCACCTATCCCTCAAGGTTAACTTGGAGGTGTTTGGTGGTTACACCAAGATGGACAGTGTTGAAGATGTTAAATCTTTCAACACTCGAAATGTTGTGGTCACCTCCTGCAGTAACCTAGGGGAGATCTACAATTCCTTTGTGGAGAGGATGTCAGCTAAGTCAGAGGAGTTCCAGGAGCGTGATTCTGGTTAGTTTCTACAATTATTGATTTTTTCTAATTTGTAAGTTTTAGGATGGAGTCTGAAACAGGCGTTGTACTTGGAGATTAATGTAAACAAGTACAACCCTTTGCGTGGGTCTTCGTACATCGAGCTCCCCAAATGGGTTCGAAACACCAGAGCTGTTATTAATATACAAAATGAGGACAATGCATGCTTTGCCTGGTGTGTTGTGGCTGCGCTCTACCCCAGTGCTCACGATCCGCAAAGGGTCGGTAGCTACCCCCATTACAGCACCATTCTCAATTTGAGAGGACTGCAGTTCCCAATGCTCATAAAGGACATACCCCGGTTCGAGGAGCAGAATGCTATAAGCATTAATGTTTTTGGTATAGAAGACAAGTCGATTGTGGGACCGCTTCACTTTACGGCACGCAAGAGGGATCGGCACGTAAATTTGTTATATGTTCAGAAAGGCGGAAAGGAGCATTTTTGTTTGATCAGCAATTTAAACGGCTTGGTTGGAAAACAACTATCCAAAGAAAAAACATGCAAATGGTTGTGTGATGGATGTTTAATATATTTTCGTTCGGAGGAGGAGTTACACCAACATACAGAGCATGAATGCAACCATATTGTGACTACAATGCCGACTGCAGCTAAATGTGTGCTGGAATTTGCTAATATTCACAAACAAATGACTGTACCGTTTGTGATATACGCTGATTTCGAGTCGGTGCTAAAACCTATTAGTACTGCTACTCCAGATACATCTTCTTCGTTCACGAATAGCATCCAGGAACACAAGTCGTACAGCTTTGCATACTACATAAAATGTTCATACGATGACTCGTTTAACAAGTTTGAGCTGTACAGGGGGCCCGAAGCTGCCAAAGTGTTTATGCAGAAGTTGGAAGAAGAAGCTCGACGACTGGGTGAGATTTTAAAAACAAACACCCCCATGCTTCCAATGGAACCCCTAGATGAGTTGTTGTTTCATATGACAGTGGATTGCGGAATTTGTAAAAAGCCTCTTGGGAGTGAAAGAGTTAGGGATCACGACCACTTGACTGGTCGCTTTCGCTCCGCTGCACACCCGCAGTGCAATATAAAGTACAGGGTACCTCATTTCATCCCTGTTGTATTTCACAATTTAAGCGGGTACGATAGCCATTTTATTGTGAAGGAGTTGGGGTATGATAAAGAGAGGATCACTGTAATCCCTAATAATAAGGAGCGCTTCGTATCGTTCACTAAAAATGTGAGGTTATATGGTGAACAACCTGAGGAGTGTGATGGCGAGCCTGAAGAATCTGACAATACAGCGGTACAGCTCAGGTTTATAGACTCGTTAAGATTCATGGCCTCATCGTTGGACAAGTTGAGTCAGAATCTTGATACTACTCAGTTTGTGGAAACTCGCAAATACTACCCCGATGAGCAAGAGTTTGGGTTGTTGACGCGGAAGGCGTTTTCCATACAACTATATCACCGATGCTGTAGTACTGAACGAGACATCATTACCACCGAAAGAAACCTTTTTTAATAATTTAACATCTACGGATATCAGCGATGTGGACTACGAGCACGCACGGAAGGTGTGGAATACGTTTGGCATTTGCACGCTTGGGGAGTATAGCGATTTATACCTGAAAACTGATGTGCTACTACTTGCAGATATTTTTGAAAACTTCCGCTCTGTATGCAAGCAGACGTATGATCTGGATCCATGCCAGTACCTGACAGCTCCAAGTTTGAGCTGGGATGCGATGCTTAAGCATACTGGTGTAAAACTGGAGCTGTTGATGGATATTAGCATGCATAATTTTATTAAGGCTGGCATCAGGGGAGGCTTGACTCAATGCAGCCAACGATATGCTAGAGCGAATAATAGGTATATGGAGAATTACAACCCTGACGAGCCATCCAAGTATCTAGCATATCTAGATGCTAATAATCTTTATGGGTGGGCAATGAGACAGCACCTGCCCATTGATGATTTTAGATGGATGGATGCTAAAAAGATTGCTCTCCTGAAAGAACTAATTTTGAATATACCTGAAACCAACGAGAAAGGTTATATTCTAGAAGTTGATCTGGAGTACACCGAACATCTACACCATTCCCACAACGATCTACCCTTCTGTCCTGAAAACATGGTACCTCCATCACCCAAATCAAAGACACCTAAATTGTTAGCAACTCTGTCGGAAAAGAAAAACTATATTATTCATTATCGGAATTTGCAACAGTGTATGCGATACGGTCTAAAACTAAAAGCAATCCACCGGGTTTTAGAGTTTACTCAGTCTCCATGGTTGAAGGCGTATATCGACCTTAACACCGGGTTGAGGATGTCGGCGAAAAACGCATTTGAGAAAGACTTTTATAAATTAATGAATAATGCGGTGTTCGGGAAGACTATGGAGAACGTGGACAAACGTGTAGATGTGAAAATCGTGACCCGGTGGGATGCTTCTGGTAAATGGTTGTGCGCAAGCAAGCTAATTGCTCGACCTAACTTTAACAGTTGCTTAGTGTTGGGGGAAAATCTGGCGATTATACAAATGAATCGTGTAAAAGTGAAGTAGGACAAGCCGATTTATGCAGGATTGTCAATTTTAGACCTATCCAAAACGCTAATGTATGACTTTCACTACAGTACCATGGTTCCTCTGTATGGTCCCAGATTGTCTCTGCTTTATACAGATACAGACTCCTTAGTGTATAGTGTGCAAACTGAAGACTTATATAGTGATATTAGTGCAAACATTGAACATTTCGATACAAGTGATTACTCTCCAAACAATAAGTACAGTATACCGCGTGTGAACAAAAAAGTTGTGGGGAAATTTAAAGACGAGTTTAATGGCGATTTGGTGTTGGAATTTGTAGGTAGTAGGGCTAAGTCCTACTGCATTATTAGTGAGAAAGACGTTGTTAAAAAAATTAAGGGTGTTAGCCGTAGTGTGGTGGCGGGGATTAGTGTAGATAGTTTTAGGGATGTTGTTATTAATAATAGAGATGCCCTCATGAATACGATGGTATCAATCCGGAGTAAGAAACACCAACTTTATACACAGCTTATTAATAAAATCAGTCTATCGGGCGCAGATTACAAGCGTTACGTCATCCCCGGAAGCATATCAACCTACGCATGGGGGCATAAAGATATAAGATAGTTGTTTATATTTGTATATATTTTATTGTGTATATATAGTATGTAAGTTAGTTATAAGACATACCTACCATCCCCATCCTTAAAATTTCCTTTGTTCCCGGCGATATGTGTTTACCTCCACGTGGTCTCGCCGGACGGTAAAACATATTGTTGGATTAACAACAATATGTCTTATTGACTGAAAACACGTCTCCTCTTTTTTACATTAATCTCTTTTTATTACAGGTCTATTTAAACAACCCATTAATCTCTTTTTTGTTACCGGTTAAACTACTTGGATTCGGCTACACACAGGAAATAATGTTATACTTTGTAAAAATTGTATTCTATAAATTTATTAAACTGTAAATTGGATACAATAAATTATTAAAATTTTGCGTGCTTAATTTTTGTGTTACTACCTCTAACTGCTTGGTTAAAGCATATATCTTGGATAGCGAAAAAGGTTTTAAAAAATGGAGTTAAATATATACGAGCAAAAATTTTTAAAGAGGTTTGAGAGCTTAAAGTGTAACTTTGCAAGAAGTAGTCCTATTGCAAATCTGTTTGCAGATTCGAATTCTGCATAAAATTTTAGACTAACAAGATGCATCGCATGACTAAAAAATTTATAAGAACGCTCAAAAGTCGCTACAGGTAAGAAATTTTAAAATGAGGGTAGCTCCCTCGGGGATGATGCAAGGTAAGAAATTCCTAGAAATTCGGGTAGCTGAGAAAATTCTAATATTAATTGATACCAAACAAGATAGGTTTATCTCGAAAGATGAAAAATGGTTAGTCGAAGAAAACTATTTGGTTCAGAATGTTAGCGGTAAAAAAAATCTTAAAAATAGGTTTATCTCGTGTGTGGAAATGAGGATGCTCATTTATCTCGAAGATGAAAAATTTAAGATAGGTTTATCTCGAAAGATGAAAAATGGTTAGTCGAAGAAAACTTTTTGGTCCAGATGTGTGAGGAAATGTGGGATTCTGGAGGAAATGTGGCGTTGATATCCCTGATAATGTACTACTGTTGCTCGTCTAGAGTTTTTTCTTTGGAAGATTTCCGTATCTGATCTTCGGATAGATTCTTATTATAACATTTATTAAGATACGGTGGCGTCCAATAAAACCTCTTTTTTTATCGTATACCATCCTACGACCCTAGCTCATAGCTCTGTCCTAAGTTGAAGAAGCTTATCTGGCTGGAAGATCTTTTTAGAGGATCCTTTTTTTCTCAAAGCCATTTACCATCCTTTTTACCCTGGGCTTAAACTTTAAACAGGAACCCCTCATAATCTATCAAGGCTCTGCCGCCTATAAGGTAGAGTAGACACACACTATACACCTTTTGAGGAAAAGTGTGTAACAACATATTACTATATTATAACATCCTTGCATTAATTTACTGAAACTATGTTGTTGCAAAGATAGAAGAAAATGGAAGTGCATTTATAAATACAACAGTCAATTGCTTCAGTGCAACTGTGGCATCGCGCAGTAATAAAATTCTATACTTAGCTTATATACATCTGGACCAAGAGATTGTACCTGATCAAAATCGGTCTAATAATTCGATCAAAAACCTTGAGTCTCTATATTTGAGAGTAATGTTGAGCCTTCACCTGTATATAATCTAACTTCAAGTGATGGAAATGTTACCTACTGCAAGTAGTATTTCTGTATTGCCTTCACTTGAAATCGAGAACTCGTATCGTCTTTTAGATTTAACTCCACTTCAAACGGTAGCTCAACACGAAACCGACGAAACAATTCAATGCAGCATTCCACCAACTGTGATCGTGCTTGAATGTAATACCGATTTCACTGTTCATACGCCTACAAAACTAGCAATCAATTTGAACAACAAATTGGGTTAATAAGCACTTAGACAAGATCATATTTGTCTATCAAATTTTATACAGCAGTTGAAGTAAATCATGGAACCCCAAACCTATTGTCGAATGATTCTATTTAAGTAGTTAATGAACCTGAAGCTAATTGTCTTCATATTGAAACTCATGAGACCATTAATAAAGTTGTTTTGCCAACTCCCGAAAACAATATTCAAAACTTTGTTCTGGATGAACGCACAGGCCACCTAGTTGCTGTAGAAGATGACAGTTCTAGCGATAAGTCAAATAAAAGTTAAATATTTTTGAAGGAAAGATCACGTAGAAATTGCCAGAAAAAGTTAAGAGTCCTGGGTAAATCATATGAAGGATTAAAACGCTCAAACGACCATAATACTAGTAGACACTATAATTACGTTCAAAAACAAAAAAATTCTCCATGCAAAACCTTGTCAGCATGATACTACTGTAAGATCCAATCGTAGTTTTTGTTTCTGGTTTTATGGATATTGATGCAAGGCAGACCATATTTGATTATTTTTGGTCGTTGCCATCCTGGGATGATAGAAAAGCCTATATTACGGGACTTGTTGCAAAATTTCTTTCTGGCTTCCCTGGATCTTAAGAAAGATTTAATTCGCGACTGGTTAACTCCACCTATCCACAACAATAAGCAACCTACAATAAAGAAGCATAGTTGTAATAATTCTTTGTATGAAAACATAAAGCCAGACCTTGCACTATCTACAAGTAAGTCGGCTTCGGCCTACAAGTGGCTTGCACTAGTTTCAAAAGTTCCAAGTCATCATCTCCGTTCAAGTACATTCAGAACTTACGATACATAGAATATACTCGACTTGATGTCTAGAAAATAATCTTTATCCTTTATAAAGGAAACGGTTTTGTGAAATTTTAGAGACCGAAAAGATTTCAATATATTCATCTCGTAAGGATCAATGTAATATATGCGTGGCTTTCAAAAAAGGCAATATAGAGGAAAAAGAGTACAAATTACATTTAGATAAAAAGAATGAAGCCAGAGAAACTAAGAAGCATGCTATATATATATATATATATATATATTACTCATATTTAGACCAGGGTAGAAAATTAAATAATCACATCAAATAATTTTAATCACCGTGTAGAAGCTTTGAGAAAAGGTACGCGTTATTAAAACCGTGAAGCATAAAAATTCATTCGTTTCATTAAAAATAAGGGAGTTAAATTATTTACAAGACGCTTGCTATAAAAAAAGGAAGCAGTATTAAAATGCTCTACGTGTAATTTAATTATTCCGAGTAAAGAAACAAATGGAAATTACGTGCAAAATTTATATTAATTAACTCAATTTTAAGTAACCGGTATTAAACAAAATGTACAGATAATAATTAATATTTGATTAGGAGTCACTAAAAATTAAAGGGTATTATTTTTAATTGAAGTTAATTGAACCATTAGTAACATATAATATGTATAAAAGCTAGTAAAAACCCAATAATATTCAGATCGTAGAAGTATTATGTTCGAACACCTGCGTATTTTTAAATGTTTTATGTTCTGCGTAAAATTTGCAGATAACAAATGGTTACAAAGAATGTTGGAGAAACCGTTGCTTAATATTTACGGGAAATGCTAATAAGGTGGGTTATTTCACAAGTCCACATGGATTGAAAATAACCGATACTAAAGAATATAGATTTGTACCACTCGGAACAGGGTAGATAGAGACAGATAATATGCGCAAGACAGAGACACATATAGTAAAAGGCGTGAGTTGAGCAACGTCACTGGGTTGCGATTGGTTGAAAATAAAAGGCAAACTTGAGAGGTAAAAATAACATTTCTGTATAAAAATTAATTAGTTATTTCCAGACGTTGCGAGCCGTGTCGAAATTTCTGAGATTTAACTGGTGCGAGTGCAAATTTAATAAGAACCGACGCACAGGCGGTCGAGATGGGAACATAGTATACGAAATTCTAGAAACTGGCCGTTTTGAGGACAAAACCGACAGACGGGCTAACCACTATATATACCCAGGTTGATATGAGTTTCTCTCTCTTCGATTTTCGAATTGATTCAATGCGTTAAACAGTGCTTTTTAGTTTTCCGATTTTGGATAGAATAATTTAAACAGTTTGTTGGTATATTTTGGTGATTTAAAACAGTGCTACAGTGCTACAATGAATGTAATTTAGTGCACTTAGAAAAGAAGATACAAGGTAATAAAGTTTAGTATCACTGTACCAATTAGTCAAATCTGCAACGACAAATGAATACACAAAAGTAGGCAGTTTTGGCGTATATTTGTGAAAGAAGTATGAATTTCTTTGCTATTTTTCGGGGGTGTTAATAATTAAATGGTTCATAAACGTGTCTGGATCCACAAAACTAGCTTCAGATATACACAAATGAGTTCCGGAAAAGCACTGAAACAACTTTATATGAATGGTGGTGTAGAGAAAATGTTTAAAAGCGACCAGTAATCCGAGGACGTAAACATAACCCAGTTGGAATGGTGAAATTAGCAAGGACGATGTACATTGAAGCCACTAGTGCAGTAACCTTCAGGTAACTTATGCTTTGTTGTTCGATTTTTGATGTGTTGGTGTGTGTTGAATAACTTTATAATTGATTTACTTAAAATGGACAGTAGGGAAATTGTACTAACAGCAAATTTTTAATTTTAAGGTGAGATTTTCTTGTTTAAGTAGAAAGGGTATTTAGTATTTATGTTCTAGATTATGATGAAAATTTGGGCATGTCTTTGAGCTCAATTAGACGAACCTGGTTAATTAACGTAAAGGGTGGTAGATGCTCCTTTGTACTCAGACTCAGGTCTGCATATATTGTTATATTAATTAGTAGGCATCCTACAAGGACTTTAATTCTGGATGCACATTAAAATGATAACAAATTTAATCTTGAAATTTTCTGATACTGAAATTTATGCTGAATTTTAATTTTGAAATTTTAATGTATTGTGAATATTGATGTAAATAGAGTTAACGTTGATGTTTGTGGTAGGAATTTGTTTGTTTTTTTTTATGAATGAGGATGAAGGTTTAACTAGGTGAGCAGTCGAGGCGGAAAAGAGTAAAGAGGCGATTAACAGAAGAAAGTCAACGGACCAGTTAAGTTAATAGCTTGTTGTACATTTCACAGCATTCTTGACGCACAATCTGTGGGGCTCGATTCGAAAACCGTAGTTCCCGGATTTTGGTGGATTCACAGCATTCTTGACGCCCAATTCGTGAGGCTCGATTCTAATTAAAAAAGGTTTCACAGCAATATATATATATATATATATATATATATATATATTGCTATGAACTGGAATTCTCGAACCCCTATGTTGGACTGTTATATTAATTTTGCTATGTACTCTAAATTATTCGCGCTCCATCATTTGGACGACCATTTTAATATTACTATGAATAAACAAGATTGTAATTATCTCCTCCTCCGACTGTCTTATTAATATTGCTATCAACTTAACTGGATTTTATCTTGAAGCAACCTTGTCTGCCAATAGCAAAATTCGATACGTTACCGCCTTCTTTGTTATCAATTTCCTATTCAACTCGTAGCTCCTCCTTGAACTATATAAATTAACAAATTACTCCCATTGACTCTATCTTATGACCTCGGCTAGCATTTATTTGGAATTATAAAATTCATTTAATTTCGATTTTATATAATGAAACCAATATCTTATGTACAGCTTTTGCAAATTATTTGAAATACACTTTCAATTAGTTAACATTATAAATTTCATTTATTAAACATCATATACTATTTACTCAAAACCCAAAGTCACCACAAAAAAAACCCTATTATCTTTATCAACGAAGTGTAGAATATTCTAAACCTGTATCCTATTACTCACTTTATACGTATGCAACTTCTTTTGTTGACTTTTTCACAAGCATATTATATTAAGCAAATTCAAAATAAAAAAATATGTAGAAAAACAAAATGTCTTATAACTAAAAATCTGACCTGGTTTATTTTTTCACATCGACGCTTCCATTTGAAATAAAAATTATCTTCCCCAATTCAGGATTACATTTAAATTATTGCCATTACACTATGGACTACCATTTTTAATTTATACACCCCTATTTATTGTCGTTCCATTTCGGACTTATTATTTCTTATCAATCAATTTTCTCTAACTTCGAATTGTATTATTCTTTCCCCAGACTTCAAAATTGTATTACTGTATTTTCCCCCTGTACTTCAGAATTGTATTACTCTTCTTTTCCCCGAACATCAAATTGTAATTTACTCCCTCATACATAGGATTTGTATTACTGGATCCCCCGGACTTCAGAGCCGTTTAATTGGCAATTATAATCTTCATATTAGCACTTGTTATATCTTTCACTTTTAAAATTTACGTGTTACTTTATTTCATCACGGCGCACTTCGGCCTTTGTTGAGTTCAAAACTAACTTCGTTATCACGGTGCTTGCTAATATATTATCTCGTTCCCCTTCCGACAGTGGGTATGGTCTAGAACTCGTCGCTTATTTCTGACCAATCAGATAATTACATTTAAAGCAGTTTCTGATGTAATGCTCCACGATTCCCAATAATCATAACCTGCTTGCAGCTGTCTTTCGTTATCAACATGCTGTGTTTTGATAGATTTAATTGCTTTTCCATAAACAACTGATGCAACTCGACTTTTAATTTTCATATTTACATGTTGTTCACGCAATTTTTAATCATTTTTCTTATCAAGAATGGTTAGCTATTTGTACGCATTTATATTAGCTACCTGAAGCTCGCTTTCTATCTCCGTATTAATCTAATTGTCTGGAACTCCTTTTTGAATGCGTGTCTAATTACACTTTATCGTTTATTTATAAATATACGCGTGCTTCCACTGAAAAATATCTTTACTTGCTATGCCTAAATTACCTAAAACTTTATCTACAGGGTATTAAATATTTTCTGTTTACCTAATGAATGTCTTCCTGGTTTCTACGCTAACCATGCGTCTTCCTGTGTTTATCTGCGTCGCTTAAAACTATTTATACTTTATATACAGGGTGTTGCCTGCTTACTATCTACAAACTATGTTCATTTCTCAATTCTTCACTAAATAAATGCCGTTTTCTGCTGCCTATGGTAATTACTTATTCCTAAATGACCTTTACTATAAAGTACACCCTTAAACAACCCCTTATCACAGCATAATATATATATATATATATATATATATATATATATATATTGCTTCAGACAGTATTCTTGTAGCACCGATTGACGTACAGAGTATTTAGTTGTGTCCTAAAATTCTCGTATCTGAGCAATACTTTAAACGGAAATTAGCACTTCATAATTTTACCGTATATGTAAACAATAACAGCGATGTTCATTTGTACGTCTGGCACGAAGGAGACCAAGCTGTTTCCGCAAATGAGTTTACCAGTTGCATTATGCACTTTATAGAACTTCGGGCAAATAGAGGATTTAAAAAAATTATTTTGGCATTCGATGGCTGTGCATATCAAAACAAAGCAAGTGTTATCGCGAATTTCACGAAAATTAACCATATTGAAGTAGAACAAATTATTCTTGAAAAAGGACATACAACGATGGAGGTAGATAGCGTACATTCAACATTGGAACGGTTATTTTCTCCACCAATGTATACACCAGTAGACTACATAAATCGAATAGTACAAGCTACGCCACCGCATCCATATGAAGTAAATCACCTAGATTTTACATTTTTTAAAAATTTTGAATCAAGTGCCGGAAATTTTCAGTCAACGCGAGTTACGTCTCGGGCATTGGGAGCTGTCTTTTTAAAAACTTCTTCCAATTCTTCGTAACAATATTTATTTACTTAAACAGAAATTACAATTGAATTTTGACAAACTGGTTTAAAATACTCTTAGTCGAAATTTTAATAATAATTGGAGTTTAATATTTTGAGTAGCCTAAGCAAACTGCAAATACTGTAGACTGCCTGACTAGTCTTGGGGCTCCCGGGGTATTTATGTTGTCCCTGCCCCTCACAATTCTGTGGGAACTTGCAGAACTCTTGTCTACTTATTTCTTAATACTATTCATGATACATTGTAACAATCTTACTTTCTAGGCAATCGCGGTATCTTAACCGTGTGTGATTTGCCACCTGCAGTATCACTATCTGCAACATCCATATTATACAAAGCAAAAGAAAATTAAAAAATGCAAGTTTGAGAGTCTGCAGTCGTTGAAAAAATAGATGCATCGAAATTATCATGCTTTTTATGATTGTTTGGAACGTGTTTAATATTTTGGCAAAAAGTCGAGTGAGATTATATTGCTATTTTGGAAACAGTGTCGCATCTGGCTCTTTTTGTCACACATTTGTTTGTTTAAAAATATTCTGCTTGCTTTGAAAAAATTGTTTACATGCATTTTTCTTTTTTCATGTATTACAATATATAAATTACATAATTACGTATGATTTATACATTATAAATTTAAGTTCCTTTAGAAAACAGACAGTTTATTCAAAAACATAAATTGATGATGGTTACTAGCTGCAAAAGGAAAAAATCGAGTGATTTACCGCGTACAAAAATCGTATACACTTATTTGATATTTCAAATATTTGACGAACTTTTGACTTAAGAAAAAATGCTCAAATCTATTGGCATAGAAAAACACTTTTATGGCATTCGTTCATAATAATCTTAATCTAAGCGACGTAGAACGCTTTCTGCACCTAAAAGGTAGTCTAAAAGATTTGCAAGCGCACTAATTGCTCCTTCAGGTGAGAATTAGCATTAGCATTCAATCTACTTCAGAAAATATTTAATAACCCTAAATTAATTATACAAAATCATATAAAGGCTATTTTTGAACTTGAACCTATTCTAAAATCTAATGGTTCCGAATTACGTTGTTTGTATGATACGTTATTCAGACACATCATAGCGTTACGAAAACTAGACACATCTATCGACGAGACTGGAATGCTTGTGTTGCACATTTTAATAACTAAGCTAGATGATGGTTCTAGAACTGAATTATTCAAATATAAACTAAACGCTATACTGAGTCTAAATGAAATTGACGATTTTCTAAAAAATCGTTGTCAATCACTAAAGAGATTAAGCACGACAAATAAACATGTACTAGTCAGAATTTTCCTAAAAATCAACAACCTAAAAAAACTAACTGTAAATAGGCATTTGTTACAACTAGTGAAAGCGGTAATGCATGTCCTATGTGCAAATTAACCATTTTATTATTTAATTATTATTCAATGTCCTGACTTTCTAAAGCTAACTACAAAACAACGTTTTGACAAGGTTTCAAATACTGACTTGTGTAAAAACTGCCTTCGTCATTCAAAACAAATAACTTGTTGATCGAAATTTGGCTGCAAGCGGTGTAATAAACGACACATCACGTTGTTGCATTTGGAAGCTATTGCAGTTCTTCTCCCACTGAACATAGGAGTAATTCCGAAAATGCTTCCACTCAAAATGTACTAAATACTAGTACTACACTATCTTGATTTCCTGCTAGCATGCAGCAAGTACTGCTAGCTACTGCCTGTGTTAAAGTAAAAAATGTTCAAAATAAATGGCAACCAGCCAGAGCTATCTTGGATTCCGCTTCACATGTTAATTTCATTACAGATGAGTTGGCTAGAAAACTGGGCTTAAAATTAAATCTCACTAACACCAAAATTATTGGTCTAAATTAAAATTCTTCTGTGTCTAATTCTGTAGTTAACTTGCAACTGACATCTACTACTTGTGGTTACACTGTAAACTTGGAGTGTTTAACCATTCCCAAAATTGCCAAAAGCCTACCTCTGGTAGGCTTCAACAAGTCACAATTAGATATTCCTAACGGGATCAAGCTTGCCGATGCTAACTTTAATAAATCTCTTCCTATAGAGATTCTAATTGGAGCTAGTGATTTTTATTCCCTATTATGTGTAGGACAAATTTCTCTAGGTAAGGGTAAACCTACTCTGCAAAAAACGTTACTTGGTTCTTTTGCTAAAATAACTAGTGTTGATAAACTGAAACCTAAATCAATATCAGAAAGAGTACGACTTCCAATCGTATTTGTGAAGTAATAAACCTTTTCGTATTTAGGGATATAATAATAAATTTTAAATGACAAATACCCAGTGAATTTTGACAGAAATAATTTATTTTCATAGCGTGCTTGTGACGAAACAATTAAAGCGCTTATTTGCATTCTTAATCATTTTTGAATTGGATAAATCAAAATTTCATACAAAAAAAATATTGTTTTGTGAGCGGCTAGTGCATGCCATATTACACCAAAAAACTAAATTGAAAGGGGCTGCTGTTAAATATATTGGTCAACAATATATTTGTCCCAGTGGCGTTGTGTGGTAAAATGAAGTAACCTCAAAGAGTAAATCACATTGTTTCAATATCTGTTATGAGCACATTTTTGCGCATATCCAGTTAGAAACGACGTACCAATATTCGGGTTTCGCCTTTTTTTCCATTTTTAAATCGTCTTTCAGATCATTGAACAAAAATGATACCACTATATTTGAAATTTTCAAGAATAAATAAAATATTTGTTTATTTTTGAAACAGCGCCCTCTAGTAATCACTTTAATGAACAAAATATCACTATTTTCCAAAACTGCCAATGAGTAATCAAAGCTTTTTTAAACGACATCACATTTGTTAACTTCTGTTGAAGGAAACTAAAGTTATAAGCATTCTTCTAATCAAATGTCTTGCATTTCCCCTAACCCCTTACTTAACAAGTTAGATCAATGAGTGCTGAGCCCAAATCATGTAGAATTTTATGAAAATCAGTATACTTATGCTCCTTCACTATAGGAGTTAGCGATAATAGTACGTTTTTTTAGTTTTACATGTAAATTGTACTCTCTAGCGGCGGAACTAGACATTTGAAAGATACTTCCAGCAATTTTTCTTGTTCACTTTCCTCATAAAAATTTTTGTCCCGACATTGTACGGCCAATACTTATCGAGATATCGCCTATGTCCATCCACAATGGAACACCAGGTATATATGTGAAAATCAAAACAGCTAACATCAGTGTACGTTATTTTAATCGATAGGCAATGCAGTTGTTCTCAAAAGTAATCATTGGTGAATATTTTTGTATTTTTGTCGTTAATGTTAATCATAATGTTGATAAAGATTCAGCAAAATTTTCTCTTAAAATCGATTTATTGTTCCGAAAGCTAATAAAGCTAAAATTCTGTGTCTAAAATACAGACTTTCACAACAGGACGCTCGTCATTTTTTGAGTACTTTATGGGGTGATCTAACAATTGTATGCATCTACGAATCCTGTTTCTCATAAATAATAATTTTTCTATTCCTTAGGCTTAAATGATATTTACATCGCTATAACTTCTATGCCAAGTCGATTTGACGAGAACGTCTGTGATGTGGGTCTTAAGTTTTTAATTATGTTGCTAGGGAAGTAAGTGGATAAATTACTCTTTTTCAATTCTACTAACCAATAGGAAGTACATCAGTAAACAGTTATTCCAACTACTGTTGCAACTGACGAAAAAACGAAAATGACTTTGTTACTGATCGGGACTTTGTTACTGATCGGAATTTACAATAAATTGCAGACTTGACGTTACATTGCTTAATTAGTTTTACTCTACAGAGTGGCGAAACAGTTAAATGGTGCACCACCAATCCTACAGTGGTGCAGGGTAGATTTTATGACAAGAAAGTATAATACTCTTTGCAATATATAAGTTACGACACTTTCAACAAATACCCGTATAGTTACTTCGAAAGATCTGTGAACTCCCTTATCTATGTTGAAGCCTTTGAGCGCCAAGTTACACGAAGAAAGACAAAGTCTAATCGGAAAATGAGTTTTCGAATAATTATGTGGCGGTTCTTGCTGCCACTGGGACCTATAGAGTTTTGCTTACACCTTAAAAAATCCTCACGTCTTTCTTCTGGTTTCAAATATAAACAAAAGTTCCACTTCGTCTATACGTAACCTATATACCAAAACATGATTTTAACAATAAATAATAACAGAGAGAAAGAAAATACTAATACCTACCCTTAATTGGCCAAATACGGGTTTCGCTAAAAACGAACTTAATATTATTAATCATCGAGTTTTCTGAAAATTTAACAAACCGAATTTACGTGCTAATTCGCCTCTACAATAATGTTATTCTCTTTAAGAAAATTAAATATATACAACAAGTTGTAAATGGTCCTTTTTGTGCAACGTGCAACAACCTAGGTAGTCCGTTTTAATAACCTTTACGCCTCGTTATTACAACTAATCACATATTTACAACAGTTATTAAATATAACAAACGGCATGTGACTTCTATAAGCTGGATAAACTATATTTACCTGACTTACAATTCTATTCGCATCTCAGTTTTTTTGTTCGTAATGCTTCATTGACAGCTAGTGCAGGAATTTGAGACAAGTCAAAATCCAACTGTAGTTGGACAAATGCTCCTACTTACGCAACTCCTACGAGCTCGATGTATTTTTCATATCCGCATTAAGCAGCGTTGGGAACGCAGTTTTTCACTAACAGCTCCGGGTTTAAATACCGTCACGTCATAGTACCGTGCCTGGAGTTTACATCTCACGCACCTCAATGAGAATCGGTGTGGCGATCTAATTCGTAAATCTGACGTATGATGTCTGGTATCTAATCATCTCTTTACTATTCGTGGTTTTTCATAAGTTCACTTCCAGGGGGTTTATAGCATGCTGTTCCCGTTCTCACAAGTCGTAGATCTTAGATGTTCTGTTGTCGAGGTTATTGTGCATGTGGTTCGTCCTGATACATTCCCACGTATTACAAACTGCATCGATAGTCTGCGGTATTTGTTTCGCGGATGTTTTATAAGTATGCGGCTTTGTGGTGTCGGTTTCATGGTTGTATTTCTTAAAATCTTGTGAATTTGTACAAATAACTTTAATATAAACGGTTATTTCCAGTTTTTTATCTGTATTCTTTTGAATTTAATACGAAGGACTATAGTAATAATATTTACCACCGTCTACATTTAATGTACCGGGTGTTTTTTTATATATTTCTTCATTCTAATTTATTATTGCATTGAAATAGCCATGTTATTAATTGTAAACTACCAAGGCTTATAAATTTTACAGGATGTTTACTGCTAAAAGGCAATCTATCTAACCGAAATTAATAACCTTATTTTGACTACCTAATGTTTACTTAAGCAACGCACCAATTTTACGTAGTACATTGAACTTATAACAAAAGCTTATTTCTTATGGTTGAACATGAAGATTTAGTTTGTGCAGTCACTCACGTTTATCAGCTGGGGCGTACTATTAGAGTCAATTACTTTAATAGAAACAGTAACATTTTATGATATTGTTGGAGGCTTTCACGGCCGTAGTCATTATAAATATTTATGGTTCCGGGTTGGGACCGTGTCATTTTATAAATTAAAGTCGACGTTTCGCCCACTTTTGTAAGGGGCTTCATCAGGACAAAAAAATAAATAAGTAATAAAATAAAAAATAATAAAAAGATAATATTAAGTTACAAAAGTGGGCGAAACGTCGACTTTAATTTATAAAATGACACGGTCCCAACCCGGAACTATAAATATTTTTAGTAACATTTTAAGATTAATGCTGCACTATATCGAAGATATTCTATAAAAGCTATAATTTCCAATTTTATCCAAGTTAGTAGAAATTGGCATTGATTACCGTTTAAAATTTATTTAGCGGCGTCGTTTCTGCATCACTAGGAACTTCGAACGAATTTCTTTCTTATGATGGTCACTAACAAAGAGTCATGACATTTTAGGTTAAATATGTCCCCTGGTGAATAGGTTAATAGTGCTGTCGATATTGGTTGAAAAGCATGATCTTTATATGAAGCTGGTCCTGAAAAATCTAAGGCAGCGAAAACTAGGAAAATTTTGGAAAGCACCTTCTTCCCTAAAGGTCGATTGGAACTTATTCTTATGCAAAAGTTCAGAAAAATATTGTGCGTTTTACTATTTTTGCAGAATATACATTTCAAACACCAACATATTTCTTTGCAGTTTGAAGATTATTCGATGCCATGTGTGTCATCGTTAACAACGGCGAAACGTTATTTCCTTCACGATGAATAAAAGCATTTGCAATTTTTTATATATTACAAGTGTATAATGCGTTATTTTCTAAAAATTGGAATTTGTCAGAAGGGGTGGACCAGAACAAAATAAGGGTTCACATGCCACCTACAGCAACGCAGGAGCGAGTTCCTATTTATGCAATTACAGATATGGAACAGAAATTGAATAATTTATCAATTAACTAGATGCAATTTTAAGCTAAGTTACTAATAGCACTTACCTTAAAAGGCTATCAACCTGTCGTAAATTATGAGACCAACTCGTTTAGTCTAGTCTAGATAGAATCCCTTGGACGACGAGAATTCTCAAAAGGCTTAGTTTCCTCGATCTTCTGGTGAAATAGAGTTCTTCTTACAAAAAATGCTACCCTGTATGGTTACACAAAAAACAAGTAATTCCGCCCACTATTCCTGTGAACAGGTACACATAAAATTTTAAAGTTACTTACATTAATTTAAACATCAGCGACATAATAATTGTCCTGTAAACAAGTACACACACAAAAAATTGAACATTTTTATAGTCAGTTCATATTCGATTAACTATAACCTTGCTGACTCTACTATAATACCTTAGAACACGTCTCAAATTGTCAATTAAAACTTGCAGTGTCCAGATTTTACACATCTAGTAGTTTGACACTGTACTTTAACTTGCATGAATATCACCAGCAAAGAAAAACAACAATTTCTAGTTAACTATGACTTACAGTTGCTCCTTCGGGTAGCTAAAGAATTTTACGGACCCGAGAGAAAATTAGTTTGTTATCGAGTTCTCATTTCTGATCCTTTATTCTTGAAATCAAATCTGTTAGTGCAGCAAGTTTTGTCTAAAATCTATCAGATCTCATTACATTAACGCCCGTTTTCAAAACCAAAGAGGTATACCCCACTAACCTTACAATGATCGCCCTTCACATGTTTTATTGTTTATGGCTCGTAAATAATTCGGTCATTCGTCGACAACTATGGTGTCTTGGGTTAACTTCGATAACCACAGATGATGGAAATAGTGGATGTGTAAATATGAGCAAAGTTTATATAATCAGAACCTGCAAGTACTTACCAGTAATACTTCAAATTTAAGCGGCTGCGGTAGAACGAGGAACTGTAGACCATTTACGAAAATCAAACGTTAATATTTTTATAACGCCATAGCTACGATTACACTGCATTTATACAACTATACGTTTTAGACCAATTTTCTTGTTTTTGCTTCTTTTTTTAACGTAACGCTAAAGCGTTACAAAACAGCTGTTCAAAATTACAAATAGGTGATCATAAAGTCCGATTACCTATTTGATGGAAGATTTGGCTGAATATTGCACTACCAGAAAACTGCATAAATTTCTTATAGGTTTCGTGTTGCATCACATCTTATGGATGTCATCAGGGTTATAGAAGGAAAGTATGCCGGAGATAGTTTGGACACTACTAGACGTTTGGTTAGAGTAAAAGGTCTTTTTTCAAAACTTTAGATTTAAACATTGAACATAAAGTTTTATGGATATTAATATATGAAAGGTTATAAAATTAATCGAAATAAAATAATTCTTTGTGTACTCATCAAAGGTTGGCACAGAATTAAGCATAGTGCTTAAATGATTCAACGTATGGCCATAGAGCATGATCAACTCGTTGAGTTTAAAAAAAAGCCATATTTTAGATGGCGAGATGTTATAGAACAAGTGAAGTTCAAATCTGAAAATAAATTCGCTATCTGCTCGCGAATGCAAGAACAAACTGCTCGAGAGAGGTGTCATATTCCATAACATGCTGTTTGAAATCTAAGTTGAAAGGTCTTTACTGTTATATCAATAAAGAAAGGTATATCTTCTTCTTGGTCGAATAAGTTTAAATTATTGGTAAAACTTTCTACATTTCGGAATTGATATCGTACAGCTTAATAAACAGGTTGATGTAAACTCTCTTTGTGCCCTGCATCTTTAATTCTAGTAATAACCTTAAAATATAAAGTTTATTAAGAAAAATTAAATATTCTTATAGGAAATAATTTATTAACTTTTATATAATAGAGACCTTTTTTTAATTTTATTTATCGTTCTTGGTTAAGTGTATGGTACCTATACGGTTTCAGAAAAAAAATACTGGCAGTCGAAGTAAATTAGTTAATTTATTATTAACTCGCTTATAGGTGAGTATCTTCCGAAGGCTTTGCAAATTTGTTCAGCCGTTGTCTTATTTCAACAAAGCTTTTTCCTTTTGTTTCTGGAACTGCAACAGCAACAAATAGAACTCCCAAAATGCATATTGCTGCATAAGCCCAGAACATTACATAAACTCCATATTTAGAAGACACTGGGCCAAATGATACACTTACTATAAAAGCTGATATTATACCATAAAGCCCACAAACCGTTGATGCGTGTGGTTGAACATTGGTGGCAAATATTTCCCCCAGTACGATGAATGGCACAGATGCAACACCAAATGTCCTCAGAAAGTTATTTAAAGCTAACGCAACAGTTGGCAACCAAAAAATTTGACTAACGTCCACTTTCATGGAATGCAGCCAAAAGTATAGTCCTTCGGCAGATAAAAAAACTGCACATCCCAAAGCGGATACGATCATAAGTGGTCTACGTCCAACTTTATCTACAATCACTGCCGATACAATAACTAAAATATAAAATTATGTACCAAAGAGAATTACTTAAATATAATATACCACCACATAATTCTAACAGCCCAACTATCATAGTAGAGGTCTCTGGAGCAATTATACTTGCACTGAGCGCGAAAATTGTTTGCATATAAGCTGTAAGAGCTGTTGCTCCACTTAGTGTACTCAAACTTAGCAAACCTAAAAAATGAAATCGTATTAGTAATATTTGAAGCACCCATACTTGAATAAAAATCCAAGGACCATACTTTAAATTATCACGAGACCATTTGTGTGCATGGGAAATCATTTAATAATATAAAACCCGAAAAATGAAATTCAGTCAAGCAATCAATCAAACTGTCTTGGTTGATTGTACGCGGCAGTACAAGGCGTATTTAAGTACTACTGTAGTTGAAAATAAAGTAAAATTCTTCTCAGCATTCTACTTCAATTCACCGTTAATCAGTGCAGCTCTAACGGAGAATCGTTACTCTACTTGTGATCGATTTTGAAAGCGGTAAAATATATTCTCATGGGAACTCTCAGGCACGAAAATATTCCTATGGGAAATACCAATGATATTTTTGACGTGATACGAATTCATTTTCTCATGGGTATACTCATGTCTATATTATCTGCAAAACGTAACATGTGTACTTTCTGTCCCTGTATACTAATACCTATCCCTTTTCTCTCTCTAGCTTAGTTTAAAGTTTCCTCAATATAAACATTAAAAATCAAGGGAGATAGTATACAGCTCTGTCTAACGCCATTTCTAACCTTAGCATCCTTTTCTATTTCATCAAATTTAATTACTACGTTTTGGTTTTTATATCGACTCTAAATAATTTTTCTATCCCTATGAGAGATTCCTAATTTTTCGCAAAACCTTGAACATAACAATCCAATTAACCCTATCAAATGCTTTTTCCAAATCTACAAACGCGAAATGAGTCTATTTTTTTGTAATTTTTTCTCGATAATTACCCTAATCATTAGTATCGGTTCTCTAGTACCTTTGTCTTTACGAAAACCATATTGGTTTCCGCCTAAATAATTCTCAGTCAAAGCTTCAACTCTATTTTTAACTATTATTGTTAGTATTTTACAAGCATGGGAAGTTAAAATAATCGTTCTAAAATCTCACACCTCCAGTTCCTGACTTTTTTGGGATTGGGATAGTGATATTTTTTTTCGAAATCTATTGGGACCTCACCTGTATCATATATTACTTTTACTAGTTTATATAATCTGTCTAATTTGACTTGCATATTTTATTAATTCTGCGGGTATATCGTCTACCCCGGCGCTTTATTTAGTTTAAGATCCCTAACAGCTCTATCAAATTCCTCTCTTAATATTAAGAACCCTATTTTTAAATCCTCTTCTTGGTCGTTCTCTAACTCATCCATATCGTCTTTCTTATATAAATCTTTTCCATATATCTGCCTACCTCAACTTTATTTATTAGAAGCTCATTATTCTCATCATTAATTTCATTATATTTTTTCCTATCTTTCCCGAAAAACTTTTTAACTACTCTGTAAGCCCTGTCTATCTTACCTGCTCTTAAATCATCTTGTATTCCTTCATAATTCTCCTCCATCCATTTATTTCTAGCTTTTCTACACTCATGTACTATCTTATTTCTAACTCTATTATATTTTTGCTTACTTTCCCTATCTAATTCTCTGAAAGGTTTAAGCTTTCTTCTATTCTCTATTAAATCTAGTATTTCCTTTGTTACCCAGGGTTTTCTCGCTTCTACTTTTTTCTTACATATAGTCTGTGTTGATGTATCATGTACAACCCTTTTTATTTCTTTCCATCTATTTTCTACGTTCCCTTCTATAGATATCTGTGTGATCTCATTATCTAATACTTGTTTATATTCCTCTTTTACCTCACTATCATTAAGCTTACCTAGATCCCATCCCTCTCCTTTAACCTTTCTCAATTTTTTGAATTTTAGCTTACACTTTATTTTAACCAAGTTATGAACGCTATCTATGTCAGCTCCTGGAAAACTACGACAGTTTTTAACTTGGTTGCTAAATCTTTGTTTAACTAAAATATAATCTATTTGGTATCTAGCCTCACCTGGCGCTTTCCAGGTATATCTTCTTCTAACATGTTGTTCGAATAAAGTGTTTGCAGTTACTAATCTATGTTCCTGACAAAACTCATCTAATCTTTCTCCCCTATCATTTCGTCGGCCATACCCAAATTTTACTACCATTTTTCCCTCACTACCTTCTCCCACTGACGCATTAAAATCGCCCATAACTATTAAACTCTCATCTCCCTTTACATTTCTCACTATACTATTTATATCCTCGTATACCTTTTCCACTTCCTCATCCTCGTACTAAGTTGTTGGCATGCAGACCTGTACTAAAACAGTGTCTGTGGGTTTTGTACTCAATTTAACCATAATTATTCTATCACTAAATTGTAAGTACTCTTTAACTTTACGCCCTAATGTTTTATCTAACACTATTCCTACCCCTGCCTGTCCATTAATTGAAGAAGTTGTAATTATTCTATAATTATCTTTCCAAAAGTCATTACTATCTGGCCATCTCACCTCACTAATACCTAAAATGTCCAGTTTTCCTTTTTTCATTTCGACTAATAAATTCGTTAACTTATCTACTCTAAGTAATGACCTTACATTCCAAGTCCCTATCACTTAATCGAACCGTTGTTTTAAATTCCTACAATGACGAGCCCCAAGTACTCCCTCCCGGAGATCCGAATGAGGGGGTATTTTACCTCCGGACAAGAATTTTACTTGTGAGCTCTCCATCATACATAGTTCGTGTTTTAGGCCACGCGTACTTGGGAAATATTGTGTTTACTTCCCATATCTTTCCACAACGCAGTTTTTAAAGATTTATAAAAAAGCCGTATCTGTCACAGCCAACCACCAACAACTTGTGAATTATTGAGGATCGCCCGAGACCAACCGGCTCTCCTCCAATATTCTTTAGCCAGTAAGTCTGCTGCCCCTTGCTGCGCCTTTTAATCGCCTTTTACGATAAGCAGGCTTACTATAGTAGTATTCTTTGTCCCCTACTATAGGGAGTTAAGCAAGATAAAAAAAAACAATTTAAAAAAAATGGGAACCAGGCTTATAAATATTCACAAGGCACTGGTGGCTACTTTCAGTTCCAGTAGCAAATTTTACCGAGGACGAAGAAAGTATTTTAAAAATTATGGACAGAGTACCATACTTGCAGGTGACCCATGGGTGTTGGAGTCCATCATTGTTGTCAGTATGCTTAAACAAGTTTATTTGGTGACGGTTAACTCTTACAGACCACTATTGTGGCCTTTTACCTAGGTTAAAACTATGCTTATGGATGTGGAAATACCAAATATAGAATAAAATATGTATGTTTTTATTAACTACTATTAAAGAATCAACAATTTTAAGACATATAGACAACTAAACTTGCACATGTTAGTGTATTAATGCTGGCTACGATAGAACGCCTTAATTTATTGGAAAACCTTGTATAAGGAATTCTTAAAATGCCAAATTAACACCACAAGGCATGTTTTTGATAGTATTAAGGATGTAAGCAGAAACTGGTAAATGTGCGTAACTAGTATTGAGTACTTTCAAAATGCACTATTTTGTACGTAACTGAAATAATTGAAAACTAACACTCTGTAACGTTCTTGAGTGTGAGTAATTAAATTTTTTGGCGTTTGGTTTGCAGTGCCACTGTCGAACTATTGACGCCACATAAATTTATCAATGTAGTTTGGAAGCATGGGCATATGTAATACCGATAAACGATGACAAAATGTTTTGAATGAGCTCCAATTAACCGCTATTGCATTTGTACATACACTACTTGTAGGATCTACAAGGTTTCGGCTATGGTTTACGGTTGAATGTGTGTATCCCATACTACCAAGGCCACTGTAGGCGCGCCAATCAGTCCATATTGTTGAATCTGGCAACACATGTGTTTGGATTATGGGCAGTAATGTAGTAGCGCTACGTAAACGACATATTTTCTTAGTGGTTGTATCAACAAATGCCCAAAACCCACCTCTGCCGTACTATACGACCTTTGTGATATTTTGTTTGGCACGATAAGTCTTCGTCAATTTGCACAATGTAGGTCCACTAAATACCAAGATATTCGGTAGTTGAAGTAATTTCCAAGAACATATGTTAAGAAATTACCTATTTTATTGAATAACGATTGGCTTGCTCAATAACAGGAAGGTCACAGTAACCGTAACTGGTGACTTGCATCAGCACCACAACAATTGGAAAATTAAACTTAAATGTAGGTTGCATTTTTTAAAAAAAAAAGGTGTGAAGTAGGCTGACTGTAGTGTGTGTGGCGCCTTGGACACCCATAGAAATGACCAAGTGGTCCATTTAGATCTCTCGTCAAAATCATTTGAGCACGGCATCTTCTTTCCGCACAACAAGGGTTACTTTGCATCAAGTGTAAACTACGTAGATCTGCAACCAGTTGAGTATTATCGCGGTCAAAATAACAAACAATATTTGTGATATTGTTGAAGTCCATCTTATACGATTAACACTCGGCAACAGCAACACAACGCACTTTTCAACAACTACACATAGGTACTGAAAATGACAGTTAGCAAATTAATAGAACTATTGAAAATAACATAAAAACAATTTTCAAACAACATACGAACGATTTAGTTTTAAATCGCTATTATCATCTATAAACCACATTATTTGTGATGTCTCAAAAACTATTCAAAAAGGATCGTGTGCGAAATTAGTTTTGAAGTTAAGTTAGCGTTAAAAACATTTTACTGTTAAGATAAAGTACCAAAATTAGTGCATGTGCGAAAATAGTTGAATCGCGGACTGCTACGAAGGGTGACATGAAAGTAAGGTCTTCTATTTTTTTTTCATAGAAAATGACATTTATTTACAAAGTGTGATACATCGTTAGAAAGGCCAGCGTCTTGGCTATTTTTCAACGTAATCGCCATTTTTTTCAACATTTTCCGCATCCGTGTGATGTACTTTTGTATGCCGGTATCGTACCACTCTGCGTTCGCCTCCCGCAGACAGATGTTGACCTCTTTTTTAACCTCCGCGTCCGACCCAAACTTCTTCTTTACTTCCAAGTCCTTAACAGTTGCACGGCGATTTCTGAGCATTTCCGCCTCCACTGCCCGAACAATCTCATCCGAGAGCGGCGGCCGGCCATTTCTCTCCTCGTCGTCAACGTTACTTTGCCCGGAGTCAAACTCGCGGCACCACTTACGCACGTTTTTAATGTTCATACAGTTTTCCCCGCAAACTTCAACTAATTGACGATGAATTTCTTTTGGTGTCAACTTTTTCGCACTTAAGAAACGTATCACCGAACGCAATTCGCACTTGGACGCTGACGCGAGGGGTACTTTCATTGTTGACGGCTGCTCAGCCAAGACTGAACGGTCGGGCATTGACGCGCCCAGCAGCACAGTTGTAGTGGGGGTACCAGGCAACACGGCACTGTTGTCAGATTTCGCCTAGCGTGGAATCCGGCAAAGTTACAGCATTGGAGACCTTACTTTCCTGTCGCCCCTCGTAATATAACGTTGAGACCAACTGTAATAAACCTGATACGTCTGTCAGACGGCATAATCAACAACAATAAATGAATATGATTTAGTCTAATAGCAAAGATAATACTGTTGCGATCCACTATTAGGCAACCCGTCAAACATACAAACGCCCGGGGCACAGCGTATTCTTCAGCATTCGAGAATCCTTCTACAAAGTTCTAGATAATGAGTCATATCTTAATGCAGGGTATATATAAGGCCGCTTATGAATGTAAGGGTTAGTCTATTCTTGAATGTCTAATATAAATTATATCGTTGTAAAGTAAACGTAGTTGAGTTTTTAGAATATATACATAAATGATATGCTGTGTCTAATGTGCATGCAGCTTGCAGTATACATAAATAAATAGAAGTGTATAAACAAATAGTTGTGTTAGTGTGGTTATTGGACCTAGGGTAAAGAAGTTAGTTTAAGAAGATATTAGTGCTTGTAAATTCATTAATGTAATAGTGCTTCATTGTTAAGTGGACTGAAAACATCTATAAATAAGGCATATACTGTTAATTAGACTTGTGAACAGTGAGTAATAAAGACCATTATTATTACTTGTTTTAAATTAAAGAAACGCGGTAGTAGTAGCGCGTTACACTGGTGTCAGGCATTTGTGGGGTATATAGTGATTAATTAAAAGGAAAGCACACAAGTCTAAAGCCGTTTAAGTAGTTTATATATGCCAGTTACAAGAAGCCAAAATAAGATGGACGCAGAAGGTTTAATGAATTTCCTCAAGGATTTTAAATCCGGTATGGAGGAGAGGTCGGCTAAACTAGAAGTGACACTCAGTGAAAATGCTGAGAAAATAGAGGAAAAGTTGAGTGAAAATGCTGCGAAAATGGAAATAAAGTTTAGTGAGAATGCTGAGAAAATTGAAGAAAAGTTAAGCGAAAATGCTGCGAAGTTAGAAGAAAAGTTGAATGAAAAAACAGCCACGTTAGAACAAAGATTAATGGAAAGCTCCATTGCATTGAAAGAAGATGTCACTGAACAGGTAAAACAGTTGAGCAAAAGTTGGACAGTAAATTGATAAAAATGGAAGAAGATGTGATGAGACTGCAAGAGCAAGTTATTTCACTAACAACACGGCCACTTGAATTAGTAAATCAAGTTGTAAATGAGAACATTCTAGAAATAAGAACCATGGAAAGAAGCGAGTCCATACCGTCTAAATTTAAAGTGAAACCACCCACTTTCGATGGCAAAACACCTTGGCCCACATATTTGAAACAATTTGAAGCTGCGGCAATAGCCAACGGTTGGTGCAACAAAGAGAAGGCTATCTCCTTAATAGTGGCCCTACGGGGGGAAGCTCTTAACATCTTACAAACGATTCCTGATCACCAGCAGAATGATTACGGCCTTTTAACATCGAAGCTTGAGATGAGATTTGGAGATGCTCACCTTCAACAGGTTTACCACGCACAAGTTAAGAACCGCTCGCAAAAGACAAGTGAAAGCCTGCAAGAATTCGAAGCTGACATCGCCAGATTAGTTAGATTGGCATATCCAACGGCACCAGATAGTTTCCTCGAACAACTGGCTGTACAAACATTTGTGGATGGCGTTAAAGATGGCGAAATACAGCAAGCGCTAAGATTAGCACGGCCAAAAATGTTAGATGACGCACTGGCTCATGCGCTTGAATTTGAAGCAGCTAAGCAGACATCACACAGAATGAGTCACAAAGTTCGGTCTGCCTTAGAGGAACCTGATCAAGCCCAGAACAGCATAGATGAAATAATCAACCGTGTGGAAAAGCTGGAAAGACAACGACCGCGGAAATGGGGTTTGCGATGCTGGAACTGCGGCGAAGTTGGTCATATACAGAGACGCTGCACTCAACCAAAAAAACAACCGGTTGAGCAGCAGGAAAACTAAAGCAAGTCGACGTAAGGGGGCGAACGTCGACAGCACAACGTAGTGCCCCGGAGATTATCATCCGTGCTGCATCGTCGATGGGGAGTCTGGACAGCATTTATATCGATGGAAGAATTAATGGTAGGGTTGCCCGATTACTCGTGGATACAGGAGCGACAAAAACTATTGTGAGACCAGATTTGGTTGGTCGTGGAAAAATGCTACCCGTATCGGTGTGTCTTCGAACGGCAAGTGGTGAGAAAATTTGTACTCACGGAGAGACTGCCGTTATGTTGACAATTGGGGACAAATTAATTAATCATCGAGTGTTGGTAGCTGAAATTACAGAAGAAGTGATCTTGGGAATGGATCTCATGAGAGAATATGGGTTTCATGTAAACATGAAAGAAAATGTGCTTCGGATAGATGATGATGAGATTCCATTTCAAGGTAGGAGTAACCAGACGATGCAAGTTCGAATGATTTGCGATATGAAAATACCCGAGAAGGCAGAAATGATAGTAATGGGATGCCCGGATGGTACGCTCCGGGAAGGACAAGTATGCATGATGGAAGCAACTGAATCGGGAGTGGGTCAGGAGGGACTTCTGATTGGAAGAACGCTGGTAAAGTCTCGAATTATGGTACCAGTAAGGGTGCTGAACATTAATCCCCATACAGTGACCCTGAAGAAAGGCATGATTGTGGGAAGTTGCATTCCAGTATGTCATATTAAACGTTGTGTGGACGACACGAAAATAAACCAACCAACGGTTGCTCACAGAAATTGCTGGATATGTTGATACCCTCGTGTCAAGGATTAAATGGCGACCAACTGGGCAAGGTAAAAGAACTGGTCGGACGATATCGAGGTGTGTTTGCACTGGATGATAGTGAGAAAGGAAGGACGAATGTTGTGCAACACAAGATCAATACTGGAGATGCGCAACCGATAAGACAACACCCAGGCGGCTTCCTTTGGCAAAACGTAAGGAAGCCGAGCAAATTATCACCGATATGGAAGAACAGGGAGTGATTGAACCCTCGAATAGTCCATGGGCATCCCCGGTAGTGCTTGTCAAGAAAAAGGACGGGTCGACAAGGTTTTGTGTAGACTACCGGCGGCTTAATAATGTGACAAAGAAAGACAGCTATCCTTTGCCCAGAATTGATGACATCTTAGATACTCTATCCGGATCTAAATGGTTTTCGACCTTGGACTTGAAAAGCGGATACTGGCAGGTAGGCTTGGAGCCAAACGATAAAGAAAAGACTGCGTTTACAATTGGAACTGGGTTATGGCAGTTCAAGGTCATGCCATTTGGATTATGCAATGCCCCTGCTACTTTTGAACGATTGATGGAGTCGATACTGCGTGGACTGTCTTGGAAGACTTGTCTGGTGTACCTAGACGACGTAATAGTGTTAGGGCGGTCTTTTGAAGAACACCTTAAGAACCTAGAGGAGATATTCCAAAGATTACGGGGGGCAAACCTTACATTGAGCCCCAAGAAGTGTCACCTGTTTGGAAAAGAGGTGAAATACCTAGGACATGTCGTTTCGGAGACCGGAATAAGAGCTGACCCTGACAAAATAAAAACGGTACAAGAGTGGCCTACACCAGCAGATATACATCAACTACGGAGTTTTCTAGGATTGTGCACATATTACCGACGTTTTATACTGGGGTTTGCGAACATTGCCAAACCGTTAACGAAATTAACCGAAGATGGACAAGAATATGATTGGAATGACGACTGCCACAGTGCATTTGAACAACTGAAACGGCTACTGGTTACAGCACCAATTTTGAGTTATCCACGGATGGAGGAAATTTGTGTTGGATACCGATGCCAGTAACACAGCTATAGGAGGCGTTCTTTCTCAAGTGCAGGACGGACAAGAAAAAGTTATTGGGTATTTCAGCAAGGTCTTGTCGCGGCCAGAAAGGAACTATTGTGTGACACGAAGGAGCTGTTGGCCGTCGTCAAATCCGTAGAGCACTTTTATAAGTACTTATTCGGCCGTAAATTCCTGTTGAGAACAGACCATGCTGCACTGAAATGGTTATTGCAGTTTCGAAATCCTGAAGGGCAAGTGGCAAGGTGGATAGAGCGGCTGCAGGAATATGACTTTGATACAGAACATCGTGTAGGAACTAGCCATCGGAATGCAGACGCTCTATCAAGGAGACCTTGTCCGGTGGACTGCAATCATTGCTCCAAGATGGAAGAAAATAAGTGTCATCCATAGAATGACAGTAACCGATGATACTTGGCAACCCGAAAGAATGCGAGAAGACCAGAAGAAGGACGCCGAATTGGGACGTATTATTAAGTGGAAAAATAGAGGACAACGACCAGCTTGGGAAGAAATTAGTATTTTAAGTAGGAGCCTGAAGGCATACTGGGCACAGTGGGACTCCTTGATGATGGAAAATAGAATCTTGAAACGACGCCTGGAACTTGAAGATGGCACTGAGAGACTTCAAGTGATAGTGCCGAGAAGCAGAGTGCCGGAAGTGTTGCAGCACTTACACGACGGTATTTCCGGAGGGCACTTTGGCGTGAAAAGAACTCTCGAAAGAGTGAGAGAAAGATTCTATTGGGTGAACTGCAAAAAAGATGTGAAGGAGTGGTGCCGGAAATGTGAATTGTGTGCCTCTGCAAATGGCCCGGTCACAAAACGGAAAGCCCCAATGAAACAGTACAACGTGGGGAATCCTTTTGAGAGGGTAGCCATTGATATAGCTGGTCCGTTTCCTGAATCAGAGAAAGGGAATAAATACATCTTGGTTGCAATGGATTATTTTACCAAATGGCCGTAGGCATATGCTATACCTAACCAAGAAGCCGAGACGGTTGCAGGTGTACTAGTCAGGGAGTTGTTTTGTCGTTTTGGAGTTCCGTTGGAATTACACTCCGATCAAGGTCGAAACTTCGAATCAGCATTGTTTCAAAATGTCTGCAAGCATCTTGGGATCAGGAAGACTAGAACTACGCCACTTCATCCCCAATCGGATGGAATGGTTGAAAGAATGAACAGGACGTTAGGAAGTACCTGACCAAAGTTGTCTCTGAACATCAACGAGACTGGGACCAATATCTACATTTGTTCCTACTGGCGTACCGATCTTCGGTACATGACAGCACAGGGTACTCGCCCGCTTGCGTAATGCTAGGACGTGAATTGCGGCTACCATGTGATCTTCAGTTTGGATTTAAACCTGGAGAAGAGATCGCAGGTGAAGATTACGTTAGTAAGCTTCGTGAAAGATCAAATAGTATTCACGAAAACGTCCGAAAGAATATAGAGTAAGCAAGCGATCGAATGAAATCACACTATGACACTAGAGCACAAGAAGGTGGTTATCTACCTGGAGATTTAGTGTGGTTGTACAATCCACAAAGAAAACGTGGATTGTCGCCAAAACTACAAAGACAATGGGAAGGGCCGTACGAAGTGTTAAAAGGATTAACGATGTAGTGTACCGGATCAGAAGATCCCCTTGTGGTAAACCAAAAGTGGTACACTTTGACCGTTTAACATCCTACGCTGGCAACAACCAGGAAGACTCGAATAATGATAATGGTGTTCGGCAAGTTATTAATCATGAGCCAAATGTAGATTTTGAGAGCTTTATGGCGGCCTATGGTGGTTCCGCTAAAGCGAGATTTGGCGTTGTTGTTGAAAACAGCAAGATCTGTTTAGAGCACCAGAAGAGTATTCCCTTGCACATTGCGTAGCTCAAGATTTGGCAATGTCAAGGGAATAGCTGTTGTTTTCAAGAAAAAGTTTGGATGTGTGGATGAATTAGTACAACAGCAGCCAACTGTAGGAAAATCTTTGGTTCTTCAAGATAAAAATCGTTATGTTTACTATCTGGTCACCAAAAATTCTTCATGGCAGAGACCTAGTTATGGACATCTATGGGAGGCTTTGCTAAATCTTAAGGCGCAGATGATGGAAAATGGAGTAACGAGACTAGCGGTGCCCAAGCTGGGCTGTGGACTGGATCGCTTGGATTGGAGGATAGTCCGAAATATGCTAGAAGTAGTTTTCCAGGAACCAACGTCCAGGTTCTTGTTTGTTGTTATCAACCGGTTGCCTACCAAGACCATGAAAAGAGTGTTGACTGTTACTTCCAACGACGCGGTGGATGCACCAGAGGAGATAGCTGCCGATACCGTCACCAGTCATCGAATTGGCGTCAGGATGGATTTACAGTTACGAGACGTAACGGTTTTAAAGAGGGGGCAGTGTTGCGATCCACTATTAGGCAACCCGTCAAACATACAAACGCCCGGGGCACAGCGTATTCTTCAGCATTCGAGAATCCTTCTACAAAGTTCTAGATAATGAGTCATATCTTAATGCAGGGTATATATAAGGCCGCTTATGAATGTAAGGGTTAGTCTATTCTTGAATGTCTAATATAAATTATATCGTTGTAAAGTAAACGTAGTTGAGTTTTTAGAATATATACATAAATGATATGCTGTGTCTAATGTGCATGCAGCTTGCAGTATACATAAATAAATAGAAGTGTATAAACAAATAGTTGTGTTAGTGTGGTTATTGGACCTAGGGTAAAGAAGTTAGTTTAAGAAGATATTAGTGCTTGTAAATTCATTAGTGTAATAGTGCTTCATTGTTAAGTGGACTGAAAACATCTATAAATAAGGCATATACTGTTAATTAGACTTGTGAACAGTGAGTAATAAAGACCATTATTATTACTTGTTTTAAATTAAAGAAACGCGGTAGTAGTAGCGCGTTACAATACATTTTTAATGTGGCGAACCTAACGTCACTAATCAACATTTGTAGCAGCAATTTTCCCTAGGATGTTTAAAATAAAGTCAACACAAATAATAACGGGTTTTCATCCATATATGCGTGAAAATAGTGTTGAGCCGAAAATAGTGTTGAGGTTTCAACGTAGATTAGTAGTCAATATGTTTTGCTAAGACAAAATAATCAAATAAGTACTTGCACAAAAGCAGTGTTGAGGTGGGAACTAAGTTGAGGTTTCAACCTAGGTTAGTAGCCAAAATGTTTTACTACTAAGACAATGTTCGGGCGGATAAATGTGCGAAAAGAATGTTTAGACGAAACTAGTGTTGAGGCTTCAACAATAGGTTAGTAGTCGAAATATTTTACTTCTAAGACAAAATAACGTAGTGGGTACATGTTCAAAGATAGTGTTAAGGCTAAATAGTGTTTCAACTTACATTCATGACGTCAAAATCACTAGAAATTTAAGGTTTATTTGTAGGAATATATTGTTTCTTTTGAATTTTATTATGAAGGCGTTTCCGTGAAATTTCTAAAAACTATTAAATGGGGTTAAACCCAGCATATTTTTCTGTCTTTTCTAAAAGTACGTGTTTTTAGGCCATATAAATTTTTTGTATTATTTTTTTTTATTATTTTGAAAACGATCCTAGGTTATGGATCGAAACGTTAATAAAGATAATTTTAAAAACTATGAGTGGTTTAATCCCCAAAGAAGATTAAGAAGAATACTAAACAAACCACAACAAACATACAGGGACTATCACTATGTTTTTAACCTATCTTTCTATCACTATCTATTCACACCTATCACTATTGATTTAACCTATCATTACCTATTTCTATCTATCCACACTTATCTTTATTTATTTAACTTAACTTTACTTATAACTATCTATTCACACCTATCGCTACTTGTTTAATCTATCCTTACCTATCACTATCCATCCACACTTAATTGTACTTGTTGACCTATCCTTATCTATAATTATTTATCTACACCTATCTCTATCTATACTATCTATTTTCTATTTCCCACTATCTATCTACATCTGTCTTTATTTATAATTATCTATCTACACCTATCTTTATTTATTAAACCTATTCTATCTATTTAAACCTAACCCTTTTCTTAATTCTCCAAATCATCCTCTTCACATATTTGATAACTTGCACCCTTGTTTTTCTCCTATTCGTATCACTATTATCTTCTTTACTTCGTATAAAATAAAATTGTCCTCTACGTCCTGCTTATTAGCTTGCTCTTCTGTCTCTATACTTGTCTGTTTTACCTCTATTACTACTACTGCTTCTGATGTGGACAAACCAAACGATACTTCCTAATCATTATTACCTTTTCTCTATAGAAAACCTCTTACATATTCTAGCTTCATTGTGTATTGAAATTAACTCAAAAGACTTCTTTAAATCCAATTTACTAAATATCACTGCGCCATTTAACCTCGTTGTGCCTACTTCTAGAACATGCTCGTATCCTAACGCTGTGCTCGCCTCTACACCTACTAATTCAGAATGTTTATTCAATAATGTTTGTACCTCTTTATTTTTCTCTTGGACATTTAATTGTGTCAATTTCCTTCACCTCTCCTTCATCTGATCCCATAACATTAATACATAAACCCGTGTTATCCTCTGTGACTTCATTACTTGCCTTCCAGGGCAATATCCTATCCCTAATCCTAACTACCTTCCTCTCCATGTCTATAATTAATCATAACTTCACCATACAATCAACACCTAATATTCCTTTAAATTTCAGTCCAGGCACAATTATAAATTCCTGCTCACAGCTTACTGAACTTTACTCTTAATACCACAACGCTATTCACCACAGCAAATCGTTTTTTATTCGAAGATACCAAATGACTCCTTTTTATTGGCATAATTCTATTACACACCTTTTCCCTAAATTCGCTGACGAATTCCTCCGATATCAAACTCGCCTCTGCTCCCAAATCGAGCAACGATCCTAAATTTTGAGCAAAAATTTTAACATCTATTATTGGCAAACAAAATTTTTCCCTTATTTCCGGTTCTACTTCCTCTTCAATTTTTAAAAATTCTCTTGGATGTTTATACTTACACACAATTACGTATAGTGATTTGTCACTGTCTAAAAATCCTGTCCGTGTCTGTTTTCCCTGCTTGGTCCTTGTTGTGCTTCTACTACTTCCGCGTATGTTCGTGGCGTCGTCTCTACCCTATTACTCGTCTCATTATTCCTAACTGGTGTCGTCGTCTGTGTCTTTTCGATGTCCGGTAAGCTATTCTGTCTCTGGATTCTTGGTCTTGGCGTATGTTCTCTGTTCACACTATTACTTCTAAAGAATGGCCTTTTAGGTTCCCAGTTGCGTCCTGAATTTCTATTAAAGTTTGTCCCCTTCTTTGATAATTGTCCCCCCTGTTTTCAAATCTAACCATATTAATATTCCTTTCCTTATTTTCCCTGGGTCGTCCTGTGCTTACATAGTCATACCTCTGCAGGTATTCTAAAAACATTTCCCTCTCGACAATATTTTGCAACGCTACATTTTGCCTAACCTCAACTTTGAAATGTCGCGAAAGATACTTTATAATCTGTCTGTCCGTCAAAGGTGTACCCAACTGCTTAGTTATACTGTACTTACGAATAACATATTGTACCCTACTTACAGCATATTCACCCTTATACTTTCCTGTTATTAAATCGTCACGTACCTGATCTTGTTTGTGGTCGCTCCAGTAATGTTTTCAAAACTTGTCTTCGAATTCACTATACGAGTCTATTTCTTGTCCAATGAAGACTATACTGTACACCAAGATATTCGTCAAGTGATTGCAAAATTCGTTACCAAGCAGGGCAGGACCATTAAGGAATGGAAGAACAATCAACCCGGTATAGATTTTATACAATCCTTTGCTTCAAGGAACAATCTGACTAGCCGCTTGGCTACCAACATAAAACGTCAAGCTGCTGCTGTAAGTAAACCGGAGCTCCGTATGAAACGGAAATGGCGAGACATCTTAGATTCATAAAGGAAGAAAAGTCGTCGAAAGGGGAGCATTTCCAAAGAGCTATTTCCAAATTTGCTAAATCGATTATGCGGTCACCTATAAGGAAATGCTGCTAAAATTCTACAATCTGGTTTTCAGACAACAGGTTTAAGCCCTTTCAGGCCTGAAACGGTGTTAGTAAAAATTCCTAGCAAAACATCTGATTCCGAAATTGACCTAGATTCAAGTCTACTAGAGTTTCTAAAGGAGTCCAGAGGATATAGCGAAAAATCAATAACGCCTTCTAAGAGAGGGAAAAAAATCAGAACCAGACCAGGCCAACCAATGCGAGTAACGTCATCTGAAACGAGCACCCCATCCTCCTTACAAAAAGCAGCACAGGAAGAAATTGATGATCCAGTGATTTCTCATAGTGAAAAGACCAAGAAAAAAGAAAGAAAAAAGGTGAACAGCCGCTCTAAACCTAAAAGTGATAATCCTGAACCTAAAATTAAAATGAAAGTTGATGAGCCTGGACCATCGACTGTTCGTGGAACAAGAAACAGAACTACAGACACTAATGACGACTCCTTCTGCTCTGTATGCTGATACTGACCACAAAGACCGGATTTGTTGTGTTTTTTGTTTGCAGTGGGTGTGTGGGGTTTGCAACCTTGGCTCGATTAACCCTCAGTATGAATACCCTACTTGCAGTTCTTATTCCATTTGTCTGATACAATTCTCAAAGTACACAAATCAGAATGGCTGAATCAAGTGCGTGACTTGTGCAAAATGGGTGTATGGACATTGCAACGGGGGTTCCAAGCAAGTGAGCTACGAATGCGCCACATGCTTCGACGACGAATAAAATACCTACATTTTTATGTTCTATTTTTATATATACTTATCTAGCCAGGTAGATTATTAGTATAGATTGCTTCTAGGGTTTATAGTTAACATAAAAATATGATATTTAGTTTCGATAGGTACCTATTTTTATACGGTTTTTTATGACTTTATAATAAATAAGTTTATGCAAATATGATTTTTGTTGACACATTTGCTTTATTTAGGCTTCAGACTGTTTATTAATATCTATCATTCGTTAACTATAATAATTTATACAATATTTTCATGTCGAAGTTTCCTTAAAGCGACTTAACTTCGCATTCTTTTCTTAATTGCATCCTGTGTCGAAGTTACCCCTCGGCTGGGGTAACTTCGACACCAAAATAGAACTTTAAAATAAGAGGAAACGGGGGTAGAGGAAAATACTTTTTTGGTAATAAAGAGCCAAAACATCAATAGTTGTGATGGCATATCAGCGACGGTTCTAAAGTGGTTAGTGCCCTGTGGAGAAGGCAAAATATGCTCAAAACATGTCAAAGTTCCTATTATAATGATGCAACTAGATTTATGAGTTTATAAGGTTTTGCAACCAACTTTGAGCGCCTAATGGGATTACTGCAAAATCAATTATCAAAAACCGTAGATAAAATTACTAACTCAAACTTGACCGAAATGTGGATTTATTAGGTCTTAGTATTTAATGAATCCTGATCAATAAAAATAACCTGATTTTGGACAATTTCTTGAAGAACTTAGTAAACGAATAATTTTCTGTGCTAAGATTTATCATCTTTTATACTAATTAGAAGATATGTGTCTAGTACTGTTTTTTAAATTTACAAGTTTTAAAGCTTTTTAATAACGTTTGAGCAAAAGAAGTTATTAATAGTTGAACTAATACAACACTCCATAAAACACAATAAGGGCCTGGAATGGTCTTTGAATGAATCTATCTTTACGATACTCTTATTTATATAAAGCTCACCTATTCCTATAATTAAAGATTTCCTGTGGTTTGATTGCGATACGAACTCCCAGAGTGTTCCTTCTGTCACCGTTTCATTTTGAATAGTGTTCTTTATTTCCTCCAACTGTCGTTTAATAGTGTTTGTATCCGCATTTTTATTCATAAGAAGTGACAAATTTTTTTTGGCTAATTCTTCTTTACCTGCCTTAACTAAATAATAAGGCGACTCAGGCATATAATAAAGACCAGCAAAGAATGCTAGAGGAATTGCTCCACAAGTTAGCGTCAGTACCTTGTAGGATAGATGTGGTCCTGCTATTAATACATATAGTTCCCCTGATAAGGTTAAAATTTTCATAGATAAAGCCAATCTACCGCGGATATCCTTGTCAGCAATTTCACAAGTGTACAGCATAACTGGCTTAAATCTTTAAATTATTATTTGGGTATGTTATTTAAAGAAACAGTACTTACTACTACAGAGACAGGAATTCCTATACCAGCTATAAACCTTCCAACCACAATCTGCATAACGTCGCTTGCAAATGCTATAATAAACCAGGGAATTAGAAGCGGTATTGTTCCAAAGAGTAATGTCGTTTTTCGGCCGAACTTTGATAAGGACCAACTAGTTAATAGAATACCAGGAATGCATCCTAACAATAAGCTGGCTACCATCCAGGAAACTTCATCCTGAAAAGTTGGAGAATTGTAGTTATAAAAAAGATTGAGTGGTATGGCATTTATATCATTGGTATATTAACTTTTGAATAAATACACTGGAACAAACTTTAATTTACTCTTCTTTATTCAGTCCGATATAACCATAGTTATTCTCAATCATTGACAGAAGATTTTTAATGCCTTTACGGGGATCACTAATAATAATTATGGCAATCTTCAGTACCTATAAATTTCTTCTTAATAAAACGATTACACTATACTTACTACTAAATTAGACCTCGAAATATATCTACACAGCGCTAATTTATTTACGTGAGCACTCATTGTTCTATCATAATTTAAATAGATATAATTATATTTATTCTAGGCACTTAAATAGCAATTTAGTTCATGTTGTTTTCCGATTGACACTTCGGATGAAAGGTCTACCGGATCGTACGGTTTATTTCGATTTACTCCGTAACAATTTTAAGGGTGCACCGGCTAACTATAATAGTACGGGAGTGAATTTCAATTCAAAATAATTTTAAAAAATATAAACTTGTAAAAATAGTCGAAACACAAAACTACTTTATAAGTACCACTTACCTTGAAAGGTTTTAGTAGTTGTCAAAAGTAAAAGGCGCCAAATGTTTTTGCACCATCAATCGCTTTGATATTTTCGCTACACTGTCATTCCAGATAGTTCTCCTTGCGTTTGGTATTTTAAAATCTGGCCCCTCTTTTATCCTTTTTAATCATTCCTTAAAAACACTCATTCACTTTTGTTAAATTAAAGCAATTTTCAAAATAATGGTCTTTCCCAAGTATGACTTTACCACTGGGGTAGCTGTATGTCCTTTCACAATAATAACCGGTACCTATCTTATAAGTAACTCTAAGTAAAGCTTCATATAAGCTTAAACTATATTACCAGTAAATTTTGAAAATATAAATACACTTGCATTAACCTATAAAAAGACAAACCTAATTTAAGTTACAACCGGCCAAGTGTTATTAACGGAACCCCTTAGAAAACATTAATCCGTAGATAATACTACTATTCCATTGTTTCAGTTTCCTAGATTGATATGTACGACATTCTAAATCCCATTACTGGATATGTCATTAACAACAATACTTAGAAAAACCTGCGGAATTCTAAAGCTTGCTTTAATAAATCCAATGTCTATTAAAAGATAGCAAGTTTCATTCCTTAACTAAGTTTATCTTTAAAAGGTTCCAACTTTTTCCGACAATTTAATTGACCAGAATAAAATTGGTGTAGAATCAGATATATATGTTACCGTAGGAGGATAAACATTTATAGTGGGGTTGGATTTATTAAAGAAACTTCATTTATGCCAGCAGATAATTCATATTTTTCTACTTTTTCATGAAGATCGGCTTCTAATAGTAATGCTGTTGCATAACTTTCTTTTTTGAAAGTTATTGCTTCTTCATTATTAATATCAGGTATAGATAAACGCTTTGTTCTGCCACCCACAAACATGTGCCAGGCGTGACTTTATTCTTTTACTGTTTCCTTCGAAATCATTTAACAAAATAGTAACCGACTTTATTGTACTAGTTATCTGTTGGCCATCTTGTTCAAAAGTTATATTATAATTTAAAAGATCTTTATGAGGAGGTGGTTTAAAAATTTCTTTGCGTAATAGGCGAGCTAAAAGTTTTCTTTTTTCTTCCATAGGTTTTTTTGAAACTACTAATCTTATGTATAAAGTTCATATTTAAGCTCATCAGATAATAAATGTCCTGCAGTAAAATTATCTTCTAATATAAAAGTTTAAGAAAAAAATTTTTTTTAAAAAGAAATTGTTTTAGTAAAATTTATTTTGAGGAACTTTATAAGTTATGTTTTAGTTTTTAATTTATTTGTGTTGTTGGGTGCCAGTTTCATATTAAAACAAAAAGTTAAAGAATTTTGAACGTTAAGGTAATAATTTAGAAAAAATAACCGTTGGGCGTCAAGTTTGTAAGAGGGCGTTGGGCGTCAAGTGTTGAACGTTGAAGTAAAAATTTAGAAAGGATAGTGGTGTTGCGCGCCAAGTATCAACTAATAAGGGGAAAAAATTCTAGTTGGGCGCCAAAGTGTTGTTCGTAAGGGGGCGTTGAGCGTCAAGTGGTGTGGTGTAAAAAAAATTTGAGAGAAAAACGATGTGATTTAACAGGTAGGAATGGGTGTACTACAGAGTCTAAACAAAATTCTGTCGGGACTAGCATCGACCTTTTGTGACTGCGGTAGATTGCAAAAAAAAACTATATCTCAGAGATTTTTACTCTTACATATTTTGAGGACAAAGTTAAATTTTACCCAGACAAGTTATAGGGATGTAATTTAAAATATGACAAAAGAAAATACCTTAATACAACTTGTATATTGACGTTTAGTTAATAACATTAGAAAAATAAAATATACACCATTGTTTCTTACAACCAAATTTTCATGTGATAGAATCACTAAGTATATATATATATATATATATATATATATATATATATATATATATATTGCTATGATTAAACAGGAATTATCGTGGACCGACCTTGTGTCGACCAATAACAAAACTTGGTGTGATAATGCCTTTCTCGATATCAATGGCGTATTCAGCTTATAACTCCGCCTGTATTTTTAAATTATCAAATTACACTCCCATAAATTTTATCATTTGTTTGACTAGCTTTTATCTTAAATTATAAAATGAAGTTAATTCAATTCCATATAATGAAAACAAATATTATGTACAGGTTTTGTAAATTATTTAAAATACACTTTTCAATCAATTAATGTTGTAAATCTTATTTTTCTCAAAAATCATTATGCTTTTTAATCAATCAAAAGTCATCAAAAAACCTATTGTTTTTATAAAAAGAAGTCTGGAGCTTTCAAAACCTCTTTATCATATTTCGTACTTTCTACGTATGCAAGTTCGTTGTTGACTCCATCACAATAATTTATATTAAGCAAATTCAATATTCAATATTTAAATTCAAATAGAAAAAAATGTCTTAAAACTAAAAAATCTAACCTGGTCTGTTTTCTTCGTTATTTCCTTCTCGCAACCAATATTATCGACGCATCCATTATCAACTAGTATTTTCCATGCATTATACCATCTATTTGGATCAAAATTATTCTCCACCAATTCAGAATTATTATATACCTATTTAAAATTTTGTCTATCCACACGCTTGAATTATTTCATTTAATTGTTGTTATCACCCTCTGGATTATTATTATTCAACTTAGACTTATGCACTCCAAACTTAGACTTGGATTTTATGCTCACCGGCCTCAGATTATCATTTGAATTATTATATTACTTTTTCTCACCAGCCTCAGAATGTCATTTAAATTCTCCGAACTCAGAACCTTTTCATCCGCCTCCAACTTAGAGTATTTTTCTCCCCAGACTCAGAACATTTTCATTCGTCTCCAACTTAGAGTATTTTTCTCCCCAGACTCAGAGCCCTATTATTATTATATTTTAGTTTAAATAAATTCCCCAAAAATCTACTTACGTTTAATCGGCAATAGTAATTTTTATCTTCGTCGCACTATCTGTCACTTAAACAATTTTTACTTTTAAATATTATTACGCGTTACTCTCACATTCAGAGTGATGCACCTTGGCCTTTGTTGAGTTGAAAACTGACTTCGTTATCATGTCGCTGTTAATATATGCTTGATATCCCACTTCGTCTGTGGGCATGGCCTACAAGCCCGTCGCTAATCTTAACCAATCAAGTCTCTTGATTTAAAGTAGTTTCTGATGTAACATTCTCGTCCTCTCAAATAATTGTTATTTGCTTGCAGCTGCTTCGTTATCAGACATGCGGTGTTTTCAGAAATATTATCGCTTTTCCATACTATACACAAATAACTGATGCAATTCGACTTTCAATTTTTATATAGGCTAATTTATTTATGCAATTTTTAATCACCTTTACTTATCAAAATTGTTAATTGTTCGTACGCACTTGCACTACGCTTCTTTAAGCTTTATTTCTTTTCTCTTTATTATCATAACTGATTTGAATTCTTTTGAATGCGTGTTTAATTACCTCTATTATGTTTACTTATAAATACGCGTGCTTCTACTGAAAAATATCGTTATTTGCATTACCTAAAACTACTAAAATTCTATGTACTGGGTGTTAAAAGTTCCTTATCTACTTAATGCATGCGTCTTCTTGTCCTAAGATGTGCCTATTTGCGTCGCTTAAAACTACTTATACTTTATATACAGGGTGTTGACTACTTACTATTCACAAACTATTCTAATTACTCAATTTTCTATTACATAATTGCAGTTTTCTGCTTCCTATTATGATTTATGATTCCTGCACGACCTTTGCTATAAAATACACCCTTAAACAACCCCTTATCACAGCATAATATATATATATATATACTTCTTCATAATTTTTGAAATTGTCTTAAACTACCAGATAAGATATTAGAAAATCTAAAATTATTATTGTACTTAGATACAAATTTAAATTAACGTTCTATTTTGTATTTGTAAATTTGTATTAAACATCCAAATTGGACATAGCCTCATAATTCACAAAAAGTTTCGTGAAAGTTTTCATTTGCACTCGTAAGGTTATACCAGGAAAGCAAATGTAATATTAGATTAGCTAAGATAATAGGTAAGTAAAAATATGACTTAAATTTTAAATGAATTATTTTTCTATATATTTGAGATCAAAAGTAAAACACGTGCACATTGTTACGTCACAAAAGTAAATAAGATCAAACTCATACCTGTATTCATGTAGTTTGAAAGATACGTATACTTAAGTATTGTGGTTCGCATGGTTCAGAATTATAAAATTTTTAGTTTCTTATTACGGTTTGTTGAGACGAACACCATCGTTATTTAGTTTGGTTGTTAACCTCAAACTTCAAATTTGTAAGAACCAATCCTTTTGTTCCACAACCATATGTTTTCCTAACGGATGCTTAACTTATTTTTGGAAGGTAGTTAAACGACAACATCAAATTCTTGTACAATAATAGATAATATTTGTAGGTAGTAGAATTAATGCATTAGACTTAGATAGCCTAGCATGTATAGTTAAATACTCCATCAGAGAATACTTCACCAGAGGGTACTCCTCTAGAGATCAATCCACCAGGGAACCCTAAAAAATAAACGTGTTACCAAAACGGAGTATTGTAATACGCCACGAGTAACACTCAGAAAATTTATCTGTAATCAACTTACCATTCTTAAACATTTTGAATGGGTTATTCAGGTCAGCTTTCTTCGTATACGTTATACTAATATTCTAAAACGATATTTTTGTATTTCAACAAGAATTAAAGAAAAGACACCTTTTACATACCAGGTACGACATCTTAGCCTTAGAAAGAACTTCTTTATCAGGAAACGGCATGTGCACTAGAAGACAGTGGTGGTGCTTTTATAAACAAGTGCAAATAGGGATTTTTTACATTTGGTCATTGTATGATAAAGTTTACCAATTTAGGCATTCGATAATTATAAACTAAGAACGACTATTACTGTCCATAAAATTTTTTATATACAGAATTTAGAGTTACATTATTGTTCAGGTGTGACGTTATTACCTAATAATTTTTTGTTACAGCTGCGGCGAAATGCATTTCGGTCAGTAGACGATTCTTTTTTCCTTTAATTGCTGGTGTGTACTACTGCATTGTTTTTTGCATTTATTTAGTGTTATTGTGGATACTAAGTAAGTATATAGATACATTTTTTTAATGTTGTTTTATACAAATAAAAGGTATTTAAAAATTGTATGGCTGAAAATAATCCACTACAGCTTTCTTGTTTAATTTTGTAATTTTGTTTTATGTAAATACTAGGATTGAGGTAGTTAAGAAGTGCATCAACTATTTTTGCGTTATATGTTGAATAGATATTGTTTTCTTCGCGGATTGGTTTTCCCCTTTTTGTAACTTGTCATTTTATTAATTAAAAGTGTGTAAATAAAATTTCTGTCTCGGGGTTTTTTTTTCTTTCTTTGTGACCCACCCCCCTTTTCAGCTAGCACAGCCTTCTTTGAAATCTTTTTCTTTTGTGGGGTACTGTGTGCGGGCTATTTTCTTAGCTTATCTTATTTTCTTCCTTGTCCACAGAGAATAACGTAACAAAATATTACTCAAATAACACAATGTAAGGCAATGAAATGGTACAATTATACGTACACATGCTACAACATAACAGTGGCCAATTTATTAAACATAAACTCAAATTCTAGCATTTACCGAGGTATTTGTACCCCGCCGCGCACAATGCCGAAACGTGATGTCGCTGCCCAGAACAACTTGAATACGAAGCTAGCCAACTACCCGTAAAAAGTAGTTGATAACTGCTAATTTGCACCCGTAACATAACACCCCATAATAATTACTCCAGCAGTATTTGCAGGTTTTCGTTCACTGAAGAAACTACGTGTAACACAAACTTAAATCGATTTCCTATAAACAATAGCCATGGCGGCGTTGTTTATTTTAACTACGCACTACTTCGAAAATGTAGTCCCGCAATACATAATCGCTGAAAATTTCATACTAACGCAATTCTCACTTCAATTATACGTACTAGTAGTTTTAGAATCAGTAATTAGAATTAGTTGTTCACTAACAACAACTCAACTTAACTGTTCGACAGTTCTAGCTGATTTCTCCCACACTCTTTCCTCTGCCAGATGTGAACCATCCTTGCAGGTATTCCTGGACCTTATTTCTAAAATTCTGAGCGACCGAAAACCTCAAACGTTGCACTTTATGTTACCGTGAGACTTCTGATAAAAACTTACATTATAATAATCCCTTATTACTTTGAAGTTCCTAATAAACAATTCTATTAATAATCAGTGGAAGCATTTAACGCTGACGTAAAATACTACACAAGGTGGTGCAAGCGCACCAAATGTGTTTCAACTGTATGACGTACTAAACATGCACAAATATTATTCTGAAACAATTCCACTCAGACAGAGGAGATTAGTGGCCATAACAAGCTTTGCTTATCCAGAGAATCAAAATAAACGATTAGCGTTTAAATTACTTTACGAAACAGCAATAGCGAGAAACCAACTTGAGTTATTGTGATGGATGTTGTTCACAATCAATATCATTAAAAGCAAACAGCTGTTCCAACATGAACCAGAAAGTTTAAGTAGTTCCTGAAAACTGTCGAAAATAAATTGAAACAAGCCGCCTACCAAACATCGACGAGAAATCACTTAGAGACTATGCTAGAGCACATGTTACTCACTACACGTAAAGCAATTCTAAGATTGCTCGGACTCCGGAAAAGTTTAAACATCTTATCGGAGTGCCAGAGGGATACTCAATGGCCATCTGGCATCAATTTTAAATTGCGCTCGTTCATCGGGTCGGTGTAAATGGACACTGATTGGACTGTTTAAAACGGCACGCAGATGATTATAATAAAATCGTTTAAGCGCATGGATATAATATAACCCACAGCACGCATAAATATAGCTCGAATGCTTTTTAACTTATCAGGTTCTAATAGCAAGACCTTAGGAGGTATTGCGTAGATGACCAATTAAGTGGATTTAGATCAAGAATAGGCACATAGATAGCATGATATTTGTACGTGCCACAGGTTTTTAATAAAAAAACAGGTGTTCTGATTGTAACAATATCGTGCACGTGAGATAATTTCCATGGTTTAATGATAAAGAAATAGTACTCTACTCCAAGATTAAACGATCACGAAATGTAGTCGTTTCTGGAATTTGAGTTAGCTAAATTACTAAAAAGTACCCCACTGGTTGATCAAAATGCGATCTGGCTCATGCACAATACCGCAATGTCCCACTTTGGCAGATTTACAATAGAGAAAGAACTATATTTACCTCAGTGATGTCTACGGGCAAATCAGAATTTCCTGCTCTGATTTTTGGTACAATGGGAGATGTCCATACAAAGTTCATCGATACGCTGACAGTTGGTAGTGTACCTAAAACAAAAAGTACAATCAGACAAATCTTACCTTTTAGATTGAACTAATTTCTTCCAATCAGGGTTGATGAGAAATAGATAGTTTCTCTGAAATACAATTTACAGGCACTGATTGATAAGATGAAATATAGCTTATTCTTAACGAAATAAGCAATTTATATTAAAAGTTTTTCTTCACAAAATGCTCCAATGAAGAGTATTCGATAGATTTTTGTGTAGAGTTCTCCAATCAAAACGGCGTTACTTAAATGATGAGTCTATGGCTGTTATCTCCTATTGATAATAACTTAAGCAACACAAATTCAACAATAAATTCTGTTTTTAAGCGTTCCTTATAGGATTTTTCCCGCTAATCAGGAAACTGTTAATGGAATTTTTCTATCACTCTCCAGTCAAAAGTTATTTACATTTTCGTAGTGGAACGTTTGATTATGTAATGTCTACATTCGTTAAAACATAAATTAAGCATACCACGTTACTACCGAATCTGAAGATTTTTTAATGCGATTTTTGTTTGTAAGGTACCTCTGGAGCATCTTTGACTAGGCTCCAACAATAATTTGCAAGCATCATGGAACTTCACTTCTCTTCGTATCGGTTTGCCATAATGCCTTGGTGAAACGTTTCACCATGTATATATATATATATATATATATATATATATATATATATATATATATATTTATATATATGTATATATATGTTGCAACCCATATCATTGTATGTGAAAATTGGAGAACTCACAATTTCTTTCTCATTTCTTGCTTATGCATTTCTTAAGAAATTAAAACACGCCTTTTTGAGTGATGCACATGCAGCGATTTCATTTTGGTCAGTTTTGAATCAAATACACTGTCCTTTACGCTGTAATGAATTTGCGGACCAATCAAAACTCGTTCTTTTATTTTTGTCTCACTTAGTCTAGGGAACTTCTTTCTCAAAAACTAGAATCCTTCACCATCTTTATTTAGAGCTTGACAAAGTTTTGCATTAGTCTCAGTTTTATGTGCAGAGGTGGTAGCAAAATTTTTTTTGTATCATCGAGAAGAAAATTTGTAACATTCTTTACTCCAGCAACAAGGTTTTCTCGCATATTTCAGTCTTGTACAGGGTAGTGTTGTTCTTTGCTTTGATGTCCCACTGGCAGAGAAAGCAACAGTACTTGGTGCAACGCAATTGCATTCCTAATTAAAGTTCTATAACCTTTAAATCACCACAAATGGTCCACATGAGCTCTGTATATTTAATTTCTTCAAGTTTCATGTTGTAACCGTTTTTTTTATATGTACTGTGTTGGCAATATGTACAGGGCGGTAGGAATTTCCATTGTGCATGAGAACTCCATTCGGGCTTAGAGTAGATGATTCAATAAATTGATTTGTTTTGTTTTTGTACTTACATCCTAGTGCCCCACTATTCTATGAACATCTACACATTACACCAACTGATCACTCGAGATACAGAAAAGGAATAATAGCTTGTCCACGTCTCCGATATGTAGAAATATGTTTACCACTCTGTAATAGATTCCTACTTTGCAACCTGAATCTCAACAGTTTAGCTTGAGTTTTTGTGAAATTTAAATCGTGTACCACGTCATTAATCTAGTGTAAGTGTGGAGTACCTATATCAAACGGTTGGAAATTTATATGAAAGTATTTGATTTATACTATATAAGAACCCATCCAGTAGCAGCCTCGAGATACATATTTTGTGAGTCGTTCACTGGCGCCCTGGGATTATGCATAGTAATTAGATATTGTAGAATAATTTGCTATGAAGAGTAAGGTTTTATTTGCTCGAAAGGTGGGGGTTTGCCCTTTGCCTGTCACACATAGCGTATTATTCTAAACATTTGATTAGTTTTAGTGAACAAGATTGGTGGTTATCGCGCTTGTTTTTCATGTTCTGTGACACCCGTCAGAATCTTAAAAAAGTTTGCGATATTTTGCCTAGACATCAACAAATATGAGCTAAGAAAACAGAATGGTACAGTTAGCCTTTCTGAAATTAGATCTAGAGAAATATAAAGGTGAATAGGGACAATAACGATAGAAATTTATTGTACGATGATCATTTGTAGAATTTCAACGGAGCGAATCAATTGCTTTGATCGAAAATGATGAAGTTTATGATCCAGAGAACAATCCACAGAGATTAGTTCCAACAATACGGACTCGAAACAATCAGAAGGTTCTGATGTATCAAATGTTATTTTTCCACTTCAAAATGTGCCTTTGTTTCTCGGCAAAGGTAGAGTAACACAAATGTTACATCACGTACTTGTTGGTACTGGCCGTGTTAGAAAGCATAATACTGCATAACATCCCCTAGAAACTAAAAGGTTACACATAACAAACTTTCCATCAGAATGTTTTTGCTCAAGAAGAATGCATAGAAAGACTAGTTACTTACACAAGACGTTTACCTAAGAAAAATGCAACTGTCCGAAATGACTTAAATGAACAACCTATTTTTAAAAATAATGGCGGGAATTTAGTCACATATTAAAAAAGTGTACATGTCCAATTTTGGCATGTAACAGCCTTTTGAAATGTTGTGCTTCAGATGTATGAGAATGATAACATGGATCGAAAGTTAATAACAAAGAGGTTATAGAAATAGTAAAGGAATAAAGATATCTGTGGAGTAGTGCGGGATATATAACAAGCAGAGATAGGAAAAAAAGAGGTAGAGGTAGATAAATCAGACTTTTGCACGCAGATAGTGAAAGATGGAAATTGTGAAAATTTCAGGGAAATGTGTAGTTTCACTCAGAATAGGAAACAATGAGGGTAAGCGTCGAACCAGTTTCAAGACTGAAACCCTAGTGATGATGATTATGTACCTATAAGGTAAATAATTTACATTATTGCCTTTTACAGATAATAATTTACTAAACTTACAGTTAAATTTAGGTATAGCATGTTAATTTATAGTCTATCAAACACAGGTATTATCTGGCGCAACCCATTTTAAACTTGTTTCATTAATTTTTCTGCCCACTCTAGTTCAACTTTTGCTTAGTTTCCACTAAGATTTTAGTGAATGAACATAATTGTTGGCAGCGTTACTTAAAAATTAATTCTTACTGGGAAATAAATGTTCTAGGTCACGAAGTTTATTAACTATCTCCTACATCTATGTGTTTTAAATAACAAGGCCTATCTCCAGGTCAAAAGTACAGTCAGTTCTATTTAGTCTTAAAAGCCTATTGTGACAATATGGGCAAACCCAGTTCATCAAAGTATTTTGTGATTGCGCCGTAAAGCTGTACTAAAGTCTCCAGAGATTTTAAGTGTAGGAATGCATACATCCAGACTCCTCAGATGATTTCAATGTTTTCGAAGTACCAGTTCCGTTGAATCCATTCTCAACTCCTGGAGAAATAGAGGCAATTGCAGCTTTGAACAAAAGTCTGACTGTTGTCGGAGAATCACCTATTAATACAAAATGTTTGATCGAGAAAACATATCCAGAAGCAAAAATTAGAAAAGTGGAAGATGCTTTTCAAACAAAACTATTAGAACTAAATCCAGGAACTACTAATACTGCCACAAATTATGACAAAGAAATTGAAGGAGAAGTTCAGTGCTACTACAAACAAAAGTGTTACAAGCAAATTCTAACCACACTTCTCAAAAACTAGACTCAAAAAATATATAGACAAAATTTAGAGTGTCCAACTTTATTGCTAGTGATTTGAACACAACATTCGATGATGAATTAAAATAAATTGTTATACTTAAAAACTGTTTTTTATTAAAGTATTGTGTAATTCACGTTTCTTTGTTAATGTATCGTGTAAAATTTCCACAACAGTTATGATCACAGCAAAAAGCTTAATTGAAATGACTGAAACTGATGAGTGTAATGGTTTATGTATTTTCGCACTTGTATTATCACAAGTGAGCAGCAAAGTGTAATTTTCCAATAATGAGCAATGAAAATGAATTCAAAATCATGTTAATTAAAAAGCTACCTCTTTAATTTTCTCGATCTTGAAGAAGAAATAAGAAATATTCCAAATTTCATTTCCATCATCAGGAAAAAGTACGAGAAAGTTTAAGAAACGCACTGGTCCAACGGACCTGACTTAAATTATTATAGCCTCTGTAACACCCAAGAACCTTTTTAAATTAATTTAAATTTCAAATAATATTTTTGACCAATCACAAATAGTTCTATCTAAAATATAACTTATCAATAACCATAAATTAATACAGTTATCCAATTGTAGTTCGACTTTGGGATGACAATTGACACTTTAAATTAACATAACCTATCAACTGAACTCTAACATCCCGTGAAATGTAGAAAATTTTAAATTAGGCGCCAAAGGGAAATACTCATTTGTTCTAGAAAATTCCAAAACCGGAAATACGTAATAAAATCTTATTTTTCGTGATATCTATAAAATAATTAACAGGAAATAGTTCAGAATATTGCAAAATAGCTTAAATTTAATTATAGGACAGGTTCAATTAGCAATTAGCAATAAAAGTGGATTTAACCATTAACCTGAAAACACGTGTAGGAATGATATATAATTGTGCAATATGGAAGGTTTGTAATTGGCCAGAACAATCACGTGATAAAAGGTATATAAATAGTAGAATGAAGAAATTAAGACATACTCAACCCACAAAGACAAAAAGACAATACACAAAGGCAAAAGATGTACGAAATAAAATAAAAAAACGTAATTCACCCATACTTGGGGCCAGTTATGCTGCACTGGCGCGTAATTATCGTGGTTATTTGACCGCATAAATTAAAGTGAAGTATAAGTAAGAAATATAAGAAGTGAATACGGGTATTACGGGACGATTAGTGGAGTTAAATAATGAATAAAGGACAGTATAATTAGACGACGAAAGGTTTAAGTTGTAGGGCGGTTAATGGTTAGAGACGCCGGCTTGTTAACGGCATAGAAGATGATAACTCAACACACTTTTATGGCTCAATTTTGATTGATTGGTGGACGTTTGTATTTTGGAAGTTTGACTCCAAACCGTGAGTTGGTATAGAGGTAGCGAGATATCCAGAGTTCCAAGCACTAAAGTTACCAATAACCGTATTAACAGTTTCAAACCTGGTGAGAATAAATTACCTTAGAGGCCTTGTTTAGGATGAAGCAATAGTGGGTATTACATACCAAACACAGGTGTTGAGTGAATCTTTGCATACATGGTTCGAGAAAACGGGCGTGTATATGCATGCATACACGTGGTGTTGTAAGGATGAACCTTGATAAAATTTTATATATGATTTTATATGCATATGTTAAGTTGCTAGATTAAGGTTGGAATTCTTGGACTTTACTAACGTTATTACTTTTTCTTATGAGTTTATAGAAAATAATAGAAGTTATTGGCTATGTTTCAGTTGGAAGCCAATCTGTTTAAATGTAAAATTTCTAATGTGTAGTAGAATGTAATTACCCGATTTAAAGGGGTTTTAGTTAAATAAGGGATATTTTATTGCATTCAAGTATGTCAATATAGTAAATGTATATAGTTATATCACCACATTAAAGGTTATTAAATTCATTACTAGATAATTTTGAGATATATAATTTAAAGAGGTTTGTTGAAATACATTTAAGGTACAGATACTTTGTAAACTTTTGGGTAAGTTAACTCACCAGTATTGGTTTCAGAATTCTAGGCCTACCCACCCGGAACATGTCCATGTACTCTCCGCTGTAGAGTAGCCGAGGCGTTTGAAGAAAGTAGAGTAAATACTATTGGAATAGGTAAGTGAACCCTTATATTGCAATTTTGAACCATAAAAAGTGATATAGAATTGGTATTCGATTATATATGTATTAGGTAACTCGGTCCTTGTTTCTTTGACTGATACAGGTAGGTCAGAACAGGGGTTGAAGTGTTACACCTCTTTCGGTTTCTTGTTATTACCCGCCATTGGTTCACAAAAATACAATTTAATCTTAAATCAACTTCGTGCATTAGAATTTATAGGACGGTGCGCCGACGAGATAGTGCTCAACTCTTATTACATAATGAATGACAGCTGCACAAGGTCAGTGGAGAATACTATACAATTCGTTAAAATTCAATCAATTTGTCTTAATGTTTGCTATTACAGAAAGTAGTAAAGTAATAGTAGGTAAAAACTTGGTTCGGCCGCATGACAAAGGGATGTTTAAATTGTTCCGCAGGGGGATTAAAACAGACATTTTTGTCTGCAACTTAGAATATATGCTTGAAATAGTAGCTGTAACGACATATTAAAATTTCAAGCTTGACCTAATAATATAAATTAGACCGTGTACATGGCATGTTTGGGGTGATCGGCAACCCTCTAAATACCGATGTATCGATCCGCAAATACTATCCTGCATTCCTGGATCACTAGACAAGCTGTGCACAAATTTTGTGTCTTGACCAAATTCTATTTGGGACACTATTTTTACATGTTGAAGGCGTTCGGCATCCCTCCCATACCGCTATCTGGCAAAATCCTTAATACGGGGTACATGAGCATACTTCTCTCAACATCTCCACAAAAATAGGCCTTGACCTAATAATCACTGAAAATTGTCAACAGCTCTTAGTCTATATGTATAATAATTAAAACATAAGAATATTTATAGAGAAGGCATAAGATTTTTTACTCAACTAGCGTTTAACAGTTGATGGCCTGTTTGATAAAAAAAAATAATTTGTTTACTCACCAATTAACGCAGCCAGATATTGCATATACCGAACACTAGATAAATCTATTTTAAATCTCTTTTTTACCTCAGTTTTCATTTTTGCACTCTAATTTGAATCGGAATTTTTGTTAGTTGCTAACGGTAGTGTACTGGCTATGAAAACCTTTTAAAGTGCTAAAACACGCTTACATATTTACATGGTGTTTTTAATTATAATTACATAGATAACCTTACCTAACTATAAATTATACTGAATCATCGTTACGTAAATATAAATAAACGTAAGATTTATAATGCCTAAGGGCATAATCACGCTTTTATTTTAAGTATATTTATGAGGTTATGAACTACATCAAACTGGATCTTTTTAATTTATATAGAGATATATTTTTTATCTAGCATCATTGTCGAACATTTTAGACCTGCCGATCTTAGTATAGCAAATCGCCACGTTAATGCTGATCCAGCGGGTCTGTTTTTCTAAAATCAGTACATAAGAACGCAAATTGTAAAAGCAGTTCCGTAGTTTCGAAACATCAAATGATAAGTTCAAATTTTGTGTACTTCGAGAGAATTGAGTTACGTTAAAGTGCGATAATTAGATATAAGATCGTACAAATCTTTAATTATTTGTGGTATGTTCAACTTCTGATTAACAGTTGGACCTGCATTATTGAGTATTCATTGGAAAAAGAATCTGCAACGATCTGAATTTGTGATGTGGTCTTCATATGAGATTTTAAGTCTTTTTACGCAACGCAAATATTGTTTTTTAATTTGAGGTTAAGTGTATTTACAATTTGAAATTTAAAGCGTTCTTACTCACACTTTGTTTGTTCATATGATAATTTCCTGTTTCATTAATACAGTTTCAATGTATTGATTTTTTTTTATCTTGAGATGTTAATTTGATTTGTCAAGATTGTAAATCTGCTTGCAAATTGTCAACTGCACTTCACCTGCGCATTTACGATTTTTGAAGGCTAAGTTTACGTGTTAACCATGCTTTCGTTATTAGTGTAATGCATTGAATGTCCTTGTTTATTTTATCTAATTACTTCTTTGGAAGGTTTTATTTATTTTTTGAGAGTATACATTTCCTACCGTTCCGAATGAACCTGCACCTTGACAAAGTTCTAGATTACTAGAACGGGTGGAACGACCTGAGTGTTCCAATGAGCTAAAGAGCCGAACCAAAGGTTTTACAAAACTGGTGGGCTCTTTGGTGAGGAACAAGACCGAGACACGTCCCCGAAAGAGGATAGCAGCTTTTGCGGTACTTAGAGTGGCAGAGACCACAGGGGTCAGTATGGCATTCTAAGGCACTCTGCTGCGATGTGGAAGGCAACGGAAAACCACCACATTACCTCCCAAGTGCACAGCGTACTTAAATTGTAATAAATATGATGGCATTCTCTGTGGTAAAAGATTCCGGAGTTAAAATAGTCCCCCATACGGATCTCCTGGAGGGCGCTCCTCCGGAGAATTCGATCCTAAAGTTCAGAATAAGAGTAGGGAACATTCTGCGAGTCGGAGCTGGGAATGTTAAAAGTATGAAGCAAGTAAGTAAGCTAGAGAACTTGAAAATTAAAATGGATAGGTTAGCACTAGACATAGAGGGATCAACAAAGTTGGGTGGCCAGATGCGGGAGATTTTTGGAGTGGAGAGTTGAGGGTCATTCATACAAGATCAAAACCGGAAATTTGAGGTAGGAGATAGTTATGCGAAAAAATATAAGACACTGTGTGGAAAATTACTTACAAAAAAACAAAAGACTACTCATGGTTAGATTAGAATCTAAACCTGTAAATACATTAACAGTACAATTATACATGCCCATCTATAGCTAGAGTGACGAAGAGGTAGAAGCGATCTATAAAGATATCGAAGACATACGAAAATACGTAAAAGGACTAGCAAACTTTTCCTTAGCGTCTTAAGATTTCCAAGAATTTTTAACATAACTTTTCCACACTTCATTTCTTTTCTTTTCTATCCACCTGCTTATATCTAGATTCACGCTAAATTATAACTTTCCTGCAGCTCATATCTAAAGGAAAATCCAAAAACCCATTGTTAAAACTTTTTATTACAGACAATTTTTTACTAATACAGTTTAAATTTTGTAAACCACATTTCTAAATACATCGGCTTATACTTATTAATATTTATTTCTAAATAGAGCACTTTTTCCAAAGACCAAACGAACCCACGTGTTTCAAATTCCCCTGATTTTGTTCTCATAGTTTCCCTTAAGAACTCGTGCATATTTTCAAGATTACTAAAGTTGTTATAACCATATTTTTTGTGTTAAAGGAGATCACATCGGTAAACACTTCTTCCATTTTTGTGTAGACGCCGTGGGGTTCGCAATTAACTTTTATTGTTGTATGTTGTGTTCTTTTTTCATTAATTAATCGAATAACCCGCTCTTTCTGCTTCCATAGAAACTCGGACACTCCATCGTCGGCACTGTCGTTCTTTATGCGATAGCTAGCCATACGGTTGTTAAACGCTGTGCTAACTATTTCTACACCATCTTCGCTAAAAGCGGTAACTGTTGCATTTTAATGTCTGTTGCTCCACTCGTTTTTTTTTATTTAATTTTAACTCGATTTTTAAATCCATTCGGGTCACCAAGTTTTTGTAAATCAATTTAAACCCTTTGAAGGGAAACTTAATAAAACACTTTAAACGTTTACTTAGGGTGTATCATAATTATTGTTTACAGGATAGTTACTAATAAAACAATTTATGTTTAAATAACATCTACGTCACATTTTGAAAATCACAGACTTGCATATTTTCTAAAGGAATCACCGAGCAAAAGTACATGGATTGTTATTAAATTAAAGAATTTGTAAATTGTTTGCGAGTGCGGTTAATTATTATTCAAAATCTAATTTGTTTTAAATACCGACAAGCTATATCTTTAATTCTCTTGAAGTGAAAACTTGGGTATTTCTACGAGACTTGACAATTTCTAAGCATATCACTGAGGAGAATACATTTCATTGTTATTATATTAACGATTTACTAATGCAAACCACTTATAAGTTTATCAACGTTGTCCACTGTCCGCGCTATAATTACTAATACGAGGTTAGTTTTGCAAATTGTTTGGAAGTAAAATTTCGTTTCCCTAATACAAGTAACTTTTCATGAGGTACTATTAACTGCATATTTGGTGATGCTAAAAAGAATGATGCAGTTATCGGTTACAGTTTCAGTATATAGTCAAAGAAAAACACGTGCCGTAACTATAATTTCTGCTCATCTATATTTAACTTTATCTTTAAAACCTCCTTCGGACATTTACTTTAATCTAGACAATAAAAACCTAAGAGTGCTACCACTTTAAACCTATGAATAAAAAAAAAGATAGTGTACTACGTATATTAATAATTCTGTTGATGTTGACGATACAAATATCTAAATCCGCCAAAATTTTTCAAATCGAACCATCCCTTACAAAGTTACATCCCTACAAAGCCTCAAACCCTTAAAATTTTTGGTTTGTTTATTTAATTTTAACTCAACTCCTATACGTTGTTTGGAGTTAGGTTAGACGGTGTTGTCTGAAGTTAGGTTATGTTAGTTGAACTTGTCAGGAGTTAGCTTAGCTAGTGTTGTCTGGAGTTAGGTTCGGTTAGATGGACTTGTCAGGAGTTAAGTTAGTTAGTGTTGCCTGGAGTTAAGTTAGGTTACTGGAACTTGTGCCGACTTAGGTTAGATAGCAGGAAAAATCTAAAAATGGTGTTGGTGGTTAAATACATACAGGTAAAACTCACTTTAAAGCAATTATAAGCGTCACTTTTCCAGTCAAGACTTACATATAACACCGATTAACATAATAAGCAGCTGCGCATACTCGGCCGTCAATTACAAGTTATACATGGATATTTCTTGTGTTGGCGTTACAAGTGATGTAAGAGTGCCATTAGGTATCGACAAACTAGTAGGTAAGACTACCTATGCGTAAGGCGAATTTACATCAAATTTTCACCACCATAACGTGGAAGTTGGTTTTGATATATACGGTGATTTTCAACCAGTCGTTCAAATTGTTTGCAATAGTAGAATGTGCCAAAATTATGCCATAAGAATGGGCTACTTTAAATGGAGAGAGTTTTGCAATTTTCAATTAGAATTTAGAATCATACAACTTACCCAAGAAGCAGCAAACGTAAGATTAAATGGTTTTTCTGGTTGAGATGTTTTAGAATTGCAATTGGATCGTGAATTTAAATTGAAACTGATTGCCAAAACATCTAATAAAAGTGTATCGGTGGCGAATAAATTTCAAGAAGAAAATTTATATAATATAGAAATTACGAAAGATCGGAATGTTATTGTGTTACCTGAGTACGAGTGCATCAAGCAATTAAATTTGCGAGAATTAATCTGTTATAAAATGGATGAATTGAGCTGTAGAAACTTTCCAGAATTTTACGAAATATTTGTAGGTGATATAAAAAATGTATGTGGAAATACGAAGGACAAAGAAAGGTTCAAAAGTTATTAGAGGAAGAGAGCCGTGCGAGTATTTCTCTGTCTAATGATCACAACAAATTAAATTACTAGAGAGTGTTGGAAATTATTAAATGTCACCCCATCCAGTACTTAGAATATGCGACTGCGAGGCGATCGCTTACGTAAATGTTTAGAGATTTGGCCATCTCAGATTCACGAGACTCTGGATACCACAGTGGTTTATAGATGTTATCAATACATGTATATATTTTATTAATAACGTAATATTTCTTGATAACGTTTGTTTTACTTATTTGTATCGTCAACATCCGCAAAAATTATTAATAGACGTATTAAACTATCTTGTTTTTTATTCTTAGGTTTAATGTTGTAGCACTCCGAAGTTTTTTGTTGTCCAGATTAAAGTGAGTTAAATATAGATGAGCAGAAATTATAAGTACAACACGTGTTCTTCTTTGACTATATACTGAAACTGTAAACGATAATTGCATACCTTTCAGCGTCACCAAATATGCAGTTAATAGTACCTCATGAAACATTACTTGTGTTAGGGAAACGAAATTTCACTTCCAAACAATTTACAAAACTGACCACGTATTAGTAATTATTGCGAGGACAGTCGACAACGTTGATAAGCCTATAAGTGGTTTTTATTAGTAAATCGCTAATTTAATAACAATGAAATGCATTCTCCTCGGTGATATGCTTAGAAACTGTCAAGTCTCGTAGAAATACCCAAGTTTTCACTTCTAAAGAATTAAATTTAGAGCTTGTCGACATTTAAAACAAATTAGACTTTTATTAATAATTAACCCCGCACGCAAATGATATGCAAGTTCTTTAATTTAATAACAATGCATGTACTTTCGCTCGGTGATTCATTTAGGAAATATGCAAGTCTGCGATTTTCAAAAATGTGACGTAGAAGTTATTTAAAATTAAATTGTTTTATTAGTAACAATAATTATGATATACCCTTAGTAAACGTTTAAAGTGTTTTATTAAGTTTTCCTTTAAAAGGTTTAAATTGATTTTCAAAAACCTCGTGACCAAAAAGAATTTAAAGATCGAGTTAAAATTAAATAAACAGAAACGAGTGGAACAACAAACATCAAAATGCAACAGTTACCGTTACTGGCAAAGATGATGTAGAAATGGTTAGCATATCGTTTAACAACCGTATGGCTAGCTATCGCATAAACAACGACAGTGCCGGTCGATGGAGTGTCCGAGTTTCTTTAGAAGCAGAAAGAGCGGGTAATTCGATTAATTAATACAAAAAGAACACAACATACAGCAATAAAAGTTAATTGCGAACTCTACGACGTCTACACAAAAATGAAAGAAGGGTCTACCGATGTGAAATACTTTTACACAAAAATATGGTTATAACATCTTCTAGTAATCTGGAAAATATGTACTAGTTCTTAAGCAAAACCATGAAAACAAAATCAGAGAAATTTGAAACACGTGGGTGTGGTTGGTCTTTGAGAAAAGTGCTCTATTTAGAAATAAATATTAATAAGTATAAGCCGATGTGAGGAGTTCCAGGTTAAGAATAAAAACTGTGAATATGTATATAGAAATGTGGTTTACAAAATTTATACTGTATTAGTAAAAAATTGTCCGTAATAAAAAGTTATAAGAATGGGTTTTTGGATTTTCTTTTAGGTATGAGCTGCAGGAAAGTTATAATTTAGCGTGAATCTAGATATAAGCAGGTGAATAGAAAATAAAAGAAATGAAGTGTGGAAAAGTTATGTTAAAAATTCTTGGAAATCTTAAGGCGATAAGGAAAAGTTTGCTAGTCGAAGAAAACTTTTACTTAGGTTAGATATGAACGAGAAGTTCCGAGCATGGAGGAGAGCAAGGAGGAGCAAGGAGGAAATCCTTTTAACATAAGACTTTATAGTGAGAATTTGCATGTAAAACCTAGGTTAGATGGTGGCACGGTGGCGGTGGCGTTGCGTTCGAATGCCCATATCCCCCTACTTACTTATATTAAATTTTTTTTAATTTGCTTATACAAAAATATATAGGTATAATACTTTAAAAAAATATTTTTAGGTTTTTAATATTGTAAACTTCTTGAAGAATGACCTGTAAGTAAAATTGAAACTTTTAGTTCATTGAAAATATTTTTTTAATAGCTCGAAACTAATGTGGAGTTTAATTAAAAAATTTTGCACATCATAAACTGTGAGTAAAAACTGTATAGTTGTCAGTTTTGTATTTTGTTAGACAGTTAATTATCGCTTATCACACAGTGGCCTTGACTGATTCACAATACCGAAAAATAACTGGTAAAAATATATGTAGAAAGCAAACAAATAGGAAACTTGCTTTGTCAAAAAGTTCGATACTAATCTCATACAGAAATCAGGCTGAGGTTAAATACTCGGCAATATTATTGTGTTTAATAACGCACTTTATTTTGTAGGGCAATTTTTACATTAAATGAAGTACTTCATTATTTGATAAGTGATATGAGCATTTACTTTATAATAGGATTCTATAAAAGGAAGTTATGTTTTGAAGGTTCATGATTATCTTCTGCTTGTTTTATGTGATTAATTTGTTCAATCAGCATTCTTTGTGTAAAAGTTATTTTCGATATTTTGAATTATGGGTAGGATAAATGTTAGATACATGCAGTATTTATCAACTCTAGTAGGTAAGTACAGAATACTTTCTGTTGTACGTAGTTGCATTTACAGGATAGTAGACACAGCATTAAGGAGCCACAAATATTTTTGCACATTGCAATTTATCCTGATACGTAAGGATTTTTTAAAAGTCTGAAAAATGTACGTAAGCCAGAATTTTCTAAAGACTATTAATTTGTTAGAATTTTGAAATAGGAACAACCCTTACCGCATTACATCTAGTTTGACGGACACTTTTTAAAGAATTAGAATTTCCTGGGAAATTCCAATTTTTCAGAATTTATCAAATCATGCTAATATTTATACCAAATTGCTGGGTTTTAAAATCCGATATTTCTTTTAAACTAAATTTTTAACGACAATGTGATTTTTAGAGACCTAAATCGTGTACTTAATCCAGACGTTTCTGTAAAATCTTTAATTGTTTGGAAGACTCAAATTGGGCCAAACTTCAAGGAGTTACAAGCCCGCAAACTCAAAATTCTGTTACATTTGGATTTCGACTTTTTATCTAGATGTACGTCATAAATCTGAAATATAGTTTCCCTAAGAATTTAGTTTCAACCTAGGAGTAAACAACCCTTACCGAAATGCAATCCGAAAATTCAAATTTCTAAACTTTTTCAAACCAAGCAAGAAGTAAATACGTAGAAAAATTCCACATGTATCTTAAACATGTAGAACATACAATAACGTAAATTGTCGAAGATGTTCCTTGTCCTTATGGTTTCCTATAATTTATATTCTAACTGTTTAACCTTCTATGTGCTTAATATAAGTTAATTTTAATGTTCAGTTTTCGTGCGGTCTTCCTCTAGTGTTACCTTGCTAAACCAATTTTCTGTAATCTAAATATTAGAATGAATCCACTCATCTTGCGTTGACGCTGCCGATTTAGTTGAAGGACCAAAATGTTCTATTAATTTTACTTTGTTTTAATATTATTCACGCTGAAAAATGTTTAAGAGTAGGTATGCTACCTTCGTGCGAGCACAATATCGCTCATTTTTACATGTACTTTCCCATAAAAGAATCTAAGTTCCATGTTAGTTATTTTTGCTAGATACAAAGATCATTCACACCACGTAACTGTTATATTCAAGGTTCACGTGACTTTTGCATATCCGTTTTATATAGGAATTCTGGCGCAGTCCGATCCACAACCAACCCAATAAGAATAAAGAATAAGAAATATTTTATTACACACATATCGAATGTATTTATATACATTGATTTTATATGTATTACCATGCTTATGTATTTATATAAATACAGGTTGCATCTAATCTGAATTAACATATATTTAACATATTGGTTGTTTATATCTAAATTAACATTCTTAGTAATAAACTTAAGTGCTAAATTAACCGACTGCAGACTGACATTCACAATATAATAAGATGTAATGAGCTATCTATTAAATGAGCATATAATTACATTACATACTTATACTGCTTTTATTATTACATTATTACATTATTACATTTAAATTAACGTACGATTTAAATATGTACACTTAATTTAAGTATATATTACATTTATAAAAACATTAAAAAATTTATTACAATATAACTTGATCTGCCTACGCAATTTCCATACTGTCTATATAATAATGACCCAGAGGTAAGGTCTTATATGATTGTAAAGTCTCGTTTTGCGTGATATAGGAAACAGACTCTTTACCTGAAATAAAACAACAGTTCTTCTTCTTAATGTTTAAAACTCAGTCAATATATTCACAATCTGGGTCGCGTTCTTTACGAGCTATTCATTCTACTTAATTTCTGCACATCCAATTCAGTTTGTTACTCTATGCAGTTTCACAATACTTTCATAGTTGACACTTATTACTGATCATTGCATTGTGTTTTACTTTCTATAATTAATATTGCGTCCTAATTACACTACACCACCTTTCCGAAAAAAAAAATTTTTTTTGTTCACATACGAATAATTTTCTTTTACTTAAAATTAGTCCTAACTATGGTACAACTTAACTCGATCTTTATGTATATCTACAAACTTATTTTCGATCTTAATAGTAATATTTGGTGATTTTTCTTTAATTACTACATATGGTTTTTTGAATATTGGAGCAATTTTATTCCCTGCATTATTTCTTACCAATATCTTATCACCTACCTTATAACTTATATAATTTCTTTTAACGTCATAATTCTATTTCCTGGTAGCTTTTGAGACCATTAGGTTATTTCTAGTATCATTACATGCTTCTTAAATACGATATTTTAGTTCTAATGGATAAGACTCAAAGTTGTACATTGAATCTATTTGTTGAGAAAGATTTGAGGATAGTTTGCCCAATTTTCCAAAAACTAATTCGTATGGTTCATATTCATACTTCGTCTCTGTATGTATACTATTGTTATAAGCATAACACCAGAAAGGCACCCCCGTACTCCACGTACCTGGATGTTTTGCTATTTGAATGCGTAAATATGCTCCTAGACATTTGTGTAAATTTTCTAGTGCGCCTAGAGTTTCGTGGTGATATGCAGTAGAATTTAGTTTGTTAATTTATAAAATTTTGCATGTTTCGGTTAATGTAGAGGCTAAAAATTCTGTACTTTTATCACTTACAATCACATTTGGTATTCCAAAGCGTAAAATGAAATTTTGTTAATTTCGCACTATATCGTTAAAATATACCGTTTATTATCTGCATGGGGTTCAAGTGGACCAACAATGTCCTAAAAAAATTTTTGAAATGCTGACGTAGCGGTCGTTGTTATCGACATTAGTTGGACGTTCGGTTTCAAATATTTATACCTTTGACAATCGTCACATTTTTTGAAATGTTTTCTACGTCTTTCCGTAGACCCTTTTATATATAACGTTTTTTAATGTTATTGTGCATTCTCACAATTTCTGCATGTCCTCCTGTCGGTAACATATGAAAATCAATAATATTATTTGCCTTTCTTCTACGTCTAGGATATTTTTTACGTTTTATTACTGATATCTTTATATCTAATCTTTTTAATTCTCGAGAATTTCTTAAAATCTCTTTTATAATAAATAATTGCGGAATATGATATTTTTCATACAATGTGCTTTAGGTCTCTCAATATTACGCGCTCTGCTAATGCCGATCGAGTACCTCCTTTAATAAATATCACACCAATATCTTTATCGCGATTATGTTTCCTTGCCTGCAGTCGTATTTTATAATTTTTGTGAATTTACAATTCGGAATAACCCGTAATTTAAATGACTGTTTTGGTCGCGTAACCAACTCTACGACTCCAGGGTGATCAGTCCTATTGCCTAGAATTGTAATACGTATTTCTGTGCTTTTTCGACTTTGAGCTCTTGTTATTACATTAAGTGTCTCGCTTACATTATTATTTAAATTTTTCAGTTCTTTACTACTGATTCTCGATAATGCATCAGGTGTGACATTTGCTTTGCCTTTTATGTATTGCAAAGTAAAATCGTATTTTTCCAAAAAAACTAATTTGAATTTTGTGAGCCTACTTGATGGGTTGTTCATACCAAATAAATAATTTTACGGTCTGTGATCTGTGAAAATTGTAAATTTTTTTTCGTATAAATAAGGCCTAAAATATTTTACCGCAGAAATAATTGCTAGTAATTCTTTTTCAGTCATCGCATAGTTCTTTTCTGATTTATTCAAAGATCTGCTGGCATACGCGACTGACTTGTCGTTCATATTTGAAAGTACTGCACCGATGGCATAACCAGATGCATCCATTTTCAGAATAAAAGTATTATTCCTTGAAAGATTTGGATATTGTAACACGGGAGGGTTAACTAACGCTGTTTTTAACGTTGCGAATGCATTATTACAGTTTTCGTCCCACAAAAATGTAACATCTTTCTTAGTTAAGTTATTTAAAGGTGCGACAATATGTGCAAAATTTTTTACGAGTCTTATATAATAATTTTCGAATGCGATAAATCTTTTAGTTTGATTAGAATCGATTGGTATTGGATACCTTTAAACCGCTTTAATTTTTCTGCCTTTGGGTTAAAATTCTTAAGACTAATTTTCTCATCCCTAACATTTAAAATTCGAACAGGTACCATGTTATCCTTAGGTCTAACTAAAGTACCTGCGATAAAGATACCTTCACCTAATTGATCCGGTAATATTATGCAATCGTGTCGTGTATCAACTTAAAAGTATTTGATTATTTCGCAACGTGCTGGGATATTTGTATTAACACTAACATTAGATTATATTAGTAACTTTATTTTAGCATTTTTTGCCCAAAATAATAAATAAAATTTTTCAAAATCGATATTTGCCGCATGTTTTTTGAAAAAAACCTGATCATATTATACCATTCGTACCAGTTCCAAAACTATTCGATTCAAAAATTCGTGATAAATTTCATTAGTTTTACTCATCTGCAATGAAAGCTTCACTGATTCTAAAAAATTAGTGGATCCTGAAATACTTTTTATTTTAATTTTCCTTGAAACATCAATTTTTTGTCCTTTAGATACACTCTGTGTAAAAGAAACACAAATTCACGCTTTCCACATTTCATTTTCACAAAATTTAGTCCATTCACATTCAGCATTCACATTCAACACATCTATAACTATTTTACTGTGTTGAACCTCCAAAAAATGTCTTAACTGCGTTGGTTTGCTTATTTACACTTGCACTGTATGAATTGTTATGCTGAGGTTGCGTTGACCTTGATGAGTTGTCATCAGTATCTAGGTAATATGCACTGGAATTTCTTGAATTGTATGTAATACGATTGTGTTGTCCGTTCTGATTTCTATAGTCGTTTTTTCGAGAAGTTATTTGACCTCTGTTAGAGCTTGTAAATTGCTGTCTATTACACTTACTTGCATTTCTTAAATTCCACATTGAGAAAACTTTTTTATGCGAATTATGACTTTTATGTAGGTTTGCACTATAATTGTTACGTAAATAACCTTCTTTATAATTATTATTAATTTTTTCTCGCATGTGAAATAACTACGTGTTTTCTTTTGTCGATATTCCTTCGTCCTTTGCTCCGCGTATTGCTTCATTCAATCGACTATAATTTCTCGCTTTTACGATAGTTCGTAATTCTGAATTTCGTAATCCGTTGGCAAAAGAATTAATGGCTATTTTTTTATTCATTGCTCGCAATATTTTTACAGCATGCCCATCTCCGTCTGCTTGTTCTAAAGTCAGATCTACTAGAATTTCTTCCACCGATCTGCTAAAGTTTTCTACCGACCTATTTCCTTGTTTTGCATTATGTAATTGACCAGATAAAATTGGAATTTATTTTCTTGTTAAAAAATTTTTTTTAAATTGTTAACTAACGCTACATTATCTGAATATGACGTATTCAATTGAATTTTTGTACTTTGTGATAATCGAATTTTTAATACATAATTTGTTAGTGATTCTTTCTCTTCAGCATCTAACATTGCATCGTATAACTCAATGGCGTCAATGAGCTGTTTAACATAATTTTCGTTACTCTCCATACATGGCAGCATGCTAGCCGCCGTTCTTAAATCAAATTTTTCCCCCATTTTACTACTATTGCTAAGATTTACAGCCTCACTTACTCTTAATACTATTTTTTGCGTATCGTTTAACCTACTTACCAAAATGTCTAAACACTCGTCACTTAAAATTTCTATTTCCTCTATATATTTCTTAACATTGCTTAAAACATCCACATTGAGGGTTCCCTTGCTAAAATTTAATCGCAACTTTGACAATTCTTGATGAAATTTTCGCAATTGTTCAAATTTTCTATTACAATTTGTTACGCTCCCTTCCTGTCAGCGTACTTATATTACATCGTTCTTTGGATCGCCGTTTGTATAAAGTGAATACTTTAGAATAGTTTCAGATTTGTATGCAATTTAACTCGTGTGTATTACTTTAAAGGTAGATTAATTGAAGACTGATTTTCATTAATAAATAATTTGCAAGGAATGAATTTTAAATTGGATTATTCGTGAATTACTTTCCAACTTATTGAAAATTATAAACAGCTTGTAATTAATTATTAGATATGATTGCTGCATTCACTTTTTGGATGTTAAAATAATTGTTACGCTCCTTTCCTGTCAGCGTACTTAAATTACATCGTTCTTGGCTCGCCGGTCGTATAAATTTTGTTCCTTATGTTATTATCCAAGTCGAGATAATAGACGGTCAGAGGTTATGGGTAACAACTATTTTTTATAAACAGATTGTCAGTGTAGCTCTTATTCCATTGAAGGAAGGATGCTTTATAGGCGAACGTATTTGGTCAACCGCACGTGCGTTTTACGGAACATTGACGGACAGACTTAGTGATTACACGTGCTTTACCAATTGTGATTTTAGTTGATTTTCTTTTGAAATAAAAGTTGTAAAACTTGCTAAACTTGACCGATTCTTCTTAGGATTAATGTGTGTGCGATCTAGTTTAGTGTTCCTTTTTTTATCAGAGTGAGTGCAATAAATTTGTACAGAATTTTTAAAGGATTAACGATATTATTTTGTTGACCACTTTCAAGTTGTTTGCTGTTCAAAAGGATCGCCATCGTATTATAACGTATTGTAGGGTCCAAAACGAGAGTGTTTCATCAGTTATGTGATTGTGTAGATTTCATACATTAAAAAAAAAACTTAAAATGCAAGAACGGTAACTGCGATTACAAACAAGTAAATACGATGTACAGCTCGTTTTTTTCTTAGTGTAAGATACTTATTTAGTTGTCAATGTATTAATTAGCAAATTAATTCTGTAACATGCTTTCCCATTTTTTTTTTAAATGAGGTTACAGACATATCTTCGTGCACTACCTCTCTTAACAATAATGTTGGACATTTAAGGTAAAAACGTGTTTGGCAACTAACATTTTACAGTGATTCCAGCTTACAAATGACGTGAATTAATATTCGATTGCCGATTGGTTTAACTAGGAATAATTAAGTGAAATACGTAGGTGTGATTAGTGTAAAGTGTAATAAATTCAATTAACACCATCAAAGTCAAGGGTGAAGTACTTCATTAGTGCATGACATCGTGAATCCTACACTTTAATTGCAAGGAAGCGTTACATGAAGAAATTGTTGTAAGTTGAACGATTCCATACTTGTTATTACTTTAAATATCTATCCGTTGTTTTGCAATATCCTTTGTCGATTTGATACCTATTACAATAAAATTGCATGCTATTAAAAAAAAATCAACAATACTGGATTACTCATATCAATTGTGCTTACCTATTTATCTTTTATTATAAGTTTGTTTGATTTATGGTTAATTGGTGTGTGAGGAAACGTTTCTGCTACTCCCCAATATTACCTTACTTTGTAATAAAAGTTTTGTAATGCCTTTATCGTTATTACATTATATAGATTATCCAAACAGTTTTTTTTACATTTTACAGAGTACAGAATAATTTATGCTTGATCAGCATGCTATGCTTATTCTTTTATTTCAGGTTTGCTTGACTATTTTTATTGCAGGTATTGTCACTAATTCCTTACAGCCGCGTACATTATATGTTAGTCTGCTTTCTACAACCCCCCCTTAATCTCCGATTGAGCCCGGTCATTCCTTTGATTTTCTTTGTGTTACGCACGGCTACGAGCCAACGTAACAAATGTTGAATATTTTCACATCAACTATGATTGTCTTTGTCTAGATTGCGCTTAAAATCTCTCACTTGTTCTCTTAAATCCCTGATTTTTGACATTTACACCTTACCTAACTTACGTAACTGTTGTACTTATCTTTATCTTATTGTACTCCTTACACGTGTTCGTTGCTTAGCCTACTATCTGCTTTTCCAACTCCTTGACGATTTCCCGTTTTATTGCTCTTCTGCATATTGATACCAGTATTCTCATAGTCATAAATTCAATTTTCATTTCAGTTATTTTACTAAAAGACATGCCATTTATTGGATTCGCTGTAGTACCGCCACTATTTCCAGACGGCTATAATTATTTCTTCTTTTGATTGTGACATACCCATTTTTTCTTTATTTCATTGGCGGTTGTTGTCCTGGCCGACTGGCAGGATCGCCATGTATGGTCTCATCTTGCGTGGTATAGAAAACAGATTCTTTACCTAAAATAAAACAACAGTTCAATTTGGAACTCACGTTTATTGTCTTCTCCTTAATGTTTAAAACTCGGTTAATATATTCACAATCTGGGTCGCATTCCTTACGAGCTATTCTACTTAATTTCTGCACATCTAGCTTAGTTTGCTAATCTATGCAGTTTTACAATCCTTTCATAGTTGATACTTATTACTGACCATTGCATTGTGTTCTAATGTCTATAATTAATATTGCGCCCTAATTACACTACATGATCCTGCAACCAAATATCTCTTATCGTCATGAGAACTTTGAGCTATTTTATCTTGAGCAATAGTATGAACTTGATGCTTTGATGAGTGGATTAAATTTTGTGAAATGAACATTTCCTTATACTTGTCCACACAACGAACAAAATCCTTAAATGTAATGTGATCGTTAATAACTGATTTTCTAATTCCTTTGACTTTTTTCACAACACCGAAAATAAAGAATGTTGGTGGTGGTGTAGAAGTATCTTCTTCTTTACGCGAACGTTCTCCTCTTCCGAGGTTTTGAAAACCTTTGTTATATACATTTTTTATCTCAGACCGATAAAGTATGTCACAAGCCGTCCATTGTTCTCGTCTTTTATCATTCCCAGTACGTTTTTGTTAACTAATGGAAGTCCCTAGATGTTATTGTTTGGATAATCCGAGGTATCAAAGTATTGTTGGCAGTTTTGCCTCGTAGCATCTTAGGGATCATGCTTTACAATTTTATATGTAAGATTATCAATATCGGTATATAAAGCAATACAGTTGTCTCCAAAGATAGTTCTCATATATTCATAATGAAAGTCGTAGATTGTGACCGTAGATTCGACACAAATGCCCGCGTATATCGGTTTATTAAAATATATTTCTGATTTAAGTAATTCTACCAGCACCAGATTTTCATTAAAGATTGTTATATTTTTGAACAAGGGATTGAATATACTAGCTTCAGCACCGTACCTACCATCCCAATTTTGAACAAGCTTAACCTTACAATGTTTTCGCCTCTTCTCCATTGTTTACTAAAAACAGCAATGTTCATTAATTTGAATAAATTTTTTCAAATTCATTTTTTGCACGATTCCGAAGTGCAGTATTCAAATCAATATACAACTTTAACAAAAGGTTTTGTTAAAATTTAAGTACGCTATTTATGATTTTAATTAAAGTCCATCTAACTACACCTGCTTCAAGTTCAGTAGTAACCGAAGGAAACTGCAAAAATAAGATTCGACAACCTATTTAAGATAATACTCCAGGAATAATTAAAGTGGCAACATCGAAATGACTGTTAAAACGAGTAAATCTTTGTTAGGTCAAAATGGTAAAAATTTTGAACATTTAATTAATAAAAATGCCAGGTCGTCTGTTTCCTTGTCTTTTGTTCACTGTTATCTATGTATTTCGAAGTGTAAAAGCTCATCTTGGACACTAAAAAACTGAAAATAACATTAGAAAAGACTCAGTTGGAACCAGGATAAATCGCATTCTGCAAAAATATCACCGCTTCTCCTATACTGCATATCTTTAGGATTGACACCTGCAATAAATCGCAAAGATACTTATGTAAAACGGACTTATTATGTTACAGCTACTCTTCTGGTTGCAAGTGCATCTATGCATTTTTCTTGGCCTTCTCCTGTGATACCTAAGATCGCAGCAGGACAATCGCCATTAGATGCAAGTACTTCACAGGTACGTAAATAACAATCCTGTCACTCTAGGAGTTAGGTAATGCTACGTGGAGTTAAAACCTGGATTTTCTAAATACACCGGCCAATTTCTTCAATGACGCAAAAAATTTTCCATCAGTTTACTAGTCGAAATACTAACCAATCTTGGAGACAGTGTCCTCTACTAATTTATACTTGCAAAACAGATGGAGGCAGCAAGTATACCTTGTATCCAAATAAAAATAGAATTGTTATTAACTTTTGTCAATATTTACAAAATAGACTCCAACCAATAGATGTAGTAAATATCTGTCACTACTAAAAGGCCATGATGTCTTTAAATAAAATTTTCTATTCAAAACGTTTTTAAATTTGCCAAATTCCATTTGATTCCAACAATGTCTTTTTTAAATTATGAAATAAACTTTAATTGGAACTAATTTTCAGAAGTGTAACTTGATCAATTTTTAATAGATTTCAACCTTAATAAATGATTCTACTCCATTTTCTTAAATATATAACCATTTGATCCCCGCAGTGTTAAAATTTCAGATGTATCCTAAACAGTGTTTAACTCAAATCCCAACTGATTCAAATCTAATTTATATTGCACAAGTTATATTTAGACAGAAGGAATATTTAAAATAACTATGAATAGGTGTGCAACGTAAACAAGACTCTTAGCTTGTTATAAACCAGGTTATACAAATTCTTGCAAGTTGAGGTACAAAAACTATGTCATTTTTAGACTTATCTACTAGTTGGTATTCATTATATGCTGTATCCTTAGGTTTGTATACTTGTCTTCGGTATTTAAAATTTTTTATTTAGTTCCATATATCAGATTGCTTTGTTTATCATGATCTCTCAGATTTTACTTAATTTTAGTCTTCTGGATTGTATAATTTGCTTCTTAGTTTAAGTTTAAGTTTAATTTTTACACTTTAGTGTACTTAATTATTTAATATTTTAAGTGTGTGATCAATTTAAACGTATAAAAATATAAACTTTTGTCTACTCGTACACGAAACGAATTAGAATTTGCTTGCTGCTTATTTATCTTCAAAGTTATTACCTGGCAAAATTTCCTGTTTGTTTGAAATGGACTGGGCAAATTTTTGAAATCTTCAATGCAGTATCTCACTGTGCAAGTAATCCCCACTCAAAGTTATCTTGTCTGTTTGGGTAGTCTGTGCCATTCGTTGTTTCAGCTCAGCTCTCAATTTGTCGTACTACATAAAGTCAAATCGCTTCTATGTAGTATATTATTTCTATAGAAAATATAAGCTATATATCTTCCACAAATGTAACGTCGCATGAGCTTGGAAATATACTTTTGTTAAATAAGCTTCATAAATTTGTATGCCTTAATGAATGCAAATTAACAAATATAAGTGGAAATAATTCTTTAATAGGAGATTAATTAATTAAAAGCAGCCTTTAAATTCATTTAACTTAAATAATTTAAACTGTAAAATTACCAAATGCTGCGTCGATAGAAATTTTTAAACAGTTTAAAGTTGCTTATTATCTAAAAGTTGTGCGTTAAAATTGAAATTGATTGGTTATGATATATTTTTCGTAGTCATTGGACTTACATTGTAAAGTAGACTAAATGACGGACAGATTTAATTCTTTGAGGTTTACCTATATTGCTGTAATCGATCTGTGTTATTGGAATTATTATGCTAACATTATGTATCAATTCAGTTAATTTTAAAATTTTTGATTTTAGTTGTTTATGTTTGCTTGATGAGTTTTAAACTTACAATTAAAGGACTTAATTACTCTTAACGGATGTTTATGTAATTATTTTCACCTTAATACATCTGTGCGGATTCTGTAATGAATTCAAATTCTATCTTTTTTGTTAACTACCAATTACAAAGTTGCATTTTCTGTATACCAATCATAATTGAATGATTAATTTAGTGCTAACTGCTTATAGTAAGTTATTAAGCGAAGAATGGTTAAACAAAACCGTAACTAAATATACTGATAGTTGATTTAAGTCATAATTTCTTTTTTATTTATCCTTGCATTCGCCTGTTTTTGTTTTCCTTTTTTATTTTTGAACGGAGTGATTTTTAAAATTATATAAGGTCTAGGGCTGGATAGACTTTATAATGGTTATCCCGAAAAAGAAATATCTAATAAAATATTTGAGGATCAATTTTGTTCACCATGTGATAAAGCAGAAGCATGACCTTGAGTTGAGGATACCCAAAAAGAACAAAACAAAAGTGTCACTACATCCACTCTTACGGATAAAATAAGCGTTACGTTATAAATTTTGATTTGTTCTAAAAAGACGAAGACCACGTAACAATTTAAGGGAGCTTCGGATAATTACAGTGGTGTGGGAGTGAATTTCTATGGAAGAAATTATAAAAATAATAATAAAATTTGAAATAAAAAAATAACAAAATGGCTGAAATACCAACAAGCTACGTCACAATATTCACTTACCGTGAAAGAATTTTTCTACTCTCATAATTGAAGGACGCCAAATCGTCTACCTCAGCACCCGCTTTCAATATTATCGCTACACGAAAGACTGTATTTCCGCATAGGTCTGCTTTACCTCGGTTTCCTAAATTTATCACGTTTTACTTTACCTGCCTTAAAACACTTTTTAAGTTTTTATCAAATTAAATATAACTGAAAACGAAATGCCTTCCATATACGATACCATCACTGGGGTAGCTGGCTATACTGTTACAATGACCTAATCTTTATCCTAGTTCATAGATAAATGTAAATAAAATTCTGCTTATAACCTCTATTGACATTAAATAATTTCTATGTAAATAAAATACACATTAAAAAAATACTAGTTTCTTAATCTCACTTTTGCAAAGTATTACTAAAAGAAATCCTAAAAAAAATTAAATTAAGTCTATAGAAAATGCGATCACTCCAATTCTCCTGTTTTTCATATTAAATAGCATAACATTAATAAATCCCAATCTCCAGAATGCCTCTAATAACAAGCATAGGGAACAGTTATACACCAACTATCTTTCCATCTTTTCATTGTCTGTTCAAAATACCAATATTGTATACTTTAGATGATCCTAAATTCCGCCAATAAATTTTACATTTAAATTTTTTTAATATTTTAAATTGTTCCAACTTTCTAGCACGATAACATTATTGTTAAATTTAACCAACACTAGCCCCGTCGCAGATTTAGCGTCCAACTAAATAAATAATTTCATGTTTGATTAATTGTCTACTACACGGATAGAATTCCGTATACATTTAAAATTCACATGTTTAAAATTCATAAATTTAAACATAAAAATTAATTCTTTCCACTGTTTAATTTCAGGATGTTCAACAATGTCAATTTTTGTAGTACAGTAATTATATACGTTATTCAACAACAGCAGCACCCTTTACACAACATACCATAAAATCAAAATTATCGTGGGAGCAAACTTTCCAAGTTTCTTACGCCGTTTACTTCGAAAAGCATACCTCCCGCAAGTGCAAACTTACCCTGCATTTGCAAGCGTATTGCAACTTTCTACCATTGGGCATATATCGAAATTGTCTGTTCAAAATACTAAATTGTATATTTTAACTAATCCTAAATTCCGCCAATGGATTTTACATTTAAATTTTTTTAATATTTTAACTTGTTCCAAACTTTCTAGCACGATATCATTATTGTTAAGTTTAACCAACACTAGCCCCGTCGCAGATTTAGCGTCCAACTAAATAATTACTTTCATGTTTGATTAATTTTCTACTACATTGATAAAATTCTGTATACATTTAAAATTCACATGTTTAAAATTTATAAATCTAAACATTAAAGTTCATTTTTTTCACTGTTTAATTTCAGGATGTCCAACGCCAATTTTTGTATTACAGTAATTACATACGTTATTCAACAACAGCAGCACTCTTTACACAACATACCATTAAATCAAAATTATCGCGGGAGTAAACTTTTCAGGTTTCTTACCCCGTTTACTTCGAGAAACACACCTCCCGCAAGTGCAAACCTACCCTGCATTTGCAAGCGTATTTCAACTTTTTGACATTAGGCATATATCAGAATTGCTTCTATACTTTTCTTAGGGTTAAAAACCACTCTATTAAGAAGGGACCCAAATGTCCGAAACCAGGTCAATCAACATTTCTTCAGCTTATGTAACAGTCAAGTAATTATTTTGTAATGGCTGTGCAAATATTAGTTCGATTTGTATGGGTAAATTCGCCTTTATGATTTTCATAACGAAATATTTAGAGCTACAGTTTATGTTAGTTTTTTATTAATTTATTCTGGGGACTACAGAAATATTAGCTTTTTAAATCTTTATTGCCTAATGGCAGGAAATCAATGACACCGTGAGATGTAATGTTACCTTAATGTATTAAATAATGCTTGTTACATTGCACAAATCTCAACGGTAGAACATTTTTGTATAACCATGTATGGAATATCGGTATAAATTCGAATTAACTTCTGAACCTTTCACCATCAGTGTTGGTTCTAATCTTGTCCGGGACCTTATATACATGTGTATGTATGTGTATGTGTGTGTGTGTGTGTGTGTGTGTGTGTGTGTGTCTGTGTGTGTATGTGTGTGTGTGTGTGTGTATGTGTGTGTGTGTGTGTGGTATCTGGGTAGTAGCAATAAAAATGAGCCCCAGGTTGGGAGTCAACAATGGATTGTACACTGGAAGATGTGCGACGTTGAGCGTCAATAAAACTGCTGTAACCTATAGCTGCTGATGGACTGAAAATGTTGCCCTCATTACTTTGCTAGCTCAATTTAAATGAAATGACGAGAATCAAAGATCTAACTTATAATGACATCAAATATTTCTTTACAACCAATCTTTCAACTAACAATTGCTATTTACATCCATATGCAGCTTTTCTTTAACAGGCAATATTATACATACAACTTTACAAAATTAGTTTCCGACAAACATTAAAAACTTAAGATAGAGCATAATATTACCACAATATCTTAAATTTAAGATCAAAATTTCAATATTACTATATAATTACTAGCGTAAACCAAACTAGAGTATTCAAACATATTTCTTATTCTAATTAGGATTTTGATTCACAAATCCTTCCTTATTTGAATCATATTATGAACAAACTTTTAGAAATTAAGATGGATAATTTTAATAACCCCTTTTTAAATTGAATGCAAACGCAGTTGATCAGTTGTGTTCAAGAAAGCCTTTTATAATGGCCAAACTTACCAAAATTCGATCGCTATTGCATTAAACACTTTAGCGATATTCTAATACAATCTAACCTACTTAACTTATAAGAGGAAAGTTCTTCTAAAAATTTTAAAAACAATGATTTACCGCTAAATTATGCTGATTAACCTTTCTTTAGATCGTAAGCTTGTATCTGTGTTCAAAATCATTAAATGCAATTACACTCCATGCATACCTTCAAAATCCAATATCAGTATCGCTCAATTCTTTAAAAATAAATTTACCATTAAATGCTTTGAAACCAATATATCATATTCTTCCATTTAGGAATTTATTGTTGTTCATTCAAAAACCAGTTCTATTATTTACTTCGAAGGTCTTACTTTTAATAAACTCAACTTAAAATTAACTTTCAACGTCGTTTGTTATACTTATAGTTTTAAAATTCATTAATATCTATTGACTGATATCTTAACGAGTAGTAAAGTGCGTTGACCTCCGATTGAACTCTTAAATCGGTTATATAGTATAAAATCTTACTACGTCATAAGATCTAGAAACACCTGGGTGCTTCCTTACGTTTTATTCATGTAGATGATGTAATTTTCTCCGGAAGTGGAACTTTATGGCTCGCGGCTATCGTTAATTATTACATTATACACGGGTTATCTGCTATGTTTAAGAATAATAACCGTTACTCGCTCATTTTACGGTTGTTCACTTGATTTATTGTTTGTTAATTGGAGAATGAAAATGTTTGTTATGAGAAATTATGAACAATCTAAATCTTACTCAAAGGTGTAAAATATACTTTACAATTTAAAATAAACAACTTTATGTTTTATATTGCTTTTCAGTTTGATCTAGTTATAAAAATGAAACGATGCGTTTAAATAGTACCGAGTACTTTTTAAATGAGGAGGATTTTCAGAAACACGAATTTTTACTAATTCTTATTTAAAGGTACAATTAAGTTACGTATTACAATTATAGCTTGTAAATCACGGGTTTGTGCATTTATAGTATAATAGACAAAATGTTTTCTAAATACTGAGTATTTAAAAAATTTCTTTATATTTCTCAGGTTTGGCATGTTTTATGTTCACAGAATGGTGCTAAATGGCCTTTTGCATGACCCCTTATCATATCAATATATAACGGCTCTTGCTCGATTATTGAATCATTTAAGTATGAAGTAGTAGTTAGGAAATACCGATTCTAAACCTTTTTTGATGACGTTCTAGGAGGAGATCTCATGGATGGTATCAAGCAGTTCATTAGGCGCTATACCAGGAGTAATATTCACAGCATGGGCGATGGATAGATTTGGAAGGAAGAGTGCGTTGTTGATTGCAGGCGCAACATTTTTCATACCGTGGTTCTTGCTAGCCTTTGTAAAGTCTATATGGTTAATCTGCGTTGCCAGATTTATTTCTGGATTAGGAACATCAGCTGCATATAGTGTAAATATCTCTATAGATAATTTAGTTTACTTTTGATTTAAGTATTGATCTAAAGTCGTGATATAAAATAAATTACTGTAGTTTAAATAAATAACACTATGTGATATAAATTATGGTAGTGATCAATATAAACTAACTCTCGGTACTTTGATAGATAATTATAGTGCTCGATTGTATTTAAGAAGAAAGCATTGTAGCTTTAAGAAGTTAATATTTATACTGTAAGCAATTAGCTGGAAAGAAATCATGCATAGTGAGCACTTTAAAATTTCGCTGTAGCTACGAAAGGGCTTGTGTAGTTGGTTGATAATAAAGAACTGGTGTTACTACAAAAGAGCTTTCGTCAGTGTTATAATTTTGACACAACTAGAAGTAAATACCTACTATTGAAATTTTAAGAATTTCAATTGGCTACATTTAAAGAAATTCTTTTATGAAGAAAATTTAACGGGGGGTCTTCGTAATAACTCTTGCAGTTCTTTTACGAAAACTTTGCGCAAAGCCTGGCAACCACTACAAAAAAAGTGCTATTTAGTTTTTTTGCAAAACACTTTATTCCAACATGTAATCCGACTAAAATACTTTATTTTTAGGTTACTGCAATTTATACTGGAGAAATCGCCGAAAAAGATATTAGAGGAAAACTGGGCTCGATTATTAGCATACTTTCATTATCTGGAGAGCTATTCGTTTTGGCCGTTGGGCCTTATGTCTCTTATTTGGTACTAACCCTTGGATGTAGTACTTTGCCTCTGGTATTTATGGGTATATTTTATTTTATGCCAGAATCTCCATATTATTTCGTAAAGAAAGCTAAGTATGAAAATGCCAAATTAAGTGTAAAGCAATTAATGGGACACATGGATGATGCAAGTATTAAAATTTATTTGGATGAAATAACACATGAAGTTCAAGATGGCAGTAGCAACAAGGTTACCTTGTGGCAATGTATTTCGGAAAAGAAATACAGAAAAACGTTGGTTATAGCTTTTGGTTAGTATATAGAGTATTCTTTAATAAAATCTATCAATATAAGTTTTGGCATATTGAAGTCTGTCATAAATTCTCATGTAGTGATTTAGAAATGTATGCTAAAAGTATTTGTGTGCTTTGCCATACATTTTGACTATCATTTTCTTTCGCAGTGTCGTGGTGTCTCTAGATATAGATAGGGATACCTTTACGAGTTGCTAAACGCAACTGGAAACTGCTGCTGAAAAATCTGACTGCAAAATCCTTAAATTTATTCCTTAAAACACAATATATCTCATTGTACCATAAAATTCTCTTCTATGTAGAACTGAGTTGAATATATTTATACACAAACTTTAAGTTAAATGCTCACTCCTGAATAATAACGATTCATGACCTAGGATCGTTGTCAAAATAATAAACAAGTTGAAAATGCAAGGCATTGTCGCAACGAACTTCCAAATGTAGACTTACTTTAAAACAATTTATGTATCGCACATTAATTTTGGACCTATTTGAAATTTTTGATAAAAATTAATTCCGGGGGGGGGTCGGGTATCCGTGGTCAGATTTTGTGGGGGTACCATATTTCGACTCAGCTATGTTAGGGGAGTCCAAATATGTATCGCACATTAATTTTGGACCTATTTGAAATTTTGATAAAATTAATTCCCCGGGGGTCGGGTATCCGTGGTCAGATTTTGTGGGGGTACCATATTTCGACTCAGCTATGTTAGGGGAGTCCAAATATGTATCGCACATAGATTTTGGACCTATTTGAAATTTTTGATAAAATTAATTCCCGGGGGTCGGGTATCCGTGGTCAGATTTTGTGGGGGTACCATATTTCGACTCAGCTATGTTAGGGGAGTCCAAATATGTATCGCACATTAATTTTGGACCTATTTGAAATTTTTTCCCGACGGAATATCGCGGGGCACGGCGCCCCGTGGCCCGATTTAACTGACATCAAAACTTAAGCTCTGGACACCGAGCTGAATCGATTGATGTATCACACATTGATGTCCGACCATTAGAAAGGCCTCGGACGGACGGACAGACGGACGACAAATCGATTTCATAAACGAACGAAGTTCGTTGAAAATTTTAAGTTTGACATTTGTAACACAAATTGAAGGTGACTTTGATTTATTGATCTTTGATTTGAATACATTAGGTGAAAAGAGTTAATGATGTAGTGTACCGGATCAGAAGATCTCCCCGTGTTAAACCGAAAGTGGTATACTTTGACCGTTTAACATGTTAAGCTGGCAACAACCAGGAAGACTCGAGTAATGAAAATGAAGAGTTATTAATTGTGAGCCAAATGTTGATTTTGAGAGTTTCATGACGGCGTATGGTGGTTCCGCTAAGGCGAGATTTTGCGTTGTTTTTGAAAGACAGCAAGATCTGTTTAGAGCACCAGCAGAGTATTCCCTTGCACATTGCGTAGCTCAAGATCTGCAAATGTCAAGAGGAATAGCTGTTGTTTTCAAGAAAAAGTTTATATGTGTAGATAAATTACTACAACAGCAATCAACTGTAGGAAAAGCCTTGGTTCTTTAGGATGGAAATTGTTATGTTTACTATCCGGTCACCAAAAATTTTTCATTGATATCTATGGGATGCGTTGCTTACTCTTAAGGCTCAGATGATGGAAAATAGAGTAACGTGAATAGCGGTGCCCAAGCTAGGCTATGGGCTGAGTCTCTTAGATTGGAAAATAGTTCGAAATATGCTAGAAGTAATTTTCCAGGGAACTAACATTCGGGTCCTTGTTTGTTGCTATCAATCGGTTGACTGTTATTGCCAATGACGTAGTGAATGCATCAGAGGAGATAGCTGCCGATACCGTCATCAGTCATTAAATTGGTGTCAAAATGTTTTTACAGTTACGGGACGTAACGGTTTTTAAGAGGGGACTGTGTTACGAACTATTAAGCAACCCGTCAAACAAGCAAGTTGCATAACCGAAGTGTATTCTACAGAAGCTTAGAACATTCGAGTAAACACCAGACTATGAATCATCTAGTTAATTTTAGAGTGTATATATAAATATATATATATATATATATATATATATATATATATATAAGATCGGTGTTGAGTGTACATCAGTCAGTCCATGTCCAAATGTCGTATATAAATCATATCGTGTATAGTTAGTTGGTCATTATAGTAGTTCTGTCCGGTTTTTTTATCTTCCAAAATTGACGCGTATGTATCAACAATAATTCTTAACAAATGGCACTTTTCGGAAAAAGAAAAATTTTGTTTAATTTTTATGTAGCTACTTCGTTATCAATTGAGAAAAGCGTTTTTTAATAAAATACTTAACACAATATTATAATAATCAACATTATAATATTTAATAGTATTTATCGCCCACGTATTTCATGCTTAATAGGATGCAGATAGCTGAAGACTCGGCATTCTTTAATTTTAACAGTAAACAAACACGGAATCGCTAGGTTGCCAAATTGTGAAACGGTAGGCAACGGCTTAACCAAGCTTGATAATTAATATTGCCGTGCATAAGAAAGATTTCTAAACCATTATATAAGCTCGCTTATCAAAGCTACGCTTGACGTTCACACGGTGCATATTGCCATAAGTTATTATTTCATCTTATTCACAAATGTATACAAGTTCAAGTCGTGACCGGTACCTTATATTTTCCATCTTTCAATTACTCGATTTGAATTTATCATTTGGGTTTTGCATAAAAGTCTAGATTATTATTTCATATTATTAACTATAATACGTTAGTATTTATCAATTTACCTTATGTGATATATATTTATATATATAATATATATATTGACGTGATAAGGAGGTCACGAGAGGTCGTTGAAACCCAAATTCTACAAATCAAACCCTCAATCAAACAAAAAATACCGGAAAAATAAAAATTTCCGAAAATTCATTGGTTTCACCCAGTATAATATAAGCGTATTGTAAATATATAGCCATTAAGTGCAAAGCAAAACACACTTCTTGTATATTTAAACCTCTCAATTTTATATCACTAATACAGTTATGTGAGCGAGCCGTATTTTTAAAAATATTTATTTTTAAGATACCTTAAGATACATTAAATGCAAACTTTATACCTTATGAAAATCTATTAATTTCAAAGGAAATACAAAGCTATTTATTTTCACTTATTAATGATCATAAAACTACATTTCCCGTTGCATAAAAAATTCGTTTTATTTAGGGTGAGAAACATATCGATCTGTTAAAAATAACGCTATAATCTTTATAAAATAATTTTGTGTATTAGAACACGTTTTGCCGTGAAAACCAATCTTTTATTACAGATGCGGATTTTTTGTATGTGTAGAATCCGTTGGTAAAGCAATTAAAGTTTAAATTAACTAACAAAATTGACTTGTGTATAACATAAACTCAATTTTAAATAAAAAATTCTCTTGAATTTTCGGATAGAGAAAGCATGCGTCATCTGTACTTAGACCTACGTAAATACCTAATAAATAAGGAAACATTTATTCTAAGAAGCCACAGGAACATTAAAAACACAAAAAAGATAAGAATTATTTATTACCTTTCTCATTGCTACTGGATAGTCTGCGACGCCACAATAACCTTAGGTGTTAGAGTAGGAGGGACAGCGTACGTTACTAAGAAATAAATTACGCTGAGGTAATGGAACCAGAAATTCCCATAATCTTTGCGTCAAGTAGGTGTAATCTTTCGATTGGAATCTCGAGAACGTAGTCAAAATAAATTGTATATAAACGGGGAACTTTTGTTAAAGGCATTCATTCATAAATTCGCGTCAACCAAGCAATATGTAAAGAAATTCGAATCAATCATTCGATTTGATTAAGTCGTGAAGAGTTGTTTTTAAATATGCAGTATGTATACCGTAACTAATAATTACGAAATAGCAGTGAATAAAAAGTAATTTTTAAATGTAGCCTGCATAAATATAGAACTTGTTAAATGCATTTATTTGATTTTGTAATATACAGTGAAGATGGAAATGGCTTCGATATAAAAAGCTACTTAAAAATTAACTTAATAATTAAATTGAAGATGCACATGGAAATCTGATGTTCCTAAATGGAGGTTTAAGTAAATGGATGATTTTTAAACTGAAATTTCATATTTTTAAGTGACCTTTTTGATGACTTTTACAAATATACAATGTATGGCAAATATTAAATTGGAAACAGTCTTTCAATAATAAAGTGTTTTAAAAATTGCTAACCTGGAATGGTTTTTGGAGTCCCATCCTAGCTTTGGTTTGCATCCCCTTGCTATGTCCGCTTTCCACTTTTTCTTTTTGGTATTTTGCGTTAAGCCATCAACCAAATTGTCTCCACAAAATGGTATCAACAAAATGCCGTCCCCTTATAAAAATCGCCTCCCATAAAATCGCTTCCAATTAAAGTCGTACCAAATTAAAATACGTCCAAAATTAAAGTATCGCCTCCAATTAAAATACGTACCAAATTAAAGTATCACCAAATTAAAAGCCGCCTTTCTATCGAAATACGTCCCAAATAAAAGTACGTCCAGAATTATAATACGTCCTAAATCAAAGTACGTCCAAAATTATAATACGTCCCAAATCAAAGCCCTGTTTTGTTAATATTAGAAAAGAATTTAATTAAGTTATTTAACTTACGTCTATCTGTAGATCGGCTTATATTTCGTTGCACAAAATTCTTGCACTTTTCAATTTCATTTATGTACTTTTTATTTCACTAATTACGTGAGTTTTTACCACCTTCGAACATAGTTGTTGCTTAGTTAAATATAGACTACAATGTTGTTTAGTTTCTATTCTATATATAAGACCTTACACCAATAGTTTTTATTGGCGTGTTTACAATCAAGGCTGGTACCTTGCCTTATCTGTCAGAACTCGGAATTTTTACAAATTACCTGGTTTAAATCTTCGACGAATGCTTTATTTCTCACGTCCGCATTCAGCATATTGCAGCATTATCATAGGATTTCCAAATTTGGCTTTTCATCAAGTCACGTATTTGATGTTTGTCAATGTATCATATAATTGAACCGCCTGGTGTTTATTCGTTTGCCACAGAATGTTTGTTTTCTGAACAAATGTGTTCTTCTCTAGTCACGTAACAATTTTCTAATAATGAATTATTTAAGATGCGTTTACGTTGATATTTTCGACGCAATTGTTAAATATTTGGAATGACAATTTATCTATGTTTCCCGGTAATTTAATTTTGATGCAATTTGTTGTGTTTTAAATCCTTATCTTTACTTGTAAACTATAGTTAAACATAATTATGTTCTCATGCATTTGGTTACATATTTTTTATATACAGTGTTCTCTTAATTGACATTATGCAGAATTATTTGATTTTCTTAAAGTTATAGTTGTTTATATCTATCCTACGACCTCTATGACTTAATCTACCCTTAAACTACCCTATTATCATAGCAATATATATATATATATATATATATATATATATATATAACTATACCCATGTCATGTAGAATAAATTTAGCATAAGGACGCTAAGACATTTTATAGAATTCGAGACAACAGGTTTGAAAAAGGGACTTTCTTAAAAATCCAGGACTTTTAGCACCCCTCTAATATATTTACAAGCATTCAATAATGTATTTATAATAGTTTCAGCGTATTATTGTACAGCCTTAAAATATTTATTTTTAGGTATTAAAACACTTGTTATTTTAAGTGGATCGACGGCGTTCTTACCCTATATGCAATCTATAATTGATTCCAGTCAGAGTAACATCTCCTCAGAAGTGAGTAGCGTAATCATTGGAGCAATTCAACTACCCATAGGTATTTTTCCAAAAAGAAGCACACTTGTAATGATATTTAATTGTTTCAGCCCTTATAAGTGCCAATATTGTTGATAAAATGGGTCGTAAGCCACTTCTTATATTTTCCTGCCTAGGATGCGCCGCCGCTCTTATGGGTGAAGGAATATACTTTTACATGCAAGATGTCTTACACACAAATGTTACATATGTATCTTGGTTACCGACTTCTGGTTTACTTCTATATTTTGTTGTGAAACCATTAGGGATTAGCACAGTAAGTTTTGTTGTTTTTAGTGAAATATTTGCCACAAGCATTAAAGGATCTATGGTAATAATTGGCGGACTTTATACTACGGCATTGTCATTTCTTGTTACAAAAAATTATGAGGCTGCTTCAGCAGCTTTTGGAAGACATACTTTATTTTGGTTCTTTGCTTTTGTTTGTATTGTAGGTGCTCTATTTATTTTCTTTGTATTGCCAGAGACAAAAGGTAAAACATTTTCAGAAATACAGGAAAAGCTTTATGGTACTGGCATAAAGACCAAAGTTGCTAATGATTATAAAAGCTAAATTGGTTTGTATATGATATTTTCGAAGCAAGTATTAGTTGTAGATTAAGATACATTGTAGCAGTTTTCCTTATAAAAGACAAAAATGGACAATTTCGCCGAATTATTTATATGCGATCGTAAATAAGTTTTCATATTTATAGAGAATTTTTAGTTCCAGATGGAAAACAATAACCAATCCATTATTTCCTTTTATTTCTATTGCAAAGCTAAATACCATTATGGCAATCATAAATTATATGCTCCAGGTGTTTGAAATATTGTCGAAAAAGTCATCAAAATTCAAAGTATAGCAAAATATAGCATTTTCACATTGGATTTGTGCACGTTATTATTCTCAAATATTTAAAGATTTTGCGGTTTATTTTATAAACACCGCTGGTAGTCTGTCCTAGTTTTAAGTATCTGTCTTCTTTGGCATAATTCCGTGTATATACTGTTTCAAGGAACAAATCGTTCTTATGAGTCGCTTTGATAATTTTGTTACTCCTATTCCATTTTTCGAGATGCTGGTAACTGAGTCGTTGATGGTAAAATTTAGTTGAAGAATTAAAACAATGCTTTAACCTGTTTTTTAACGCAAAACCCATCTAGTAAAATTCCGCATAAAAGATTCGACAATTTGACTATCTACGACTGGCTATTAAGGGCGAGTAATTTATTCTGTTGTTAAATTCGTTAAAGAATTTACAAAAAAACCGGTTGTATTAAACAACTTCCCTTAAGGCTTGAAGCACAACATACCCGTAAATCGAATCTGTAAACGTACCATCATTTCATTGCAATTTTCGCAAAATAAAAATTATATTTAAAATTTCTATTCTTTTCATATATTTTTAAAAAGAAGCTAACATAAGTCAATTCTTGTTTAAAATTTCTAACAATTAGAGCTAGCTTTTGTCTGTCCTTCTCATTTGTGAGAAGCCGGACTATTGAATTATTTTAAAGATTTTTGTGCAATTATTGCAACAAATATGTTTTGTATGAAAGTAGAAACTCGATCTTCCTATTCTATAATTTAAAACTTAGCTAATTCATAAACAAGTAAGTGGTGTGCCAGATCTTAGAAATCATAATTGAATTAACAAATTTGTAAATACTTAAACTATTTAAAAATTATGTTTGCGTACTTTAATACCAGAACCAGTGATATTATATGATGATTGTTATTGATATGAATTTTATAGTGTTATTATAATAAAAGTATTTCTCAAAAATAAAATGTATGTACCATTACGTTGGCGTTTTTTTGTGTTTTGTAATTTAAGAGTTATATATGTTAAAATATTTTTTGTTGGGAAATTCATCTAATTGATTGGGACAAGATTCTATCCTATGTATTGTCACGCTATATTTATCCAAGAATTTTGATAAAGAATACAAATTAATAAACACCAAAGAATTTTCTGTAACTGCCTTTTAAAATTAATTAATACTTGTTAGTTGTTGTCCAACTTAAAATTACATTTTCTTTTATTCAACTAAGCAAATTTAGCCGCGACCTACTTCTAACTCTCCTTTGGGGTAATATCCAAGTTAGCCGAAGGGATACAGTGTTTCTCTCACTTTATATATTTAGAATGCAATACTTCAGCAAGCATAAAAATGAAGCGACATATAATTCTTAGAAGTTTTGTAATTTTTATACTTATTACACGAAGAAATGTTCAACGTTGTACTAAGTGCCAACCTTGAGTTACTTTAATTATTAGCGAACGAAATGCGTAATACATGACCATTGATTTAAAATGCACCCAACCAAATTTGATACATAGATATCTAACTTTTTGTTACAGGTGAAGGTGATGTTACGAATTTCCCAGAAGGGGCGAAAAACTGTAAAAGTTTTATAAAAGGAACGATTAACTATAAACGGATAAAATTGTTTTTATTGGTTTTATTAAGTGTCCAAAATTAAAGGGCGCTATACGGATGACGGTTATTCCGGATAGACCCCCTTGCTTTTGATTCCAAACTCTTATCACCTCAGCCATTACCTTTTGTAACTCTACATAAAAGCAAGTCCTTCAAGTTGCCCCCCATCTCCACAGTGGACTGATTTGATCCAAACCCAAGCAACTTTGTGCCTATAGCTAGCACGAACTACCACCCAAGTCTCAGAAATAGCACCGAAGCCATTTATAATATATGGCCGATTTAATTTAGGGGTAGACAACTTTACACAACCTCCCCGCGCTTAGACTTGCTTCAAATCTTAGCACTAGGCACCTCTGGTCTAGCGCCAGCTAGCACACAATTGATAAAGCTAGCAGCTCAAAGAGAAAATGCCGACGAATTTCCAAAGAATAGATGCCAGCAAGTTGTTCAAAAAATTGAAACTCGGGCACCTAATTGCTAATAGATAGCATCAGTTAGCATCCAAGTCTTATAGCTAGCACCAAAGCTGTTTTATTCGGGGGTGAGAAACTTTACGTCGGCTTCCCCCGCTCTGATTTGCTTCAAAACCTAGCACTAGGTAGCACTGAGCCAATACTAGCTAGCACCTAACCCTATCGAAAAGCCAACACCCCAGAAACAAGATGACTGAAATTTTCTAAAAATTAGACTTGAGCCCCCACAGCTGTTCAAAAAAATTGAAAATCGCTCACCTGATTGCTAATAGCTAGCCCAAGCTAGCACTTAAGTCAAACAGCTAGAACCACAGGGATTTTAGAAATATAACTTTCAATTTGGGAAGTTCCAACCTGAAGCCAGTCTCCCACAGAGCACAGATTTATTTCAAAACCTAGCACTGGGTAGCTCTGACCTAGGACCAGCTTACTCCCAATTAAAAAAGGTAGCATCCCAAAAACAATATGGCTGCGATTTTTCAAAAATTAAACGTAAGCCAACCACTTTTAGTTGTACAAAAAATTGAAAATCGGGCAACTAATTGTAATTTACTGGCCCCCAGCTAGCAACCACGGCTTAGAATTATTACCACAACCACTTCGGAAAAATGACCTGTTCAATTTCGGAGCCGCCAACTTGACACCAGCCTTCCCCAGTGGTCATATTTGCTCCAAAATCTAGCACTCGCTAGCTTTAATTTAGTACCAGCTCGCATCCAACTGAAAAAACTGGTACCTCAGTTACAAGGAGGTGGCGATTATCTAAAAATTAGACAATGGGTTGCTCTGATTTAGTTCCATCTAGCAGACAATTGCAAAAAAAACTAGCACTCCATAAACAAGATGGCTATGATTTTCCAAACATTAGACGTCAGCCCGCAGTTGTTCACAAAAATTAAAACTCGTGCACATGACTGCTAATAGCAATTATCTAAGTCTTAAAGCTAGCACCGTAACCATTTCAGAAATATATTTGGAAGGGTCCAACTTGACGCCAATGCTAGGTTTTGGGGCAAATCTAACCATGCAGAGTGTGTCGTCAAGTTGGCACCTACCAAATTAAACAGGCCATATTTCTGAAATTGCTGTGGGGCTAGCTCTAAGAGTTGCATGCTAGCTAGTGCTAGCTAATAGCAATCAGCTGCACAAGTTTCAATTTTCTTGAAAAACTGGGGGGCTGCTGACGTCTAATTTTTGAAAATTCGCCACTATGCTGTTTTTGAAGTGTTCGCTTTTTCCATTAGGCGCTAGCTGGTGTTAGACTATAGCTAACCAGTGCTAAGTTTTAATACCAGTCTGAGCACTGGAGGAGGTTGATGTCTAGTTGAACCCTCCCAAATTTATAAGATCACAATTTTGAAATGACAGTGGTGGTAGCTCTGAGACTTGGGTGCATGGTGGTGCTAGATATTAACAATCAGGTGCCCGAGTTTCGATTTTTTTGAACAACTAATATTTAGATAATAGCCACCACCTTATTTTCGAGGTACTAGCTTCTTCAACTGGGTGATAGCTGGTGCTAGGTCAGAACTACCCTGAGCTAAATTTTAGAGCAAATCTGAGCACTGAGGAAGTTGATGTCAAGCTAGCCTCTCCGAAATTGAATAAGTAATATTTTTGAAATGGCTGTGGTACTAAGTTTAATACTTGGGTGTTAGGTGGTGCCAGCTAATAGTAATCAGGTGAACGAGTTTTAATTTTTTGTACAACTCGAGTAGTGGGCTAACGTCTAGCCTTCGTTTTTTGAGGTGCTAGCTATTTCAATTGAGTGATAGCTGGTGTTAGGTCAGAACCACCCTGAGCTAGGTTTTAGAACAAATCTGAGCTCTGTGGGAGGCTGGCCTCAGGTTAAACCCTCCCAAATTAACAAGTTGTATTTCTGAAATTGCCGTGGTGCTAGCTGTAAGACTTAGGTGCCCGAGTGTTATAGCTATTAGCAATCAGGTACCAGAGTTTTAATATTTTTGAACAACTGGTAGCTGGAGTCTAATCTTTGGAAAACCGCAAACATCTTTTTTGTGAGTGCTTTTTCTTCAGTTGGACGCTAGCTGGCGCTAGGCAAATGCTGGTCAGTGCTAGTTTTGGAAAAAATCAGAGGACGGTGTAGCTGGCGTTAAATTGCTCACCCCCGAATTAAATAGGATATTTTTCTTAGCTAACTCTAAGACTTGGATGTTAGCTGGTGCCTGCTATTAACAGTCAGGTGCCCGAGTGTCAATTTTTGTGAACAACTGGGGGAAGCTAGTGTCTAACTTTTGGTAAATCACCGCCATCTTGTTTTTGAGATGCTGGCTTTTATAATTTGGTGTTAGTGGATGTTAGGTAAAAGCTGCCAAGTGCTAGGTTCTGAAGCAAAATGAGTACTAAGGGAGGCTGGTGTCAAGTTGGCCTTTTCCAAGTTGAACAGGCAATATTTCTGAAACGGCTATGGTGCTAGCTTTCAGACTTGGGTGCTACTGGTGCTAACTATTAGCAATTAGATACATGAGTTTTAATTTTTTTGAACAACTGGTGGCTGACGTCTAAATTTTGGGAAATAACATCCATCTCCTTTGATGTACTAGCTTTTTTAATTGGGCGCTAGCTGGTGTTAGGTTAAAGCTACCAACTGCTAGGTTTTAGTGCAAACTGAGTACTAGCGAAGACTAGTGTCAAGTTGCCACCTCCCAAAATAAACAATTTATATTTCTGAAATGACTGCGGTGCTAGCTCTAAGACTTGGATGCTATTTGGTGTCAGCTAATAGCAAGCTGATGCCTGAGTTCCAATTGTTGGGGGGATCTTTGTAAAATCACCGCCATCTTGTTTTTGAGATCCTCGTTTTTCACTTGGGTACTAGCTGGTGCTAGGTCAAAGCTACCTAATGCTAGGCTTTGGAGCAAATTTGAGCCCTGAGGAAAGCTGGCGTCAAATTGAACTCTTACAAATTGAGCAGGTCATATTTCTCCAATGGCTGCGGTCCTAGCTCTAAAAAATTGGGTTACAGCTGGTGCTAGCTATTAGCAACCAAGTGCCCGATTCCCAATTTTTTTGAACTGAGGGCTAACATGTAACTAATCTTTGAAGAATCGCAGCCTATTTGGTTATGGAGTGCTAACTTTTTCAATTAGATGATAGCCGGTGCTTCCCAGTTCTAGGTTTCGAGACAAATCAGGCACTAGGGGGGGGGCAACGTTAAACTGCCTACCTCCAAATTAAATGGGCTATTCAAACGGCTTTGGTGCTAGCTCTAAGACGAGGGTGCTAACTCGTGATAGCTAAAGCAATAAGGTGCTAGGGTTTGAATCTAATCGGGCCACTGAGAGGGATATTTGACGGACATCTAAGAAGAACTTTTTGAGTTTTCATCCAATTACAGAAATTCGCAAAATAAAGCGTTTCACAAATACAACTTCATCATCTGGGTAACTTGATATACTCGCACGATGATCATCATATCTATCTTATGACTAAACGTGAATAAAGTTTATTCAAATTTATACTCTATTAACAGTAAACTTCAAGGCATATCATTGTACCCAAATCAACCTCAAAACAAAACAAAACCTCATCTAACCTGCACTGGCAAGGTATTATTAACAAAACTAGAGAAACGTTAATCTGAAAGTAGTGCCACCATTTCATCGCATTAGATTACTAAATTGCCTTTTACGACATTTTGTAAATCCCAATTACTTTGAAACGCCCTTAACCACTAGCTTAGAAAAACGTAGTATAATCCCAACTTCAGTTTCCTCCATCTTGAAGTCCATTAAAAATATGAAGTTTACATACGGAATTTACTAGCAGTACCCCTTACAATTAAAGTTTTGACCTCCTTTTCTAATACTTTTGTGCTTAATCGTACATATTTAAGTCCGCATATACACATTTTTTAAGTATCAACCAACATACAATAAGAAAAATCTCGAAACAGTACTCACATTCTGTAATTTAGAGTTTTCCAGGTTACTCCACTTCAATACATTAGGACAGCTCACCCCCTAATTTGTCCAACATATAGTCGATCAGTAAAACCATCACCACCACCGACGCGATTTCAATTCACTCAAAACACGCGTGTCGATATGATGTTGATATGATGAAAACATCATGGACAGGCAAAGTTATTTACAAGGAGGTACCAGTTAGGGGAAGAAATAAATATGTGGAAAACTATAAAAAAATAGGAGAGATAGGATGATTGACCACATACTATGGCATGGGTAATTAGTGCGGAATATATTAGCAGCAGAGATAGGAAGAAAGAGAAGTAGAGGTAGACCTAGGTTAGACTATTGCACACAGATAGTGAAAGATGTAGGCTGTGGCAATTTCAGGGAAATGTGTAGGCTAGCTCAGAATGGAAATCAATGAAGGTACGCGTCCAACCAGTCCCAAGATGGAAAAACTAAGGTCGAAAAAAAATCGGTACTTAAACATTATGATTATTATTAGCATCTACAGGTATTGGTTGTGCAATATTCTCAAATAATGTTAATTTTGTGAAAGGATTTACTGGAAAACTATTAAATCGGCAAATGTTCAAGTGGCGGGGGAACTTGGCAGCCCCTTACAACCACTGAATATCGGGGAAATAGGCTATATAATTGTAAAACAATAGAAGGGAACCGAACTGCATATAACAAGAAAGAACAGCAGCTATGATCAAAGACAACAAACATAGAACCAAGAAAAACATTTTTGAAAGCATATGTGTGGAGCACAGCACAGTACGTCTATGAAATACGGGCAGTAGGAAAAGCCGACAGAATGCGATAGAAGTCTACTGGAATGTTGTGCTTCAAATGTATGAGGATGATAGCATTTACAGACAAAGTTAATAACAAATATGTTATAGAAATAATAGGGGAATAAAGCTATCTGTGAAAAAAAAATTTAGAGAAATAGAAGGGCAGAATATTTTCTAAGGCATTTTTGGGTAATAGTACGTGATATATTTGAAGCAGAGATAGGAAAAAGGAAGTAGATGTAGACCTACGTGAGAAAGTGACAGATGCAGACTGTGCAAATTTTAGGGAAATGTGTGGGTTAGTTCAGAATAGGAAACAAGTAGTAGGGTACGCGTCTAACTAGTTCCAGGACTGAAAACCTAATGATGATAATGAAATGTTTTTCAATAATACTTGTTAAAAAGTCAGTGCCTAAACCACCATTTTTCATGAAGATTTGTAGACGTAATGTACTAACTAACCACTATTATTATATGATAAGTAAAATTGTGGGCATTAAAAATGGAAAAAAGGAGTTCAGTGCAACGATAAATCACATGTTTTTTTTAAAAGAGAATTCAACTCACGAAGAAATCGTACAGGTGGTCGTAAATATCGTGGAAACATTGTACGACGGAAACAAATTCAACGATATACGTTACAAAAGGTATCTTCGTTTCACCACAAAGTCTAGAATCCCACTTTTTCATCTGGAATTAAAAACCACTATAGACTAGCATATCTGCCGATACAGGTCTGGATATGAAATAAGTTGCCGCCAACTTCCTGAGAATGAAAAGAAACAGTCCAAGGTCCCGTGTCTTCAACAACAATACCTTCAGCGCATCCGAATTTCTTAAAATGAGTTTCTGCAACTGCACGAAAGAGTGTTCCATAGCTTGGGGATTCCGAGAGTCAGGTATAACTTACAATCAATCATGCTCAATGTGTGTAGGTATATCATGCCAAAATGTATTTAGAGATGAGCCTCTATACAAGCAAGGAAGCTTGGTTACGAATTCACAATCGAGGGATATGATTACGATATTGACGACGACGAAGATTATGACAACGACGACGACGATCCCGATTTTGAGACCCATTCCAATAATAAGTATGACTCCAATTATTCATACAATTCCGACAAGCATGGTTCAGATAGGGATGATAAGTTTTCTTTTTGTAAATTTGTATCACTCTGCGTTGATTTATACGATGGCGATTTACTATATATACTTTTACTTCCTTTTTGCAATTTGTTTCAAATCTCAATAGTAATTGCGAATTAGCGAACTTGTAATTTACATCAAATACGCTGTGATGAAAATTGTCGAATAAACCAACAAAATCAGAAATGGCTGTGAAACATATTTGTTTTTATTCGTATTTGAGAGAGAATTAAAAAGATCCATAATATTTAAGAAAAGAAATAGGAAGTCAATTTTTTCAGTCCAAACCTGCTGCCTTTTTGGCAAGTCTCCGTGTTGTAAGAAATGACAGAAATACCTAGTTTAGGATATTAAACAACCTACTATTTTTATTTTGAGGATAGAAACAGGTAGTTTGTCGCGTTTTGAAGTATACTTTGCTTGCTTTTCCAGTAGTCATGTATTTACAGGGTGTCCGGAAAATACGTGTACAACGTAAGAACAGAGATTCTTTGGCTCGATTTGAGCCAACTTACCTATTATACAAGTTGCTTCATTTAGCCGCTAGAGGGCTTCAAAAATAGTGAAAAATATTTGATATTTTAAAATAACTCGAAAACGAGTCGATAGATTTTGACCATTTTTAGGGTGCGAGTTTCTACTTTCAATTGACATCTTTTGGTGGTGTAACGCAATAATTTTAAAAGCATACGAGTGTTCCAAAAATGATGTATTGTATAAATATCCGACCATTACGTTTTTCCTGTTCACGCAATGACTACCAATTGTAGTAGCCGACTTAATTTGGAAACTTTTTTGTCTCTTGTAAAATTTTGATTAGACGAGCGGTTTGACAGAAAAAAAGTAATTTCAAATGTCCGTTTTTTAATTTTTATTTCATTGTTTTGTTTATTTTTTTATTACTATCATTGAAAATTAACAGCGCGGTACAAGTGTTGGACCATAACAATAAATTTTCAAAATGGCCGCCATTTTCTTCAATGCACAAATTAACTCTTCGTAAGAAGTTTAACTGAACCCTCTGCATTGTTTGTGCATTATTTTTTAAAGAGTTGGCTGCATTTAAAATTTGTCTATACAATTCTTCTTCGCTATCAAGTGGAGACGAATAAACCTTAGATTTTAAGGTACCCCACAAAAAATAATCTATCTACTCGTTTTCGAGTTATTTTAAAATATCAAATATTTTTCACGATTTTTAAAGCCCTTTATTAGCGGCTAAATGAAGCAACTTCTATAATAGGTAAGTTGGCTAAAATCGATCTATTTGGGGCAAAGAATCTCTGTTCTTACGTTGTACACGTATTTTCCGGACACCCTGTATATCAAGTTCAAACTCTGTAACATTATTTTGTAATGTTAACGATTAAACAAATTAATTAATTAAAAATTCAGTAACTTGAATAAAGTATAAACAAAAATTTACACCAATAAATCACCTCATTTTATTTAGGATCCTTTATAATAAAAGACCACATTTACCGATAGCTTCGGGCTAGTAAATTCCAGCGGCAGGTCATCATTTAAAGCTCTAGACCCCATCGTAAGTCAAATACAATAAACTTTTTAAAATGTATAGTACCTTTTAGCGTAAATAAAGGAAAACCCATTTCAGTTTGAAAAGCTTAACACTTTCGTTGATTTACAGCGGATTATAGGAAACAAAACATTATAATAACGGACACTATTTCCAATTTGATTTGTTCAAATATTACAAGTAATCTTAAGTAGTCTGGAGACATCCATTGTATTTAAAATCCATTTCGGCTCAAGTAGGTTAGCCGGTCTTTGTTAATGCCAGACTACGGCCGCCATAGGTAGATTCCACATTGCCATATTTAAGTAATTCGTAGAAAGTAAAAGATAATTTAAACCCGTGTGAGAATAATTGTTTCCGTGATTCTCATCTAAAAAGGGGTTGGATTTGGTTTCTGAAATCTTGTTTTGTGGGAGGTTCTGGTCAGTCATTGGATAACAGAAAATGACGTACGTATTTATTAGGGTAGGAATTTACTCTATATAACTCAAGGCTTAGCCAAAAGACAGAAAGTTTTTCCAATGGGGCCGACCGTGGTCAAGAAGTAGAGAGAAACGTAGTTTGCGGGTAGCGTTTCTCCGGCATGACAGACAGAATATTCTACTTCGTATCACGTTAGTAAAAAAATTGGAAAGAAGTGTTACTTTTCCAGTTTCGCGAGGGTTATGCCCATATGTTCGCGGATTTATAGTGATGCAAGATAAATATCTAAAAACTTGTAGGAGTGTGACGCACAAGTAAGTGATATTATCAAAAATTCTGCCGAGTTCGTGTGCCAGTCAATTTTCTTAAACATTACAAACAGAAGCAACAAGCGAGATTCTTTTCCCAAATTTAATAACTGCTCTACGTTGGAAAACAAACCCTCAAACAATGGACAATTATTAGTAAGTAAGTTTTTATAGTTAAGTAGCATGACCAATTTTTAGTTAGTTTATTTGTTAGGACGTTTTGGCCATAAACCGTAGGATTAAATTAGTGTACGATTTATAATATAAGTTTCTTTCATATACAAGTGTTTGATAACTACTTATGTACTCAAAATTTTCATAAATTCCATAGTCACCTATTCACTTAAATTTCTAAATCAATGACTGTAAGAGGTTCACGTTTATTGCTCTGTGAATTAAATAGTTTTGTTTGCCGTTGATTAAGTCAATAGTTGTTCTTATTTTTTTTATATAAGTAGTAAAAAAGTGAGGAATTGATTAAAAGAAACAATTGTCCTCCTTGGGATGACAAGTCTCTCAAGGTTTTGTACGAACATTTGGACATTCTCGACTTGTCTGGCGCCCTTGGCAATTGTCATTAAGCCACAATATTTTATGAAAGGTAAGTGCCACATTTTTGTAGTATATTATAAATTAATTTAACCCTTTTTTCAAAATTTCAACCCTCTATATGATCCACGACCCCCCGCTAGCTAGTGCCGGTGACCCCCCTTTAATTTTTGTTTTACAGGCCGCCCCCATTTTATAATTTGACTGGAAAAGATACACTTAGTAGCTTTTCCGCCTGTAACAACTCTCGTGGTTCCATTCACCTAGAGGATAGGAAGATGTTCTATAGCTCCTTTGATGCGAATTTTGACGTACGGAGGTTCTTTTTCCGCTAGAGTGAATATTTTGAGGAGATATTGAGAGAAAACTGGGTGGGGGGGGGCCAACATCCACAATTGGTTGAAGCTCCGCGGAGATTCGCAGAAACTTTTAAGCGGTTGTTTAGAACACCAACAGGAACCCGTATATCAAAATTCAGCTTGTCCGGTTACGATGTCGGCAACCCCGTTTTTGAGGTCGAATCTGCCTGGTCTATTTAGTGTACCGTCTATGACTATTAAGGTGGTTTTCTAAATAGCTATAAACAGGAAATCCGTCGGCAAATAAAATCGGTAGCTAGTCGCCAGTTTTCAATGAAAGAAGAATCCATAGTCAGTCCACTTTGTAGCAGGCTATCAGGTCGGTAAAATTTTTAAACAAATAGACGGGATAAGTTTAAAAACTATTTATATATCTTAAATTTAGCAGTATTAACAAAGGCCCTCTAGCCATATTCGGCCAAATACTATATCGTTCATAACTACGTGCATTAAACTAGTGAAGCATTATAACATTTCCATAACGACAATTATTATAAATTAGGTATTTGCTGTAAAAAATGTCTCATGATCTATGTAATTTATTAGGTACTTGGTTTAGAAATATAGTTTGACATAAATCCCATGGATTATTATTTGTTATCTTTACTGTAGAGATATTGTGTAGTGGCTGGTGCACTTACTTCAGGCGTAGACTGTTTGCCTTAAATAGCGTAGATAAAACTTTAGACATCCATTATCAATCTCAGGTGAAAATATTTATTCTTGCTAGGTTTACAATACTCCGTCAGAATTCAAATATGATTTAAAAATATATCTTTCTATATTTTGGGACGATGTGGAAACGAGATTCAAGGTACATGCAATATCTGTCCGCTATAACTGGTAAGTAGATTACTTTATACAATCTCCACTTTACGCTTTCTTGTCTTTCTACTTTAAAAGTGTAATTTATAAGTACAGTTGGTTAGAGAAAATATGTGTTGAATCGTGTATTGTTCTACAGCTACATTTTCGGCGGCATGTCACTCTATGCATACAACTTGGTCATCGCCAGTTATACCAAAGATCGTACGTGGGCAAACACCAATTTCTGCAACTACCTCTCAGGTATGTAAATCGAGCGTTATTGTTTTTTGATCAAAAAGCTGAGTTTAAATTATAATACTATAATCCAAAAGCCAGCTTCGTATAAAATCAAATTCACATCACTTTGCATTTTACATTAAATTTTGATATCGCTTTTTTATATTAATTATATAGTGCATCAACGGATGTTAAACCCGGTATTCACATACGATATAGGGTTCGGCACCAATAAAGAAAACAAAATGATACGAGAAGGCTAGACTGTAGTTTGCAAGATAACGGAATAGTACACAAAAATAAATACTAACAATTACGTAAATTGTTCTATTTAAGCCACGTAAATACGACAACATCGATTTAATTTTCAATCAATTGGTACAGTATTCTGTGCGGACACGAAAAAGAGGAACGTAGGTAACGAAAATAACCCGCACCGAGTACCGCAACAAAAAAGGAACCCAAGAATGCCGTGATGGGATGAGTCACAAAGGAAACAGAGAACCTCAATAAAGGAATTTTATTTACACACCTCTAATTTTAAAAAAACATGTTACAAAGGGTACTACCAACCCGCGAACAAAGCAATATTTACCCAACATATTCCTAAGATATTGCACAATTCAAAAGTCTTCGCAAAAAATAATTAATACACTCCTTAATTACTTCAAACTAATTCCTAACCTCAATCCTAATATTTACATAAAAATTAATTAAACAGAACAGCAAAACAATATATAGTGGATTATTTTCAGCCACTTGTTTACCACAATTTTTAAACATGAGAAAATATAATATACATACTTACATAATGTATACGAGCGTTAAATAAATCTCCAAAAATAATTTAATAATAGACAGTTTATATTCTACCGTTTTTAGTAAGAAGCATCCGTATACTTAAATAATGTCCACAGGCAGCAAATAAATCAAAAAAATAATTATATAATAGCAGAGAACAGCAACAACAAGAAAAAAGGATCATCTACTAGCCGAAATACAATTTGCCGCACTTGTAAAAAAATTAACAGGTAATAATGTCACACCTAAACAATAGTGTAACTCCAAATTTTTTATATAAATTTTTTTTTTATATAAAAATTTTGTGGACTGTCACATTAAACTAATTTTATAATTCATACTCAACCAATAACAGCTGTCGCCATTAGTGTTGGATTCGAACCGAACCGAATCGAACCTTGCCCTAGGTTCGGTTCGGTTCGAAAACTTTTTAGTCCGATTCGGTTCGAGGTTCGGTTCGAAAAAATATATTCCGGTTCGGTTCGAAAAAAACGAACCGAACCTCGAACCGAACCAAACCGGTTCGATATTTTGATATTTTAAATGACTAGCGCGTTCAACTACAACAATTTAAATGTTGAATGTAGTTATTATACTTAGTAGTTGCTACTTTCAAATAAACCCAACATTAATTTGCTTTAGATTTTAGTAGCATAAATCATATTAATACTATTAGTCCAGGTTTGATTTTTCAATACGTACCATCTTTAACAAAGCGTAATTACAATTAGGTTAATAGTGAAAGCAACCTCTAAAATTTAGAATATGTTAATAATTGATGATTTTTACTAATGTCATTTTACCGTGAAAGAACGATATCACACGATCTTTGCGATTACTTTTATTTTAGTTTTAGTTAGTATAAAAAGAGTATCAAGACTATAAGGTATTGCTGATTTCTTATATAGTACAAACAAAAAGCTGTTTGTCAGTTTCTCTTTATTATTATTATTATTTCTTTTAAAAGACAATATCAGATGGTTCTCGGAAAGAATCTTAAATCTACTTCAAACAGCGTTTACGTTTTTCATAATAAAATGTAACAGTATTTATGGCACGGGCATTATGTCTGTTTATTATTTGCATTATACGGTGTTATTTTATGTCAGCATTGATTGAAAAGTTTATGCCGCCATGAGTCATAAACTTCAATCCTGAGTTTTGAGAGAAAGTTCGGGGTCATCCTTCTGGAGTATCGGCTACTTCTAAAAACGTTGGTGGTAATGGCCACACTAAACAAACATTAATTAGTATGGTACCATGCGTTTTGTAACACCATTTGTTTAGCGATTATGTACAAAAGAAAAGGAGATTAGTTTTTGCAACAAGGTCACATTTTTTAATATTCAATAAAGAGCCGATTTTCATACAAAAATAAAAAATTCAAAATGATGAATTAGTAATACATACTTAATTAAGAATTAAATTGTTTCGTTTATTCTGAAAACTTCTGTAGTCTCTAGACCGTGACCTCAGCTTGTATATGTTTAAGATGGTTTTCAACACGACTTCTGTTCATTAAATAAAATAAGCTTGTTTTTAAAACCAAATTTTCAAAATCATTTTAGGTTTCCTTAATATCTAATATTAGTTATAAACAAACAACAATTTGAAATAAGGAACATTAAACAAATCGAACTAATCTAGAATTTTTTGATCTACAAACGTGCCTCGATGACAAAATTTATTGGATATGTAACACTAATTAATACCTATTACATTTTACCTATTGGTTTAGAACGCGATGATCATGTACATTAGAAAATCGTTGTATTTCTTATATGCTTGCGATAAGAAATTATTAAAATGTGCATTTGGGAAAAATGACATGTTTTTAGTGAAAATTAAATTTTTAAACTAAATTTTTATTTAAAAAATCGAACCTTTCGAACCGAACCGGACCGAACCTTGAGCTAGGCTCAGTTCGGTTCGGTTCGAAAAAATTGCCGGTCCGGTTCGAGGTTCGGTTCGAAAATAAAATGTCCGGTTCGGTTCGGTTCGGTTCAAAAAATCGAACCGAACCTCGAACCGAACATCGAACCTGTTCGGTTCGTGTCCATCCCTAGTCGCCATTAACATGTTCTGACGTTTTGAGCAAAGTAAGTTCAAATTTCATACCGTAACATCTTCATTGTGCGGAGAAAAATCTTATAAAACCTTAAAAGATAAATCTAGACCCAATTTTCCATGAGGAAAATCATCAAAACTATGTAGCAAAAAAACAGCTTGGCTTGACGTTCATGTTTTAAGCTAGTCGAGGCGTGGTCTTACAGGTTCTGATAATTTATGGTTGGACACAACTTTTTGTAGTCGACATCTGCTGGATTACCTGGCACCTCAAACTGTTAATTCGATTAAATAGGATTATCCTGTTCCGTACATTTTACGCTATAATTTAGAAATCGACAAAATTCACCAAAACTTCCGTTATAAAGATATTACCTAGAAGTAACTCTAAATGGAGCAAAAACCATTTTAGTACCGCAAATTTATTTACCTTCAATTAAAATGATCACTTCTAGGTATTAGAATTGCATTGCTAAAAAGTACAGTAGTTCTGAAATGTAAACACAGAAATAGAGAATTATTTAAATTTAAATTGCCAGTACCATTCGTAGAGGTACGGCAGAAAAACGAATACAATAGTCTATGATTCTTACGATCTTACGTGACTGTTTCATTTAAAACATTCCACAAATTGTATGATCCCTTATTAAAGTGGATAGCATATTTCTAATTTTACACAAACAAAACTAACTTTTTCTTAAGAGGAATCATCCGAGATATATCTCGTACAACCTATCTATGGTGTCATCTTCACCAATAGAACTGCAATCGATAGTGGGTTAACCCGGTTAACGTATGATTCCGTACAATAACCGGTCGTAGTGTTTTCAAACAACACAAAAATACATCAAACTCAAGGACATATGAACGATGTGTAGGGATCGTTGTTTAACTTTCCGCATAAAAACTATAGAAAATGCAAAATACCAATTAATAATTTATATTAGATGCGAAGTAACGATAAGCGAACCAGAAACAAACTAGCAAAAAACAAGTACATAACTTATTGTAATATTTCCTAAACCAAATGTTACTAATGCTCGAATAACACATTTTCAACTCTGTGAAACTGGAATCGATAATGGCAAAAACCCGGTTAACGTATGATTTCGTACAATAGCCAGTCCTGGTGTTCTCAAACAATACGAAAATACATCAAACTTATGGACTTATGAACGACGCGTAGGGATCGTTGTTTAACTCTTCGCTTAAAAACTATAGAAAATGTAAAATATCAATTAATACTTTATATTAGGTGCGAAGTAACGATAAGCGAACCAGAAACTACCTTGCAGAAAGCACCTACATAACTTATTGTAATATTTCCAAAAACAAATATTACTAATGCTCGTATAATACATTTTCAACGATATATCAAAATAGATTAGACTGTAGCATTTTAAAATTAGAGTCTTATTATAAAAGGGTGATAAATAAGCAATCGTTTAGAATTGAAAAGGCGATGGAAATTGTTAATAAGTATTTAAATGACCATGAAAAAAGTAAGATATATGAAATTTAATTATGTAAGAAAGAAAATACTCAAGTGCGTAAACTGCACGTATCTCCCCTCCCTCATCAAAATTAAAAGGTCAGGATAAGAAGTTGAAGCGATGGACCAAGCAGTACACTAACAGGACACCACAAGAAATTTTGCTTTGGAAACCAAGATAGCAAAGAAGGAAAGAAGAAAACTTTTACCCGGCTGCAAGCCCAATTACTGGACTAAGCGGAAAAGGTAGAGGATTACATAAAAGGAAAACGATATGGTAGTAAACAAGGAGGACAAAGATGGGATGACCTAACACTGAGTAAGTCGTCGGAGGATGAACATCTCTAGTAAAGAAATGGTATAGTTTTCAAACCTCGAGAAAGGAATTAGTTTTACTAAGAAAAGAAACAAGGAAAAAAACCAGCAGCAAAAAGTTGATTAAGTCGTAGTTCCAAAAAAAAAGAAAGGTCTAGGAAACACATACCCTACATGTGATTTTCCAATACTCCACCCGAATGTACTATATTGGCCAGGAAGCAAGTTTTTTTTACCCGAAAAATTTTGAATTTTGCCGAATCCTTGCTGTTCCAAACAAGGTAGGCATCTTGAACCTGCGTGACAACACTCACACACAGGACTGCCATTTTACTTCTCATTCGAACGAGGACATATTTTTGTGAAAAATGCTCGCCTATCATTTTTCACGAGGACCGTGTCGGGATTTGAACCAGAGATCTTGGGCGTAGTAGTCACACGCATACCAACTATGCCACGGAGCCGCTAGAAAGCATATACCGTGCATTTACATTTCCAATGCTCCACCCGAAGGTATTACATTGGCCAGGAGAAGAATTTTTTGTTGCGTGGATATTTAGAATTTTGCCGAACCCTTGCCGTTCCAGGCAAGGTAAAAATCTTTAACATGCGTGACAACACTTACACACGGGACCTCCATTTAACCTCTCATCCGAACGCGGGCGAAATTTTTGTGAAAAATGCTTGGCCGTGTCGGAATTCAAACCCAGGACCTTGGGATCCGTAGTCTTACGCTTACTACATTGATCCACGGCGACGCCAGAAAGCACATCTCACAGGAATTAAATCGAATATTTTAATCAAGTCTGTATGAGGACTAGCAGTACGAAAATCAGCCAAAACAAGAGAAAGGAATGTGGAGCAAAGGGAACAAAGAAGCAAAACTGAAATCAAAAAAACACTAAGAAACAGCATAATATCTGTGTGTGTGTGTGTGTGTGTGTGTGTGTGTGTGTGTGTGTGTGTGCGTGTGTGTGTGTACGAAGAGTATATTGAGAGAGTGTGTTAGACCACTTTATTCGCCTCTTATAAGGCAGGCCGTACCGTGGATCTATTCTAATCTAAACCTACACGAGAATGGATACGAGGAGAGGAACGAAAGGAAAGAAACGTGTGTGTGTGTGTGTGTGTGTGTGTGTGTGAGTGAGTGTTGAGAGAGTGTGTTGGACCGATTCAGTCGCCTCTTACGACAAGAAGGTCATACTGTGCGGCTATTCTAATCCGGACCCACACATGGTTGGGTAAGTATGAGGAGAGAAAAGAAAAGACCACCGATAAAGCCAGAAAATTATTAGAAAAAAGAAAAGAAAAATATAAAGTTTAAAAATCAAGAGCTAAGATAAGGCAGAATCAGTATAGAAATCTGTGGGCGTAGAGAACTAGGAATGGGGTTTAAGACGTTTACGTCGCCAGTGAGAAAACGAAGTGAGCGCGGGAACATTAAGGTTGTCTGAATGGGCAGGTTTGAGGTACCTGACGTGTGTGTGTGTTTGTGTGTGGTGTATGTAAGTGTGTGCGTGCGTGCTTTCTAGCGTACGTGCGTGGGTGCACTCATATGTGTATGAATATATAAACCGTCGCCAATGTATACACTCGGTATACTATAAAAATATATTCCACAAATTTAAATAATAGAAAAGATTATTAATCCGAATTTTATTTTATGTTACTACAGGAGGATATATCTTGGATGGTTACAAGCTGTAATTTAGGAGCTGTACCAGGAACTCTAATTTCAGGATGGCTTATGGACAAATTTGGAAAACAGCGTACATTGCTGGCAGCTGGCGTTTTGCTTTTCATACCTTGGTTAATATTAGCCTTTACCACCTCTATATGGATAATGTTCTTAGCTAGATTTGTTGCTGGAGTAGGGATGGCGGCGACTGCAAACGTATGTATATTCTAGCATATAAATTATTAGTATTAAACAATAAAATAAGCTAAAGAAGCAATCAAGAGATTTAAAACGACGACAACCGCGTATACGGGATGTATGAAACATTAACTATACCAACCAAGCCTTACGTTGGCTAAATTTTTTATAACATTAAATTTCAAGCATTGATGATGGTAATAAATCAAATCTACCCTTAATCTTGCTTCCAAAATTAGATAGCGTAACTTGAAAAAAAAAGTGTTGCTAAAATAAATCCTAAAGAAAATTAAAAAACTTCAATCAATTCCATCAACAAAACCATTATAAACCATTTATAATGTTATTATACCCCCGTAAACGAGGTATGCGAGCCACTAATGACAGTTGGTAGCAATATTACATAATGTAAAAATTGACGCGCAAATTATCTATGACGTCACACAATATGCAAATTAATGCAACATAATTACACCAATTTTTAAAGGAAATAATTTTTAAAGAAAACCCCAAAGGGGGCACTCACGTGAACATGTAGAGCTTCCTTTAGGATTACTCCATTATGGCGGCGGCTTCCTTCGGGATTACTCCATGATGGTCGCCGGCTGCTCTTTCTCGGGCGTGGGAATTCTTAAGCCGGTTAAATCCAAATTCGATATCTTCTTTCTATGTAAAGGGAACGACGGGAAAGGGTATGAAGAACGATAATCAAAAGAAGGCAAAATGGGACCTACATAACAAAAAGATACGGTAAGACACAAAAGACAACCTTCTTACATCTCGGAGGCTAGTTCTAACGCGTCTCTCGGAAATTCCCCACTATCCTCCTTTGTCCACACGCGTCGGCGCAATCTGGCGCAAACGCACTGTCTGAAGTGACGGAAATACGCGCACAAGTTTTTTTTTAATTTATGGCGCGAAATTCTTACATATTAAAACTTAATTAAGAATGTCTAGTGCCGATTTTTCGGCACGTAACAATGTCCAACCACTAAATAGGAAAACAGGAAAATTTGGATGGTCGAATGTTTTGGAATTATTTCAAATTATTCATAATCTCCTTCATAAAAAAGACAGTTAAATCTCAACTTTTTTTGTATCTTTTTATTGCCCATTCCAAATTACTAAATTTAATACTTTTAGTAACATGTATATCACTAATGAACTTATTGTTTTAAATCAATGATTAATCCAACCAAATATGTAATTATTTTCACTTAATTATTGTTTTATTACTAAAATACACACAATTGACATTCAAAAATTCAAACGTTACCTTTAAGCGTTACACCACAGTTCGTAAGAGTACTCACTTTATTTTAACTCTGTAATTTTCAGCAACTATCAGTATTGTTCCTCTCGCTACGTCTTATATATCCAAGTACGGCAGCTACCGGACTCGAAACATGCCACAAAGTTCCAATTGAATGGAGAGATGACTCACTAGGTGCCCTTGTTTCAAAACGGTTAACCTACATTATATCCGCACTCGCGCGTTCCTGAACATACCCTGCCACTTTCAGAGGTATTTCATTTTGTTGCATGTTGCTTGCTGCATTATTTGCTTTCGGGAATGCCATACAATTTTTTCTTAGAGTTTCTGTATCTTCTACCAAATTCCCATCTAAAACCCACTGCTATCACTTCCAATCCTTCTCCGGTTCTATTCACGCGTATCTCTACATTTTTATGTTGTCAAGTATTCGAGTTCTATATAACTGATTTTATTTCTGTTTTTATGATATCCAACAAATCGATTCTATTCCAACTGTAAATCATACTTTATTAGGGTCAGCGTCTACTTAATACAATGTTTCAAGTTTACACATAAGTTTACTTCACCATTCTCACGCTTGCGCACTATCGTATGAAACGATTACGTCATCTATGTAGCCTTATAGCCTTTTCAGTTATATTAAGGGATTTTTCCTATTAGGTTTTTTCTGTGTGACCAGCTGAAAGGCACAAGAAAGTTTTACGAGGATTTCCAGTAAATGTAAAGAACCCACGGCAAGTTTAGGTGGAGAATGGCTCGTAGATGAGGAAATCTCAAAAGGCTAAGCGGCTAGTCGAACTATTTGCTCTGGGTAGAACATGAGCTGTGGGTCGGGGTTGGACTGCGACCAAAAATGTAAAGAATATGGCGCCACTGAATTTTTCTATACGAAGAAGACCTTACTTAAGTCCCTTGTATAAGGCGAATGCGGAAACCTTTATTCAATTACCGTTATACAATATATTACTGAAATACAATCCCTAAAGTTTCTTACCTTATGGCTCGACTTTGACCTTTATAGATGCACTGCTACACCTGTGAACAGATTAAAACAAAGATAGCACTGTTTGTGCATTTATACCCAAAATTTAAAAATTAATTCGAATCAACCTTCATTCATTCCAATTAATAAGGATAGTCTTGATCAAATAAAAATCTATTCTTTCAGTATTTAGTAGGTTAATTATAAGACATCTTTTTCTTTAATATAAGTTTGATCAAATTAAATTATTGAAAGATATGTACATAGGTACTTGATAGTATAAGTACTTTTCACAGATAAAACATGGTAATTTTTATTAGAAATGTCTAGCAAAATTTATTTAAAAATGAATGAGCATGAGTTTCTTTTCTGAATATTTAGCTATAATTAACAATTTCGATTGGTTTCAGTAGTACTACTTAACCTCACATTCTATGATAAATTATTCCACTTAGCAATTAGTGAAATATGAAATGTAAAAATTTAATTTCTAAGATTTGAGTAAATTATGTTTCAAATAATTAAATCAATTTTCATAAAATATAGAATTTAACTTTTCTTATTTCATAATGACATCTACCGTATATTAAATGTATTAATAAAAAAGATTTAAAGTGAAAATTTACAGGTTCCTGTTGCTTAATTTGAAAAATAAATAGTCTGTCATTCACCTAATGAACTCGAACATCACCACGTGATCAAACAAAAAAATTATTTGTCTGCTATATCCAATGCTACAGCTAACATATATGAAAGTAATTTACATACCAGAAGTTTATCCGATGGAAAAATACCTGCTAGGCATATGGGCCATATCCGGAATTATAATTGATGATTTACAATTCGCCTGCTTCAACACTTAAATACAGAAATGTCCAATTCCATACAACCAAATTAGCTGCATACTGAAATTCCAAACAGCATCACAGCGTCCATATTAAATAATTGATGCACGCCAAATCAACATTCGTACAAAGGTTAACTTTACTAAATACTGATAAATTTCATTTCTTGTCCAAATACATTAGTTATATTTCTTAAAGTTTTCCTAAATTTACCTAAATTTTCCTAAGTTTTCCTACGTTGCATGTTAACCAAAATTGCATGTTAACTAAAAGTTGCACTAAAAATATCAATTTAGTAAGGCTATAAGTTCAGTACTACTTACTGTTAACCAAAGGCCCTTCAAACAAAATAACGTCTCTTAATCTGCGAGCTAATTCCAGCAAGTATGGACAACAAAGTGCGCGTCGCCGAGACGATATCATTACCAGAAAACAATTTAATTTTCGTGTGCTTCCAACACGTGGACTGAATAAACGTCATCGTCCTTGAGTTCAAGGAACAATTGACCTCTTCTAACGACAGCTGAGTTGGAAGTGATAATATCACGCGGGTTACCGCCTGACAACAAGCTTAATATTACAATCGTCTAACAGAGGGAGCTCTAAGGATGACACTAACAAAAAGTATCTTTTGTCACCGCATAATTTAAAATTTTACACTTTCGAATTAAAAGCTAATATTGTATTCGACAAAATGTAATATTTATTTCTTAGATTATGTAGCATCATTATGCATTAAGTTGGTTGTTAATAAATTAAATAGGTTAAATATCTGTAGACATAATGACAGAAAATAAAATCGTTACAGCCTTATACTATTGCATACTAATTTTTCAACGTCCGCTTTATTACTTCGTATACAAGATGCCTTTGGTTTCTCTTTATGGTAATTAAAAGAATCTATTAACAACTATGGTTTGTTTACATGCTTTAGTTTAAAATAATTTTTTTCCGAATATACTATTTTTATGCTTTTCAAAATATTTTTGATTAGTCACGCTTAAAGTTTAAAATGTTTTGTGACTTCTAGACAATAGACAACAATAATAATTATTATCGCCTGTTTATGCCCTTTTTATCCGGTCAATTTAGCCGAAAAAAATTCTCAACAAGCTGAAAATTTGCATGAACGTTAGGGACAGCATTATAATAAATTGTATAGTCTCCATCGAACTCATGTGTGCAAAAAATTTTATTAAAGGTCAAAGTTAGCAAAAACTGGGTTTTTGGAGTTTTGCTGCAGTAAAACGGCAACATAGAAAGGAACCAGCTGGTACATTTATAATAAGTCAGATTTTTCTTTTAAAATTACTTCTTTTGCGGCGATGAATTAAATGAAGAATATGAAGAGAAACTAGCACAGACATTTCGGCTTAGAATTAGTCAAGTTACAACACTTTCTGTCTCGTTCTGATGACGCCGCAAAAAAATATTGTTGCTCGTATCGGGTTTGAACACGATTTAGTTGCTGCTGAAGCTAGGAACCATAATGTTTGCTATGTTTTTTTCTTAAAACAGAGCGCTGGAAGTGAAGTCGGTCGTCCTCAGGATGATGTATTGAATCTCGTCATGGAATAAATATTTACATACATTGAAAATAGTGATGTCTGCCAGTTTACATTGGAGGAATTAAAAAATGTTTGTAAAAATCTAAGTATAGATAACAGAACTATTAAATTACGGTTAAAATTTGAATTACGGTGATAAAGTTATTATTACTGAAAAACCGGGACAATTAATTATATTTGTATGTTTTCTTGACAATCATCATGATATTTTAAATGAAGCTTGGAGTGGAAGAAAACTGATGGCAAAGAAGAGCGATTTAAGATCCTGGCAGCTGCGGCAAAAATTATTCGGGAAGATATGCAATCGATATCAGTGATAATTCTCATTACCGCCCGCCAGGGCGAATGTTTGAAGATATACACAGTCATATTTCGGAATCACTGACTTATTTTTTGGAACAAATTATTTTAAAAAATAAACGGTTCAATTTAGAACATTTAAAGTTAGTTTGTACAAACATTAGTCACAGTATTATGACTGCATTTCGACCTCGGTTGTTCAAGTTCAAGCTACAATTGGGTCTTGCAGTTTTTTTTCATCGACGATTTGCTTCAAAGCGTCTCATACAAATTTTTTCGTCTTGTGGTATGTGAGCATCTTATAATGAAACTATGATGTATGAGGCAGCAACAGTTTTTCATAGTCCACTTTATATTTTACCATCAGAAACGGGCACGTTTATTCAGTATGTTGCAGACAATGCTGATATAAATGTATATACATTAGACGGTGATAATACGCTTCACATAATGGGTATTATTCAAATTGTTACTCCAATAAGTTCAGTTTTACTCGAAGAACCTATACCATGAATAAAAAAAGCTCCTTCTGCAAAAGATTTCGCCGCAAAAACTCATGTTCCAATACAGATTTAGCAAAATAATGGTGTAGTGGGTTACAGTAAAACATAGTCGAAGATTTTGATTATGAAAGTGGAACTACAGTATCTTTACTCAAAAAAGTCGACGTAGTATGGTTTTATGGCAAATGGAAAAATTTATCTTTACCTGGTTGGAATGGTTACTTTGAACGAAAAATGTAAGAAATTATTCAAAATCTAAAATTTCATTTCTACCTTTTTTGGTGACATCGTAGATGTAGATCTTATGATCAATTTTGAAAACATAGTAAGTGACACTATTTTCTATGATGATATTGAAAATGACAATGGAACATCTGGAGCATTACTTCATCAGTTTAATCAAAAGCTAAGAGAATATGACGAACGAGGTCTTAAGGCTAAACTATGGATACAATATTTTTACATGGTGTCAATTACAAAAGAGTTTATAAGAGCTAAATGTATGGAAGATTAGCAGGCTCACTCGAATACTGTTAAAGAAATGCTTCCTTATTTCCACGCATCAGGACACCTTCCTTACGCTAAATCTGCACACATATCTGCAAGATATGTTAAAATTAGAAGAGTTTGTAAATTCTAGTGTTTGCCAACGATTCTCAGAAGAATTTTTCACGGTTAGACGTTCTGGTTAGTTAAGTTGTGTGACTTCAACGGATATGGTGATAGAGCAGTCAATAATAAAATCTATGAAGACAGATGGAGGCATTGCTCAAGGAAGAAGTATTAAAGAGAGTGTCGTCTGCAAATGGGTTTATAGTATGCATGCTATGAATACCGTTTGTGAAGCATTGAAAGAACTCGCGAATGTTAGAATGGATACAACTGATCAGCATATTGATGCAAGTGACTCACGAGTAAAGAAAGACCCCAAAGATGTACAAAAACTTCTAGAATGGTTTTCATCACATATTCCCTTCGGAGGTAAACAAAATTTTGTCTATCGTCAGTGGAGTCGTAGCTAATGACGAAATTAACTGCCATAAAGCTCGCAAAGTTGGAATTTTCACCATGTCTATAATGACGGGACTGACATTTGATAATATTAAATTCAAACCGGCTGATAAAGTACTTCCCCTTTTAACTAAGTAATACCATAAAAATTCATGATGAGAAAGTACCTGTTGGCCCTGTTTTATTATTTCAACGCATTAGTATTACTACGGTATTTCACGATAAAATCGAAAAAAATTTTGAAAATGAAGTGGCTCCCTACCCGTTGTCCATATTCGGTGAGGTCGAAATGCCAAAATCACAAAAATCAGCCATTTATAATTTGCTACGTACAGCGACGTAGTCTAAAAACAAACCAAAAGAAAAAAAACAAAGAAAGAAGGACCGGGCGTAATTGGTGAGTGGGCGAGATATTATACATACAAAAATAACAGAAGGCCTAAAATAAAAATACACGCAGTCATTGATTACTCAACTACAAAGCATAAAAAACTCTAATTAAAAAAAACATGTTACTCAAGAACAGTAGTACCAAAAACAAATGAAAACAAAAATAATTAATCATAAAATGCATCTATCAGAAGAACCAAAAAAAAACATTTCTTAACATGGTGAGCTGCCTTTTTTAGGTACCTACCCCCATATTAATTAACGAAAAAAAGGAAAGTAAGAGAAACTACAACCCTAAAAACAACAGCTCTCAATCGTTACAATAACTACAATTGGTATCGACAAACAGTGTCATCCCACGTACAGATGATAATCATTTTAAAACCACAAGGTGTAATCATCCAACAAAACTGAAATATACTGATTCAACCAGTTCATAGACCCCATACAAAGAAATAGTGGATAAATACTCACCCACGTTTCGAATATGTTGGACCTATCACACCCTTCTTAGGACCGCAACGGGGCAGCAGGGCCTAGGACCACACAATTTGTGCCATATTAAAAGGGGCGGCAATCGCCTCATCAATTAAGTCCAAGGTAACAGGTAGTCCTATCCGCCGAAAGAAGCTAGAATGGTTATAGGTGAATTAATTTATTATCCCCGAAAAGTATAGGTTTGTAACACCATCATTACTACCACGCTGTATTGCGTGCGTTCCCACAAAGAAAACGGAAACACCAAAAATATAACGAATGTTTTGGTCGAGTATAAAGAAGAGAAAATGAATATTAATTTGTTTAACTACATAACCAGAACTCCTAGTACTATTGTTTTTATCAAAACTTGATTAGGAAACTTGAAAACACGGTCTTATCGGATAGTTCAATACCTCATTTCAACGAGTCTTTCGATGGAAATCACATAGGAATCAATTATATGCGGTTGTAATGTACAACAAGTTAACGGATGCCTAAAACTAGGTATTGACTTTTTAATTTTAGCATAAACTTTACATTTCGAAATAAATAAGTTTAAGATTAAAATTTTTAGAAAGCGTACTTATTGTAAACAGGATGTTGTCGGCGCATGAAAGAGTAAAAACGGAATCCATGTAAATGGAATAACCAAATACCGTCGAAAATAAACGTAACAGATTGTTTTAAAAAGTAGACATTGATATTGACAAATTAAATTTCATATATACTATCGATAGAGGATATTTATTGCACCGAGTGATTTGGGATCAAGAAGACACATTCAGCAACATTTCAGATAAATATGTTCAGTATATACGCAGACATTTTGGTCAAAGGGTAACTGTAGTATCTGATGGCTATACAGATTCTACAAAAAAAAATTAACGTCGCCGTATGACAAAAACATCGGTATCTTCTGATATTCTCTTTGACCAATTTATGACAGTGCCAACTATCCAACAACAATTTCTGTCAAACATTCATAATAAGTCTTGGTTAATTACAATGCTAAAAGAAAAATTTACCGCTGAACATATTTTAGTCAAACAAGCTGACAATGGCGCTAATGTACTCATTATAGAAACTGCAATAAATCTATTGAAAAAATGATTTATTTTTTAAACCCGGCAAAGCACAACAACCATCGAAAATATTTTTAAATACGAGTTTATCGGATTATCCCAAATGTAAAAATCATATACTATTTTTACATGGTATGCCTGGCTGTAATTCAACATCATCAATGTCCCGGAGGAGTAAAACAACAGTTTTTAAATTGTTTGAAAAACACAATTTTATTACATGTGCAAAACCTTTCGAAGATATGAACCCTACTCCAGAAACTCTAATCACCAACAGAATTCGCTTTGTGTTTTCTGTATATGGAGCCCCAAAAAAAAATTACTTGCATAGACAAGTTACGTTACTTATCTTTTGCAAAACAAGTAAAAAACGTGTGCAATTAGCTTCTCTTCCTCCAACCGCGGCTTCTGCTCATCAATATTTTTATCGTGTATATTAGCAGGTTCAAGTGTGGCTGGGTAATCAAGTGGAACCAGAAGAATACTGTTGGTAGCTAATTAATAATGTATTAGAACCAATCCACACTCTACTTCCACCTGCACCAGAAAAAATTCCTTAATACTATTTTTTGCAACTGAAAAAAAAGGTGTAATTCGAAATGCGGCTGCTGAAAAGTAGGCATATCTTGTTCACCAGCATGCACCACTTGTCAAGGCCAGTCTTGTTAAAATGTTGAATGCCTAACAGAAGAAGATCCTTACAACAACGACGAAACAACTGATGTATCGCTTTTAGAACAATTTACGTCAACTCAGGAACATGAGGAAAAAGAAAAAGAAATAGAAGAAGAAGAAGAATAAGATAGAGGAAGTAAAGAAGATGAAGAAGCAGAAGAAACAGTTGATGACGATAATGCTGAATAACACGACCTGAGATTCCATTAAATTTTACTGAGATAGACCGTGGAGCAAGCCTGTTTCTCACAAATGGTTAATGTTATGAAAATGTAAACACAATTTTTGTATATAATTGCATGATCTATAACTTTTGTATCAGATATTTTTATCATAAAAGTAACCGTTTCGCTGAAAAATCTAAAAACGCTTTTTTGCGAACTTTGACCTTGAATAAAAAATTTTTGCACACATGGGATCGATGGGGATTTTTCACAATTTCAATATTCATGCAAATTTTCATCTTGGAAATTTATACAAGGGTGAATGTCTAAATTGACCGGAATACTTACTCGATATTTTCCTAAAGTATGTATATTTTTAGATTCTTCCTATGTATAATGGAGAAATAGCCGAAAAGGATATTAGAGGAAAACTTGGATCAACTATGAACGTGCTTACAATATTAGGAAATATATTTATATTTGCAGTTGGGCCATACGTTTCGTATTTAGTACTATGCATTGCATGTAGTATTTTTCCGTTAATATTTATTGGAACGTTTTATTTTATGCCTGAATCGCCATACTTTTTAGTAAAGGTAGCAAGGTACGAAGACGCTGCAGCATCTTTGAAACGGCTAATGGGTCAAAGGACTGATGCGAGTTATAGAGCTCACTTAGATGAAATAAAGAAAGAAATTCAAGAACAAAGTGCCAAAAAGGTGACAACGTGGGAATTTTTTTCAAAACAGGATTATAGAAGACCTCTGATTATAGGTTTTGGTTAGTATTTTTTATTATAAGTAAATGGAGGTGAAATCGATCCGATCCGATCCGATCTTTGCATTCAGATAGGATCGAATCGAGCCGTAAAAATATCAAGATTGATTCAAAGATCACATTGAAGGAAAAATCTTAAGAGCGGAACGAAGATCGAATCGAATTCAATCCTATCTGATACAATCTAAAATCGATTACTAAATGCACCCTAACTCTATGACTACCTCATTCAGAAACCTGTAATTTTGCATCATTTTTTAAATTCTCCTGTGCCTCCTGACCCTGTAGGACGAGCTCTTTATAAACACAGAATGAAAGAAAATGCAATTTGAAAAAATATTTATTATCATTAGCCTACACACTTATTTATTTATTTATTTAATAACGTAATAACAGCCTTTTGTCTAAAAACAGGTCACAAAAGAAATTAAATTTAAAGTAATAATTATCAGTACAGTCGCTATCAACAAATATTTACAAAACTACCATGTCTAGATAATACTAAATACTGATAAGCAGGTATATATCTAAATTAGCAATGGGTTATGCACAAGAGTCAAGACAAAGAAAACTTCAGGCAAACTCATTGTTTAGCATACTACGTTGTTTCGAATAATGAGTCCCGCCTTAGAGAAAAGAGTTATGCAGGAAGAAATGTGGCTTCGATGCTGAATAGTTTTCTAGCCATTGCACACAGTGTCAGTCGCTTCATGGATTCTCACCAGTTTAAAATATCCTCATTAATGCTGCATCGAGGTATTGCTAAGTAGTCGTTCAGTTAATTGCTTAATCCCTATTTGTCAATGTTCTTTTTTAAATAAATTGTTTAAATTCAAATCATCCTCAACACTATCTTCTTCCGAAGGTGCAGGATATGCAGCTTTAGTTATTTGTAAGACGGCATCCCTTTCATACTCTTCATTATCCCTTTAATTTTACTAACGATTTTTCTTTTAGTACAGTTCCCAACTTAGTTAGCTCATAAGCTACCAGATTGTGCGTTGGGTCCAAGATTAGTACTGCTTCATAAATCCAGTTCGCTTTCTTGCAGTGTTTCAAAATCTTGTCTCTCGCTTTTTTGAAGAAGAACAGAGGGGTCTCATCTCTTATACACTAATCTGGCTTCCCTTCCAGGACCTATTTAAACCTCCATACGGTCCAATTAACCCCGGCAACCACTAAAGGCAGTGTCACATGCTTATTGCCTCCGAACATATCACTGACCTTCCTAAACGTTTTTAAGATTCTACACACTCTTCCCACTGTGTACTATTCAATCTCGGCTAGTTTCAATGTATCTAACATTGTACCAATGCCACACAGGAAGTACATTGTTTTTTTTAAGTTTAATGGCAACCTTTAACATTTCTTGCTGTTTGGCAAATGATGTGAAAATAGATCTTCATTTGATCTGATTTTTTATTTTTTAAAGAGTTCCCTATTTTTTACCACTGCATTGGCTGAAGCGCATATACCTAAGGTCTCATGATCGTCTTCGTTTCCTACCTCTTTCTCATTCTTTGAATCTTTTGGGTATGGACTATACTTACTGTTCATTGAAGAAACTTGAAGCATGTTTTGAACAACAAAATTCAGTATATGCGCTATGCATTTGAAATGCTGATAAATATCGTCGAAAGTTGCTAAATAGTTCTTTAATTTAGTCATAATGACGTACTTGCTGCAGCGTTGTCTACTGTGACACCCTGGATTTTTGACTCAATCTCCATCTTCTTTACGAAGTCCGAGAATAATGTAAGGATGTCAAGAAGGCACTAAGTCCAGTAGTAGTTTTTGCAGCTGCCAGTTTTTATCTGCTAAGTGTACCGTAATACCATAAGGGGATTTTCCATTTATCGCCGTCCATCTATCCAGAGCAAACAAAATTTTTCATTTGTATTTTTGCAAAACTGCCACGATCTTTTCTTTCAAATACTCGCATCGAGTAAAAACCATTTTTTGATTAGTATTTTTCGACCAGGTAAGTATATTCTGCGCTTAATATGATTAAAAAACGTTTTTGTCGCTTAATCAATAATATTAAAAATAAATACTTTGAGGCCACCTAGTCATCGACGAAGTACCTATTCAATTCTAATTTATCTTCTACTTTGAGTAAATAGTATGGAAATATCTTTTATAACAAAACAAATGCATGCAAATTCGATAGACAGTGGTTGAATCGAAATAAATTTACCTCCTAATTAAGTGTGGTAATCCCCGAAAATATTTTAGATTTACGACACTATTACATATTAGAACATTGGAGATTTAAAAAATGGATAAAAAAGCGGGTAACACGTACTCGGTACAGTAGTTAACCTGCTTGCAGATGCCGTTTAACATCTCTCTATACCAACCATGTAGAACAACATGGTAGGACATAACTAGAGCTTTATTTGGGAGGGTTCTCTTTACCCCGGAAAACTTTAGAAAATTAACCTCTGAAATAGCTCGTTTAAGTAGTTCTGAGACTATTAACTTAAAAGAACATTTGTTGAGTCTTTTATCAAAGTTCCTTAAAGTTGGGGTACATTGTTTTAAAATATTATGAAAATTACTAAACTAGTAAACTCGACTTACTTTGTATTTTGTTAATAAATGTTTTTGGAAGTAACTAAACAACTCCCAATTTTGACTTTTAAGAGTTTTAAAAAAGTAGAGTTTTTGCCCAACCGTGTTAGTATTAACTTTGATCGTTTACAAGTTGAAAAATCTTGAATATAAGAATGAAGCAGAAAGATCAGGGGCAGGCGTCAGGAAGCGACCAATAAGGAAATGACCAGAAGTCAATGGAAGTAAATCGTTTGGATGAGTGAACAAGGGAGACAAAGATCTCGAATTCAATATAGCATCCACCTATCCTAGCATGGTATAAAACTCTTTGTAGGTAAAAATGCAGCTCCTAAGACCCTGCGCAAATAATATTTGAATGACTTGATGTCGGCCTTCTATAGGTCTCCAATATGCGGAGAATGCGGAATAAAGTGCCTGCTTATTGCCCATATCAGTCAATCTATGAGAAATAATGGTTTGCTGAGAAAGAAAAAACTCCCCAATTCAAAACGTTCTGAATTGACGTCGACGAAATTTGAACCAGAATCAAAGTAAGCGTTATTAGGCTTACTCCTACGAGCAATATATCTGCGAAAACATAAGAAATGAATCACCTGAAAGATCAGTGACCAATTCTAGGTAAATAGCCTTTCTAGGGACGCAAATAAAAAGAGAAATATAAGCCTTAAAGATTTTAGTACCATGGCTCTTACTATCTTTTATCTAGAATGGGCTAGCGTAGTAAATGTCGACTATATGAAATGGTGGTGATGGGTTAACTCGATCAGCTGAAAGGTTTCCCATAATGGGTTTAGTGAATCGGCGAAAATCAAAAGCAGCAAAGGCGCTTCTAAACAACAACCTTTGCTAGATTGCGACCAACGATTATCCAATATTGTTCTTGCATGTACAAAAAAAGCAGTTAAATACCAGCGTGCAGCAGACGAGTGTGTTCACGAACAAGAAGAAGTAAGCAACTCTGTGTTTTGCAGAAATTAAAATTGGATTTTTTTCTTGAAGGAAAACCAAATTTTCAAAACGACGACCTCCAACACGCATTACACCGTCAAAGCCAAGAAAAGGAGTTATGCTTGAAACAGAGCTTGGCTTTAGAATGGAGGTACCCTTTTGTAGACATTCTATTTCTTCAAGAAAAGCCTCTTGTTAAGCTGTTTTAACCAAGCACGTATGCAAAAAAAAATTTTGTCACAAGTGAGAGGGCCCAAATTCCTCTCTGAAAAGGGATTTACGAGAGTTACTTATAAATAGAGAACAGTAAACAATGACTCTTTCAGGTTATGTCAAAGTAGAAAATTTGTGCCATGGAAAAGGTTCAGCCTGAAACTCTTGATGACACTGTACAGTATATTGGAACCATGATTTACAAAAATAAGCCTTAACTCTGATTCATGCAGCCAGAGCAGGCCGTTCTACCACAAGCTACATTCTTACAACTGAGATGCGGAAATTCCTCTGGAAAACCTATCGGAAGGATTTGTTTCAGTAGGCACATGCCGCCATGTAACATGAGAAATCAAGGATTGTATCTGCGACTCTATTGCAAACGAAAGTTTAAAGTTGATTCTAGCCACCCCAAAACAACAGTAGAATCGGACGAAAAACCAGATCGATCAAGGTCAACGTCTAATGCCTTTGTAAGCTTGATTTCTTAAATTGAAATAAATCTATGAATGTAGATTACTTTAGCTTATATACAGAATTATCTAACTACTTCACATTTGCAAGATTCTTCCGTATTCACTTGGAACATAATTCATCCAGGTGATTAATATTTCCGAGAATACCATGATTTTAACGATCCAATTAGTTTCAGTCTATGCAACGGATTTAATTTACCAGCATTGTAAGACGTTATTCTAACTTTAGAAATTAATCTGCTGTTTCCCTCTTTCTTATTGTGACACGGAAAACTATAAATAATGCTTATCAATATTTACTGCATCTTTAATTGTCGCACTCTTAGAATCGGAGCATTCATTTATTTAATGGCCTTTTAAAAACATTTCTAGTAAAGATGACGTATTTTTCTTTATTAATTACAAAAATTCTAGAAAAACTCTTTATTTAAAATCTTAAAATGAATTTAAATGATACATTGATACACGCGGAAAATATTACATGAAGCTTCAATTACTTTCTTAACGGTTTTGCAAATGTAAAAAGTTTGTATCTTAATAATTGTAAAAGGGGTTGGTTTTTAAGGTAAAAAAAGTGAAAATTTTATGCACAGAGGATGTATTTTTATAAAAATAAATGGCTTTATGTCTTAAAGATTGTAACTCGTTTTTAATAAGCAGGTTTTATTTACAGACACGGAAAAATAATTATAGCTCGTGATTGTTGTCTTTATGGTTTTGTAAACGGTAAATGAAATGTGTCCTAACGCATATTTTACACGCAGAAAATTTATTACATAAATAGTTCAAGCTTGCAATTGTTTTGCATGCTAATAAAAGTAAAGATTTCAGTGTAATTACATAATTAACTAAAACTTCTAGGATTGATGTGGTTTTTTGCGGATATTTTAAATGGCTTTTTATTTTATATCATAGAATAAAACTCGTTTTTATTAAGTAGGTTTTGTACATGCAATAAGCGTACTTTTATACTGGGCGAAACAACGAATATTCGGAAATTTTAATTTTTCCGTTTTCTCTCTATTATGTAGATTTTAATTTATAGAATTTGGTTTTCAATGACCTCTCGTAACCTCTTAATCACATCAATATATATGTATATATATGTATATATATGTATATATATGTATATATATATATATATACTATTCAAAAACATATTTATCTTTGAAAATTAGACATATCTCATTTTCAGCTCTGACTTTTTACATATTAAGAGCTTCTGATAATACGTTCTATGATTGATTCCTAAATTTAAAAAGAAAAAATAAAAACAAATTGAACGTAATTACAGATTGGATTGGTAGCTAGAGTTTAACTTTTGATGTCGGTTAGAATCGACAAAGAATATCTACTTCTGTTTCTGTTATACAAGATATATTTTTTTGTAATTGGCATTTTCATAATATATTTTATATCAAAAGGTATTTTTAAAAAAAATGCACTTACCCATACATAAGTAATTCCGAATATTTAGAATTCTTTGCAAATATAATTGAATGTATGTATTTATTTTACGTTTGTTCATTTATTTATAATTGCTCGTCCCTAAGTTTAGCAACAATGCCGCGTTGGACGTATGCCAAATAAAAAAGGGAGTTTCAGTTGTAAGTACGACGTTGGTACGGAGGAATCGGACAATATTGGAGTCTAAGAAGGGATGAAATAAAACTGGAATTATTAAAATACTTTTCTAACGTTATTAAACAATCTCATTGAAAGTTGCAACAGTATGTTAATTATAATTATCTTTTTGTGGCGGGATGGATTACTTAAATATTTTCTCCAATTCTTAAGCTGTGACCTAAAGCAAATAAGCGGTATATTTTGGGTTAATAACCGATTGATCCTTACCTAATGACATAGTATAGTAGCTAAAAACAAGAAATTTTATTTTAGGTATTAGAACCCTTACTGTGTTAAGTGGAATACCAGCTATAACTGCCTATACACAGACTATAATCGATTCAACTCAAAGTAATATTTCTTCAGAGGTTTCTAGTGTAATTCTAGGAGTAATTCAACTTCCGATGGGTATTTTCCTAAACAAATGCTTTATATCAATAACCATTACTTTTTAGCACTTATAACTGCATTCCTTGTTGACAAGATCGGTCGCAAACCTCTTCTTATATTTTCTTGCTTAGGGAGTGCCATTGCTCTTGTTGGAGAAGGAATATATTTTTATATGCAAGATGCTTTAGAAACTGATGTTGACGACGTATCTTGGTTACCTTCAACTGCTTTAATCCTGTATTATATAATGCGATCCTTGGGAATAAGTACAGTGAGTAATGTCGTAATTGGTGAAGTGTTTGCCACCAATATAAAACGACATGTCGTAACGGTGGGTGGACTATACACAACTCTCCTGTCATTTGCTGTCACAAAATATTTTCACGCAGCTTCAACGTATTTTGGGAGATATACCACGTTCTGGTTTTTTGCTCTTTCCTGTATTGCTGGGGCACTATTTGTTGTTTTTGTGGTACCAGAAACAAGTAATAAAACATTTTTAGAAATACAAGAAGAGATGCAATGTACAAAAAAAAAATCTAAAAATGCAAATAGTGAGGGTTCTGGATCTGTTTAGAAGTATACCTTCCAAACAGTGTTTAATTTGATATCAAACTTTTATTAGACATAACTTTTATAGATAAAAATGTACTAATCAATTAAAAACTTTTGATACTGTATACTGTTCTATAACAATATACGCCCCATTTAGGTCAATTAAATTCCAGTTTAACATAGACAAAGATATAGGAACATTGAAGCTTTTAATGTGATGGGCGAGTTGATACTGTCCTTTTCCATAAAACCTGTAAAAATCTCTACATGGTATCTACTGCCATCTTCGAAAATGACAGCCTAACAGATTTCTCCTATTTTTCGATAACTAACACAACTACCAGCTGCGACATCTACCTATTAAAATTTTACGAAATATAAGTAGAACAAGTATTCTAAGAACAATTAAACCGCTCGGAACTCACAATTTTTAAGCTACAACAGAAGTTATATATTTTTTTAAAAAAATACCGTGTTCTTTTAATAAGTATTCGAAAATAGCCATATCTTGTAGAGCGCATAAATACAAACAAGTTGACTAATTGGGTTGGAAAATACGTCCAAAAGATCCCAAGATAATTAGGTGTTGGTTAGATTTTTCCTTATGAATAGTCTTATACCACTGGTAAGCCATCTTGATCTAGAATGAAACAAAACTAATACATGCCAAAGGTATTAGAAAACTAGCGTCATTCAATCTCAAAAATTTGGAGTTATGTGGATAGTTGAATATTCGATGGAAGGTTTCATCTGCTGGATTAAAAACAAGAACTACAGTGCAATCAAACAAGGGCATCGATATTGTATACGTTTACAAACGCCTATTTTTGCTTCATTGTTCTATTAGCTTAATGCACGCCGATCCTCGGGAGGGTTGAAGTGGTTCGATGAACAGTTGATCTCAAAATGTAGAACATTCTACAATGACCAATTCAATCCCGTTTTTAAAAATCATTGCGTTTTGCTAACATCCTTTCGGAGAGACAATCGTACACCTCCACCAAGTTAATAGAACAATTTATAACAATATGCTTTGTATTAGACGAATTAATGTCCATCATCCCTTAAAAACCATTCATTTTTACGTGTCCGCCAACATTTTGTCTCTATTACCGAGTAAATCTTCAACTTATTAACCACCAAACTAACGACTCCATCTCTTTATTTTCAAATACAATCCAAAAAAAATTGATACAGTCGAAGTTCTTAATTTGGTAGGCGGCAATCCACAACCTAAACATCGTGTTGACCTCCTAAACAGAATCATCAACGTCAGTTGCGGGAGTTGCAACAACTTTGTCTCGACTACTTCGAGAACAGACAGCCTACCTTCGTTCTAACATAAAACATTTGTTTTAGATGTATTTTCACAATAGAAAATCTAAGGCCATTCTTACACGATTTCGTCAATCATCTACAGAGGACAACTATCTTCAGCACTTTGTATATTCAAAAAGCATACCACCAGATAGATATCGCACCGAAGGATATACCAAAAACGGCAATTATCACCCCATTTGGGCTATACAAATTCACGAAAATGATGTTTGGTTTACGGAATGCAGCAGAGATGTTCTAACGACACATCCACAACATATTCAAAGGTATCCCTTACGTGTTCGCGTACCTGAACGATATACTGACGCTCCCAAAAATAAAGAGGAGTACTGTCATCTTCTAAGGAACATCCTTAGTAAGCTGATCGCACACGGACTCACAATAAACATAGAGAAATGCCACTTATCACAAAAAGAACACCCCTTCATGGGATATAAAATGACGACAACGGACATTCAGCCGTTACCCAATAAAGTAAAGGCCCTGCTCGACTTCCCAAAACCATCCACCGTCCACGAACTTCGAAGGTTTCTGGAAATAATACATTTCTATAGAATAAACATACCACACGCAGCAGCCATACAACATATGTTAAACAGGTACTTAAGCAATGCAAAGAAAAAGACAACGCAAATAGAGTGAACAGAACAAGCAAACAACGCTTTTGAAGACCTAAAACAAGCATTAGCAGAATCAACCACACTCGCGCACCCACACAGCTCGGCACCAATCACACTGGCATGCGCCGCTAGGAACATAGCGATTGGTGTAGCTTTGCAGCAAGAGATTGACGGGCAAGTAAAGCCACTTGAACTCCTCTCAAGGGCATACAATAAAGCAGAAATGAACTACAGTACGCACGGTCGCAAACTCCTGTCAATTTATGAGGTGATCAAATCCTTTAAATACCATCTAGAGGGCAGAACCTTTACGATTCTGACAGATCATAAACCACTGACATATGCACTTTAGCAGCAAAACACGGCAAACACGTGTCAGCGTCGGCTAACACGGCTGAATTTTATTTCACAGTTTTGCACGACGATTAACTACCATCCGGCGGCAGAAAACAGCGTAGCTGACGCATTATCAAGAGTTGCAACCATAACACTGCCCAGTGACTTTACGAAGCTCTCAGAGACGCAGGAGTACGACATTTTGAAAAAATTATTAAACAAAGACAACCTGCACTTCGAAAAAATAACAATATCAGACACAGAAACAGAACTAACTAACGAAACAAGCACAGGAACTCCGAGACCGTACTTACCCGAAGCGCAAAGATTTATCAAAGTCAAAGAATTGCATAACATAAGCCACCCCGGAATAAGGACCACGCGAAAATTAATTACGAGCCGTTTTTTATGGTCAAAGATGCAACAGGACATAGGAAGGCGGACACAAACTTCCAAAGAAGCAAAACTAATCGTCACACGCACACCAAGCCACAGCTGTTTCAAGCGGCAAGTAAATTGAAGCAAATCCACATAGACATAATTGGGCTGCTGCTACTGTTGGAAGTAAACGAGTATTGTCTGACGGTGATAGATCGCAACAATAGTTGAGTAGACGCCATACCAATACCAAACATAGTAGCCGGTACAGTAACACAGACATTCTACGAAAACTGGGTGTGTGGATTTGGCGTACCACAGCGGCTATCTACGGATCAGGACATTTCAATTCGAGAGCAACCTATGCACGGAGTTAAACAATATCTTGGGGGTCCAGCGCGTGAAGACAACCCCGTACCAACCAGAGAGCAATAGGAAAGTAGAAAGATGGCAGTGAGCACTAAAAACGGCACTCATAAGCAAAGAAGCCACAGTAACATGACAACACATTTGCCCACAGTCCTATTAGGACTGCGGGCTACAGTCGCTTTTACCGACGGCGCCAGCCCTGCGGAAAGACTATACGGACAAGCTCTGAGGATCCTTGGAGAATTCTTTTCGCCTGTGCCAATGTCAACAGAACCAATAATCTTCCTAGACCTCAAGCAAAGCTACGAGGATATACAACGTACTGCTCAGGATATCAAAGGAAGACCTACTCTAAAAACATGTAAATACTACTTCCCACGCAAAGATAGAGTAAGAAGACCATTACAACCACCATATACCTCACCGCACAAAGTAATACAATTGCACGAGAAAACAGCCACATTACAATTGCCAAACAGACAAATAACTGTCAGTCTAGACCGTTTAAAACAGCATTCAGGTTGGAAGCAGATGAAACAACAGAAGTGGAAGAATCAATCAGCACGTGGTCAGAGCGAATCGTAAAGAAAAGAGTGCGATTCGCGTTATAAATATAAAACGGGAGACGTTTTATAAAAAAAAAGTTAAGTAAAGTCAACCGCGAAGTCAACATGGACGTAAATAAAATTCTGAAATGGTGTGACAAACAGTTCGCGAGTATAAGGAAGGGACTAATATAACCTATTGGGTCGTTCAAGAAGCCGGCAACGATAAAGACAAGGTACAAAAAATTAAGATTGGAATATATAGACTCGAATCGAGAAGAAAAGTATATAGCCACAAAAGGAAAGCACAGCCAAGAAAAGACAAAGCAACACAGGCTAACTTGAAAAAGCCAAAAGAAAGCAGACGATGTAGTAAACTAAAAGAAGTGTGCAGTATAACACAAAATGAGGTCAAGCAACAGACCCCGCAAGATGACCAGGCCAGCCTTTGGTAGGCAAACAATTAGGGGCCAGTGTTGAAATGACAATTTGCCAATGTCAATGTGACATTTTTAAATAGTTATGTTAATTGTATGCGTACTACATGTATACCGCTATTTTTAGATTAATGAAAACACAAATCGAGTCGGACAATCAGTGGCATAGATCAGCGCACAATAGCGAGAGAGACCAGTCTGTTTTGCCGACTCACCCTGAAAGGTTATAAAATCTTTTACTACTGTGCCCATAGCCAGTGTAGAATAGTTAGTACCTACCGCACCGTGCCCACAGCCGGTGTTCCGAACCCATAGACGTCGTGCCCATAGCCCACGTCTACTCTCTCTTTTCTTGCTGTGCGTAAAGTCAGCTATTACCACTGCCGTGCCCGGCGTCGTGCCCATTGCTGATGCCCCATAACCCCGGTATAAGGTTTGCTGTGCCCACTGTCGGCGTCCTCAGACCGACATCAACATATCTAATTTCTTTCCTGTCACAGAACACGTCGGTAGCCCTAAACTCGCGCAACGGAGTAGGTAGGTCTATCAACGGCTAAACCACTGTAGTATCCTACCAAGTACTAGTTAGTGGCCACTGTCACGCCGGTGACTTAAGACAGGGCTGTAACATACTCTCTAAAATTATCCAATCCATTCGACGACTACTTGACGTCAGCAGAGATTGCTTTCTACACCTACAGTAATAACACTAAATGCCTTTTGTATTAAAATCTCAAACGCTTCCAAATAGCATCGACGAGTTTATGTGGTGGCAACACTTTGCAGAATGTCTACAGAAAAATGTCTTTTCCACGTTTTTAAGTCGCGTAAAAACGTTATTTTGTGTAAATACATAGGTGGTGATATTGATTGGCCAATTTTCAGCAAAACATGAACTATTGCTGGTGTTGTAGTTTTGACATTAGTTGAGGATGTGATTGCGATGGTGGTAGTAGCGGTTGTTGTGCTTTAAGAAGACATTATTGTTTAGGAAAGCCTATGTACTTTCAGCATTGGATGTAAGAGTGTCAACGTTAGATATAGGAACAGATTTGGGAAAAACTTTAGCTACAATAGGATTTACTCTCGCAACAACAGCAACAAGCGTTGTAGATACTGGTTTACTAACCTCAACAGGAATTTCTTTGTTAGTATTAATTACGGCAGCAAGAACAAACTCATTAGTTGCTACCTAGAAATGTTAGTTTGAATTTATTGGCTCAAATCGTTGCTGAGACAGTTTGAGATGAAAGTGGAAACATAACCTGTTTGATCAAGATTCCAACAACTAAGAACAGAATTTGGAGTACTGTTCGAAGACATATCTGTCGAGAAAGAGTATGTTTTGGTAGCAGTAAGATGACAAGGATGAGCTACAGAAAAAAACTAGAGACAAAAGAAATTTAACACTTAGGACATTTGCGTCGAGAAACTCCCTTATGCCCACAACCATAGCGATAAAGTGCTTGAGGACGACTACACTGAGGAGAAACATTTCCCTGTTGATCGCAATTAAAACAGGGGACATGCTTGTTAGGAGCAGAAGTAGAAGTAAGCGTAGTGACAGAACCAAGGTTGGTTTGAGGACAGGGTGTAGTTTAAACAAGCACAGCGGAAAAAACACGAGGGGTAGCAGAAGAAGAAGAAGAAGTGGAGTCGGGTTTATAAGCCAACGTATGTTCTAATAATTTTGACGTTTTATGAGAAGGAGGGGTAACGTTTCGCTAAAATTTTGGTGGCATCAAGTTGTTGACGCAAGGATAGTAGCTGACTTGCTGAAGTAATAGGGGTAAAGTCTAAGGACGTTTGATAGAAAGGAGTGAAGTTTCCTTGTATCAAGCAAACACGTCTACAGGAAGGGGTTTCGAAAAGTGAAAAAATAAATTCAACATGTATGCCACATACCCCGTAAAGGATTTCGATTGTATTCCGGAGGTAGGAAAGCAGATTTGAGCATACGGACAATGTCATACTAAGAATGCACGCCATCGCGATTAACCCTATTTAAGAGCAAGACTTGACCTGACAGAATTTCGGGGGCGAACGTAAATAAATGGTAGGAGAAGACTCCCTCTAGAAGAATACAACTCATCCATACGAACGAAGAAATCCATTAGGAATTCCTCGTGAGAAAAATGTAGACCAAGTTAAGAAGCTGCGTTACTTTTAGTAAAAGTACGGTACCGGGTAAGAGCAATCGGCTCAGGCTTTCTCTCGGCCTCTTATTCAGACGTAAAAAGAAAGCGGAGGTACTTTAGCGTCTGCTCTATGGGCATTAATCTGACTAGAGGTAGTGCGGTATACTTGAGGAAGCAGTAACCCGATCAAATTTTTTGATTTTGTCTTTCGTACAGGCTGCGGAGACTATGTAAAGAAAGCAGCAATTTAGTCTCCGGTCGGATTCTACGGGTGCCAAATTTCGGCAGCGACGTTCAATATGTAACAGTAGGGAACTAACACGTTTGAATTGCGGAGAGGATTTATCCCCATTAAAAGTACCAAACAAATCTTGCAATTTCTGTATCGTCACTTTAATCAGTGCTTATTTCGACTCAAGATCGACCTCTATAGCAGAAAGAAGAAACGTTTTCTCCTATGTCATCTAGAATGCACCCTGAACAGTTTGGTGTGAATTTGCCACTTTAGCCTCAGCATCAGAATCTAGCGAGGATAACTCATGTTGTAGTTCGGCATTGTGCAGTCTGTTGATGTCGATCTGCCAATAGGTCATTTTAACCCACAAATAAAGAAAGAGGAAAAGAAAGTTGATACCCAGTAGAAGAAATTATCGAAGATTTATTCGAATTATGAAAGCGGTACAAGAACAAAAAAGATAGAGAGACAAGCTACCGTACCGCAAAGTTTAAGAAAACTACAAAACACAAGCTGCGTCCAGTATACCCAAACTAAAATGATTTAATTTAAAAGAAAGTTAAATGGAAGAAATAATCAGAAAAGTACTGCACTAGCAGGGTAAGGCAAATAAAATTACGACGCTAGAGTTTTCAACGGTAACAACTAGAATAGTCGGCGAAAACGCAATTCCAATAATTCTAGATGAACCAAAAATCTATAGAAAATTCCTATGTAACGGAACAATAAAACGGACACAGTGAAAATTATCATTTTTACATAAAGGTGTGAACAAAAAATTCACGGCCAAAGGTTAAGTAAAAATAGAAGTTTCTAAATAAAATCAAGCTTAATACTAAACAGAAAGAAAGGTTTCAGAAATTTAGCCATTAGTTACGAAAAAAACACAACGGTTTCAAATATCGGAGTTAAATTTTAAGTAAAAAGGAAAGGTTTTGAAAATGTTACACCTCCCCCTACCGCTGGGTATGACAAACTTTATGTTACGGTAATCCATATGGGCAAGTAATAAAGTACTAAAATAAGCAAAAAAAAAGTCAGCAGCGAGTACTGCAATAAAAAAAAGGAATCGTAAAGAATAATGCAGTGCTAGCTAAAGCGTCGTAGAGTGGGGTAAATCACACAGAAAGAAAAAGAAAACCCCAAGAAAAAAAATTTATTTACAGACCCTTAGGAAATCAACATATGTTACGTTCACTTTCAACGGTAAATTAAAACACACCCCTCTTTGTCTTACTTTATTCATTCCTACAATAAGTACGTTTTATTATAATTTCATTTGGACCCATTTGCTGTGAATTTGTAATTTACTCTATAATTTAAATAGTCGGGACCTTGTTTTCTGCTCCCGCTGGCTTACTACACATTGCTATAGCGTACAATTAATTCTTATACTGCACGAGCAAAAGACTCGGTGAAATAATGGATCGCGCTTCTCCGATAAAAGGTTGTTTCCAAGTTTGTATTTAACACCTGGGTATGATAACGCGAATATTGCATTGAATCCTTGCTAGAAAACGAATTCATTTACTCAATTCTTTCTGTATGTATATTACAACGATTACTCGTTAACTTTTTTTTTGTTATCTTCATAATTTCGTGAACACACTGTGTGATAAGTATTTGCGGTTTAAAAAATATACTTTTCGGCGTAAATAAATAAATCTTTACTCGTAATTATTGTAGCTTATGCTTTCGGTGGACTTAACGACCCGTTGGACTGCCGCTCCTTTTTGGCATGGAAAAACACCAACACTGCGTGATCCCACGCTCTTCTATTCCGCCCTGTCATTAGAACCAACCCTACGCTGTGGACTCGAGGGTGAGTGTTTAGCCACCATTTTCTGATATGGGTTTCATGAATAAACTTGATGAAACGGCCTATTTATAAGATTCTTCTAGTAACGACTAAATTTTGTAGGGGTAAAACGATTCTCTTTATGTGAGATGATATTTATTGATAATATAGTATTATATCCTGACCTTTTACTGTGATAATTTTATGTAGTTAACTTTATTCTCACGACGGTGATTTAGAGCTGTTGTTGGTGCTGTAACTGTAAATTTTTGTTAATTAAGACCTCGTAGCGAAAACCTTATAGATTTAATTTTATATTTACAATGAGAATTCAGAGCTGTTTTGTTTTTAGATTTTTAATTTTCTTTTGGGTAATTAACATAGGGGAGGGATTTAAAAACTACAGCTCGCCATTTTAAGTAGTAATTTCTAAGTTCTACTTGATATGTATGATATGTGTGTTATGTTTTTCCAAAATGTCACTTACATTAATTAGAAGTATTGGTAAACACTGTTGATTTTTTATTTTTTATTTCAGGCTTTCCTTTATTTTTTTTCTTGTATTGGTAAGACCCCGCCTACTCACCGATTGAGCCCGGTCATTCTTTCTTTATCTTTTAGGCTACGTCAATGTACGCAGCACATGTTATAAAAGAAAAACCGACTCGCATAGATAACAACATGTATCCGCAGTTCCCGGAGGACTTACACAGTGCATAAATCTTCGCAAAATAATGAATACTCTTCTTTAATAACCTGAACCTAATTTTCTACCACAATCCTAATATTTATATAAAACAGAAATTAAAAAAGTGTAGTTATGACTTGCAGTCATTAGCTTATTTTACTATTTACATAAAACTGCAATTAAAAAAGTCATGCACACTCTATACGTATATATTGTCCACAAGTAATGCTTGATAAGTAATTACAAAAAAAGTAATAATGATAAATTTCAGTAGCAAAGAAAGAAACTCGCTACGAGTCGAAATGCATTTCCTCGCAGCTTAGAAAATGTATCTTTTCCTGGAAAACCAAGCGAATCAAATTCAGAGGAAGTAAAGGTGAACAGAGTAACTCTTCAATTTTTTTGACCAATAGCTAGTAGTAAATCATTATCTGACCTAGGATATATGTCTATGCATGCTACATAGTGATGGTGATATTCTCGGAGGCTTTCACGGCCGAAGTCATTATAAATATTTATGGTTCAGGGTTGGGGCCGTGTCATCTTATAAACTAAGGTGGACATTTACAAAATAACACAGCCTCAACCCGGAACCGTAAATATTTATAATGACCCCGGCCGTAAAAGCCTCCGACAATACCATAAAAACCTTTACGGGGAGGATAGTGTAAACAAAACAAAAACTTTCAGTAACCTCAGACACACATTAGCAAAAATTACTTTGTACACTCAACTTTGTTTGTTACGGTGCCGTAACAAAAAGCAGAACCGTAATGTTTACCGATCCGCTACACACTCCTTTCTATTCAAGATCACTCATGCATCATGTTCTCGCCCTATATAAACTACCACTTTTGCTACTTTCACCAGTTACTTTGCCACAATATACCTTTTGAGAATGTATTTGAGAAATCATGTGATTTATTAAAGTTAGCGTTCGTATTTCCTTCTCTTCAACAATATAAGATGAATGCATTGTATCATATTGTATGAAACGATTAAATCATCTGTAATGTAGTATTCTTGAATTTTACTATTCAGCGTCAGAGTTTTTACATTATATGGCATGCTTGAAGTGTGCCTGTGCTTTTTTTGTATTGCAACTATTTAACATAAACTTTAATTTATTTAACTAAATTATTTAAGAAGCTCTGATATAGTTGAAATGCATTTAATGAACTAACTGTTACTGTTTCATAATTCTAAATCTTTCTTAATATAACATGATTTTGCAATTAAAATATACTGAAATAAATATTTTGTTTACCTTTTTTGTGGTATAAAAATATATAAACCTAAGTTCCTTCCAATATGTATTTAACAGAGGTTGAACAATGCCTTTGTAGTTTTTAGGTATATGATTTTAATAAAATTTGCTTTGTGAACACTATTATATATTCAGCGTGAATCAATATTTAGTTTCCGTTCAAAATTAATTTTTCCTTTTTTGCATCCAGCTTTTTGTTTGTCGTAATGCCTACTCGTTGCAAACCATGTAATACAGGTGGGGTGTATTTGATGGTGATACGAGTAAAAGGCATCAGAGTATGTGTCATGATGTCAAACCGATCCGAGTGAAACATGTTGCTGCTTCTTAAAATCCAATTGTGGAAACCAAAACGCAGAAATTAGATAACAACAACGCAAGTAGATCGATAACAATAATTATTATTTAAAAAAAAATAATTAAAATACATTCTCTATACACTTCTTCAAAATCTGTGTCATATAATAGTGCCGTTTCCTATATACAATGTGTTGTTAACCTTTAACAATTTCTGATGATATAAAAACACAATGCTAAAGCAAAATATTCGATTGCTATATATCTACATATTTTTCAAATAGGAACCGCAACTATCAACTTCAAGTTTGGAATCAAAACAACATGCATTAAAGATAGCAACGCACAAAGAACATATCTGCACAGAAAACAGAATTTAAGATGACAACACGGACGTAATTGAACCCAACTCAAAAACGATAGAACCAATAAATGAAGTGATACGGCTATCTAATATTATCAATTGAAAAGAAGATTTCGACATTATTTTTTATCTGAAATATGCTGGACAACTGGAAGTTTTTGTCAAGCAAATGGATGCATGTAAAATGTCACTTGAAAAAATCAATAGAATCGATACCACGTATTCTATAACATTTCTAACAAACTATTGCTATTTTAAGGTTGTTGCGGTAACTTTTTAATATAGAGCGATTTTGCGTGAAATTGCAACTGCCTTAATTAAAAACGATAATCTAAACTCTTTTTATGTTCAATAAAAACGTGTTAAACCGTCCTATATAAAAATTTCCCTCTGTACGTGAAATATATCCTATAACAGTTTATAATTCTTTGAAGTGTTTGCTCCTCAAGCGAATTTAAATAATTTCTTATTCTTTAAAATGTGCGTTTGTTATTTCAAATAGTTATTCGAGCTCGCTTGAGTTTCATGGGTAATAAAATCAGTCTGTTAATTAAGTTATTTCGTGGTATCCTCGTAGCGTGGATCGATAATCATACAAACCTCTATTCTCTTCTAAAAAGTCAGGCACCTTTATTTACTTGACAGTGTGTCTGGCTGCTTAAGTCGCGGGAATGCTTTAAAATGTACTTTGCTTTCCCAAACAAACTAGCAAATTTTATGGAATTAATTATCGTACTTTGCCTTTGTTATTGCTTGCATTCGCCATTGTTGTTTGGAATATATATTCTCGCTTGCTTTTTCAGAATATTTTACACCAATATAGGTGGGAATGGTTCGTTGTTTCGTACTCCCATCGTTCTAAAAGTTGTATAAATAAATGTTCAGCTTTTGAAAAGGTCTCTTACTTCTTTATTCGTCTCCTTTATGTCTTTGTTCCCCTACTGTGATACGACGTCCTGTGAGGGTTGTAAGGTCGCGCTTTTAAAATGCGTTGTGTGCTAATATAGTTAATTTGATGGTTCCAGCCGTAGACAAATACAGCCGCATGTCCTCATCTTAAAATGGTACGGTGTATTTTTCTGTTTGCTTTATTTGTGTTGCAGTTTTGGAAGACAGACACCTCTTGTCCTTTTAGTAGATTCCGCAATAACTTGCAGGCCGTACGTTAACAAATGCACGATCACAACACGAACAATTATGTATTTTATTCTTAGAGCTTTCTGTTTAAAATTATAATGCATTAGAGCACTTTTCTACTGTTTACTTTTTTTGCATAAATTAATGTTAATGCCAACTACTTTCTGTTTAAAACTTTAATACGTTAGAGCACTCTCTACTGTTTACATTCCTTTATAAATTAATGGTAACGTCAACAACTTTCTGTGTAAAACTTTAATCGGATGCTATTAAATCTCACGATATGCACCTCCTAAAGCAATATTACTGCATTTGTTGTATAAATTTAGGGTTGTAAGTATTCTTGCATATAGATAATAAGATTTTATTCTCGATATCTTAAAATGTTTAGGTTTATACTGTATTATATATAAACTAATGCTTTGTGTACATCATGTTGTAACGAACGGTTACGTAAATATGTGTTTTCGACGTTTGTGAATATTCTTTTGGAACTGTATGTTTTACTTACAGGTTGTAATATAATTTTATTACTGAGGTTTCCAATTTTTTTGTTCTATATCATCCATCCCACCCTACGACGTTTTTGAGCTAGCCCAAAATCTAATTTTTTTAGAATTCGATTCTACCATTCTGTCCCTGTTTTGTTGCGGTATTCGGTGTAGGCAATTATCTCTACTTACTTTGCTGCTTTTTTCCTTGTTTGCACGGAATAGCGTAACAAGATCTATTAAAGATTCTAGCGTATGTGTTCTTCTAAATTGTGAAAAAGCATTAGAGAGAATTAAGAATAGAAATGAAAGGGGTTCCTGTTCAGACAGCAGACTACTTATAGATCATTAATTCAGGTATGCGAAAAAATTCTTTATCGGACTTTCAAACTGAACATTTTTTAGAACTTGATCCATATCAGCTAAAACTAAGTACGTTTCCAGTACATGCAAGTGTTCCTTAGAATAAACAGTGTATATTCTCTGCAAAATGGTACTATACTTATCACCATTTAGAATACAACATTATAAAAGAGGCTGTATTTTGTTTCGCGTGTAGTTTTTTTTCATGGGCCTGGGCGAGAAAAGAAACGATAACGCTTGGCTTACTAGCGGCATAAGAACTTAGCATAGAATGAAAGGTCGTGGCAAAAATGAAATTGGAAAGTTGGAAAAACGTTTTAAATTCAAATCCTACATACCAGCAATACAAGACACATCATTTTATGTTAAAAAATCGGCATGTTGATAAACTCATTAACAAGACTTGGCATAAAGGTGAAATTGAGGAGCAAGTGTGGAATTTAATATGCAGGCGATCAAAATTTTTGTAGATATTGTACGAACATAGCAAGAGAGGAAATTTTATTTAGAGGCAACATTGAATCGGACAGCAACTATTTTCAGATTATAAATTTTGTTGGAAGACAATCGTATCTTACAAAAATTGATTAATTCAAAACAGATAGGGTTTTACTAGAAATCATATTTAAATCATAAAGCTAAATTAATTTATACATATACTTGAAGAGCAAATGGAATGACATTATTTATGAAATTATCAACCTAAGTTTATTTTCAGTTCCGAAAGGTTCAACACCGAACTTAAGTCTTGGTGATAGGGTTTCGATATATTTTTGTTATGTAAACAAAGCATCTTGATAAATCGATTCAAAATTGAGAGATACATGATTATGCATCAACTTAAAAGGTTCCTTATTTGTAAATTATCAATAGCAATGGCTGGCGTGCTATTAAAAACTTCCTTTTTAGCCTTCAACTCCCATCCACCCTCTTATAAGACAGTATACGCATTATAGACACTCCTGTGTGCCTCTGATGATCAGTGTGTTCTTTGAATATCACGTTCTTCAAATAATGCTCGGATTTCTAGTTTGAGTTGCAGATACTTGCTACTATACGATCTCGGCATCTCGTTGTAAGATTCGCGTATTGATTTATTGATAGCATCTTATCCATTTATAATTTGAAATCTTCAATTTACATAAGTAAAGTTGCAAATAAAAACTTGCAAAAAACTTAATTGTAAACATTACGACAGGAATGCATCTTGTTATAGATGTTGAATGTTTACAATGCACTGAACTCGCTGAACGGCTCGGATATCCCGAGTGACCTAGCATGTTTACAATTTCCAAAATACTAGTTGATATCAAATTTTGTAATTGTTCCTACAAAATAATCGCAGCAATAGAATATGTCGGTAGTACCAATAAACTAGAGATAGGACATTATATTGCACACTTGCTACGTACCTGGACGTAGCCAGAAGAAACGTAAATACTAGGCTAACTATCATCGCGTAGAGAGGAGGGGTTCCTAGCAACACCAAAATAATACATCGCCAATGATTTTCTATTTACAATAAAAAAAAAAAATAAAATCCATAATTCGGTACAAACAAGAGAACGCAATAAAATAAGCGTTATTTTTGCAACGCCAAATTATATTATACAGACAAATTGGATAGTGGAACCACGAAGTGCGCATTTCGCGACTAACATGTAATAAAATTTAGTAAAAAAAGGAAAATTAATGCTTAAAATTTTTCAATCGCAAGTATGTTAAATTTAGGTATTAAATGTAAATTTACTTTCTAGCAAGTATGTTAAATTTTGAAGTATTAAATGTAAATTTAGATTTTTCATCTAGTACTGGTGTTAAACTTAAGCATTAAATACAGCCCACGTTGTAGCAACAATTAACGACGTATACCCAGAAGCACCAGCGCAACCAGCTGTTCAACAAGTATTGTGGACTGGTTTTACACCATCCACCGTTGCTACCATCGTAACTACATCTACTGGTCTACGGCAACGAACAGGTGGGCTACACCAGAAAGAACGCCTTTGGCTTCCAGCAAAAAAAAGCTAAAAATAGAATCTGCTTAGATGGGGTAAGCGCTCATCAATGCACGCAAGACATCCCTAATTAGCAGAACAAAAATAAACGTGCATTCCTTTTAAAGTGATAGAGCGAGTACTGTAGAACATATTTCGTCGCACTAGATGCAGAATCAAATTAAGAATGAATTTAAATGACACCAATTCGATATCGAAACGCGATCGAAACTGGAGGTTTTATTTGAGAATACTGCGCGACCTTATTTCAACAAGTCGTTACTTGGGCACAATAAAGAAAACCCATTATACGCGGTTGTATTGTTGAACAAATTGAAGGTTTCCTAAAATCCGGATATGAACTATTTATTTATAGCATAATAAACTTTACGTTTCAAAGCAAATAGATTTTAATTGAGGAATTATTTCAAAGCGTATTTATTGCAGAAAAATTAAATATACAAGATGTTAACTATTTAATTGTAGCCTAAACTTGCCGTTTTTAAAGCAAAAGGGATTTGAGTCAAAAATTATTGGACCGCATATTGATTATTTACCGGTAAAAAAGTACGAGATGTTCAAAATAAACGTAACACACTGCCGTGGAATATCAGAAAATTGAGAAACACGACGATTTGAGTAAAAATAAGGCCTCTATAACAACATCATTAAGAACTCTTTAACAAAAAAATAATAATATCCTTCTTAATATTCATAATACAGTAAAATAACTGTATTACATCTTACGTCTGCATGTAATGAAATACGAATTGTTTTCTTTATTATTTTATTATAAAATTACTAATTATAACAATTAACACACATAAAATTTTTAATGACAAATATAAAATAAATATAACAAAAAACATTAACGAAACAAAAACGTTTCAAACAAAAAATTAATAACAAAAAATCAATAAAAAACAAAAAATTAAAAACTCAAAACAAAAATGGAACTAGAATCCTGCCACGTCCTCACCGTTAGTCCTGGATAATGCTAAGTGCAGGAATACAACACAGTAGATGATTCCCTTTCGAGTCCTTTTGCTCATTTTAGTATATCTTAGAAGATTGCTTATGCACCGAAACTTGAAAAACGCCTTACCTCGGTTCCGGTTGAAGTACAAACCAAATGAAAAAAGGTACAAACAAGTACAAACGATTCTCTGTCCAATGGCGTTGACAAAATTAAAATATCTTAAAGTTGGGGGCGGTTACTTTTTAGTTTTTTTATTTTGTTAACCTTTAAGGTACACACGAAGTGAAAAGTGGTGCAAACGGGTACCAACGAATCTCTGTCGAATGACATTAACAAAATTAAAACGTCTTAAAGTTGGGGACCGGTTTTTTTATTTTGCTACCCTTTGAAGTACAAACAAAATAAAAAGTGGTACAAAGGGGTACAAACGAAGTGCAAACGCACTAAATTATTTTAAAAAAAATTTTATGAAGTTGGGCGCTAAGTATATAAGGATTTCATTTTTCTACCTGAGAAAATGGGTGCGGCTAATGTGATCTATAGTTTTTTTTTTGCTTATGAGACGAAAGTACAAGTGTGTTTGTGAGTAGAAATTTACATTATGACCGTACATTATTCTGTTAGGTAAGCAGGCAACTAAATGTTTGTAAAATTGCATTTTTGTAGGTTGTCGGCGGTGATCATTTTAAAAGGAGAGCTTTGTATAAAATAAATCTCAGATACCGGATTAGGTTTATTTTTAACATTCTGTCTTTTATATTCGGAATTCAAATATTCACAGAGAGGACCATATGTCACTTAGTGATGTCTTTGCTGAATTGTAACATTTTTATTGTTAACAAAAGTATTAGCAACGCCAGATTTTGAGATTCTTTATTGTTCACTCTATCATATTCAGTCCCCTGCTTAGTGTACCAAAACTCCTTGCACTTATATATATATATATATATATATATATATATATATTACTCATATTTAGACCAGGGTAGAAAATTAAATAATCACATCAAATAATTTTAATCACCGTGTATAATGAATATTATTAGATAATACGCGTTATTAAAACCGTGAAGCATAAAAATTTATTAGTTTCATTAAACATAAGAGATTTAAATCATGTACAAGACGCTTTATATCAAAAGAAGCAGTATTAAAAAGCTCTGCGTGTAATGTAATTATTCCTAAACAAATGGAAATTACGTGCAAAATTTATATTAATTAACCCTATTTTAAGTAACCGGTATTGAACAAAACGTACAGATAGTAATTGAATATTTAATTAGGATTCACTAAAAATTAAAGGGTATTATTTTTAATTGAATCGTTAGTAACAAATAATATCTATAGAAACTTGTAAAAACCCAATAAAATGCAAATCCTAGAAGTGTTACTTAGAAGTAGGATGTTTGAACACACCTGCGTATTTTAAAAGGCAATTTCAGTTTAATTTGTTTAGATAAACATGTCGATTCTAAGGATATTGGAAACGGTCAGATGCTTTAGCACGAAATACAAAACAGGGTTTATTTAAAAAGCTCTGAGAATTAATATTATTTTGAACACCTGCGTAGTTTAAATATCACGTTCGGCGAAAATTTTGCAGATAATTAATGTTTACAAAGAATCTTGGAGAAACCGGGGCTTAATATTCACGAGAAGGTGCGATACGGGGTTATTAAACCCAGATAGTCCACATGGACTAAAATATAATCGATAATAAAGAATATCAATTTGCACCAATACGAACAGGTTAGAAAAGGAAAGAGAAAATGCGTCAAGCAAAGACACATATAGTAAAAGGCGTGATTTAAGCAACGTCACGAGGGTCACAATTGGTTGAAAATAGGATGCAAATATCAGAGGTAGAAACAACAATTTCTGTACAAGATTAATTAGTTTTTCTCGGACATGTTTGCGTGCCGTGTGAGAATTTCTGAAATTTAAATGGGGCGAGTGAAAAATTCGTAAAAACCGACGCGCGAGCGATGGACTGGGAACATAGCATGAGAAATTCTTAAGAATTGTCTGTTTTGAGGACAAAAGCAACGTGCCGGCTATTCGCTATATATACCGGTGGTAATATGAATTTCGGCCTCTTAGACTTTTGACTATTCGATGCGTTAAAAGCTCTTACATCCGCGACTTGATTGAAGATGTTAAACAGTGCATTTTAGTTTGATAAAATAATTTAAAGTTTGCTCGTATATTTTAGTGATTCAAAATAGTTTGTTATTTACGTGCTAACATGAATGTACTTCAGTGCACTTAGATACAAGGTAATAAAATTTAGTATCACTGTACCAATTAGCAAAATTTACAACGACAAATGTATACACAAAAGTAGGCAGTTTTGGCGTATCTTGGTGAAAGAAGTATGAATTTCTTTGTTATTTTTCGGGGGTATTAATACTTAAATAGTTCAAATACGTGTCTGGATCCACGAAACAAGGGTCAGATATACACAGATGAGTTCCGGAAAAGCCCAGAAACAACTTTAAATAAATGGTGATGGAGAAAATTTTAAAAGCGTTGAGAATTAGAAGCCGTAAATATAATCCTGTTGGAATGGTGTGATTAACTAAAGGGACGATGTACATTGAAGCTACGAAGACAGTAACCTTCAGGTAAATTATACTATTTTGTTTGACATTTTGGTGTGTGTTGAATAACTTTATTATACTATTTTGTTTGACATTTTTGTGTGTGTTGAATTACTTTATAATTGATTTACTTTAAATGGACATTAGTGAAATTGTACTAACGATAAAATTTTAATGTTAAGATGAAATTTGCTTGTTTAAGTAGAAAGGGGTATTTAGTATTGATGCTCTGGATTATGATAAAAATATGGGTATGTCTTTGAGCTCAATTAGACGAACCTGGTTAATTAACGTAAAAGGGTGGTAGATGCTCCCTTTGTACTCTGCATATATTGTTATAGTAATTAGTAGGCATCCTACAAGGACTTTAATTCTGGATGCACATTAAAATGATAATAAATTTAATTTTGAAATTTTCCGATATTAAAATTTATGCTGAATATTAATCTTGAAATTTTAATGTATTGTGAATATTGATGTAAATAGAGTTGACGTTGATGTTTGTGGTAGGAATGTGTTTGTTTTTTTTATGTATGAGGATGAAAGCTATCTAGAGGAGCAGCCGAGGCGATTAACAGAAGAAAGTCAACGGACCAGGTAATTTAATAACTTTGTAGGTTTCACAGCATTCTTTGGCATCCAATTCGTAGGGGCTCGATTCGAAAAGCGGAGTACCCGGATTTTGGTGGTTTCACAGCAATATATATATATATATATATATATATATATATCTCCACTTATGCCCCATCCTGTATATACATTTTACCGCAAGTTATCAGAGAAAAAATCGACTCGAGCGGGATTTAAACCCGTGCTACCCGCGTACAAAACGGAGGCCTTAACCACTACACCATGGAGTCAACTGAAATCATTACTTGTACATCTCGTATTATTGTTTAAGAAACAGATCCTATTTAAATTTAGAGACGAACTTAAAGTCTATTTAAATATAAAAAAATTCGAGATGATTACGAAACGGCTCACAGATTTCATTTTTAGAGATTAATTTAAGTTTTAACTTGGGAGATATTTTTCAACCTAAATATGTCATGTGGTCTATCGAATTATATTAAAATTTTCTCAGCTAGCTAAATCTGAAAGAATTTTTCCTATCGGACCGGACCTCGCCACTACCGCTATTTTTAGAATTTTTAACAAAAAGTACTCTTAGCGGTCTTTTAATTATAAACCCACCGTGTAAGATATCAGATTGTATTAAAATTTTCCCAATTTTCTCAAAATTGAAAGAAGTTTTTAATTCGAATCGGACTTTTAGCCACTATCGCCACTTTTAGAATTTTTGCTAAAACTTACTGTTAGCGATATTTATAATACAAACTTCCCCGTGTACGATATCAATTAATATTGCTTTTTCTCAGCTTCTCAAATCTTTTGGAATTTTTCAAATCAGAGCATCCCTTACTGAATTAAAAAATAACCCTTTACAAACCATAGAGTGTTCATCTTTAATCTTCTTCTAAACACTATTGCTCTGTCTTTTGAGATAAATATATCATGTTACCTATCAATTTATGTTAAAATTTTCCCAGCTACTCAATTCTTTTAGAATTTTTCAAATCGAACGGGACCTTTAGGACTACCACCTTAAACCTGAAAATAAAAAAAACAACACAATTTAATACATTTATTTATAATTTTTGCTGGTGTTGACGTTACGAATAAGTAGAACAAACTTAACCAAGAAGTATTACAATTTTATTAAAACACACATTTATTGATAAACGTCTTGGTATCCGGAGTCTGGTGAATCTGAGATAGCCAAATCTCTAAACATTTGCGTTAGCGATAGCCTAGAAGTCGCATCTTCTAAGTACTGAACGGTGTGACATTTAATAATTTCCAACACTTTTAAATAATTTACACTGCTGCAAGCATTAAATAAAGGAGTACACGCACGATTCCCTTTCTCTAATAACGTTTGAACCCTTTCTTCATCCGTCGTATTTCCATTTACATTTTTTACAACACCTACAAACTTTTCGTAAAATTCTAAACAGTTTCTACTGTAACGAATACAATTACCTGCTTCATAAATGTACGCTTTTGTTCTAAATATTTATTTAACAAATATCCCTTATTAAACAGAAAATATTAAATTCCTATTGTAGCAATATATTACCAATTCGTTACTTGGAGCTCCATCTATATCTAAGGACTTGAAGTAAAATTTAAGTTTTCTTTTATCTGTGTATGTGTTGATACAACAATCTCATTCTGCGCGGGCTTAAATAACAAAATTGCCTCGTGGTCAAGGTTCATCATTTAACGTCCAAATATAATTAGCTAAGCAAGTGTTGAAACGTGGGTCAGCAGGTTTGATAAAACATGCCGTCCCAAAGGCAGGTGAAATGGTGTCGACGTATACTATGGCATCAATTAGTAGTTGAATCGAGCTAGTGTGACTGTGAAATACACATCATCTACGGTAGGTGAATAATTTTCAATTTTACATCCAAATCATTTCCTCGATTCTTTTCAGCACAAGAAAAAATGTAGATACTATATTGAAACGCACATTTTAAGTTGATTGCTATAGAATATCGAAGCAAATTTTAGGTCCAATTTTAAAACGCAAATTTTATGTGGTTACAGTATCGAAACAAGTTTTATGTTATACAGTATTGAAACGCAAGCACGTAATGTATAAAGTATTGAAGCGATAAATCTCATGTATATAATCGCTATGGAACACTGCAGCACAATTTGTTGTTAGCTGTATTGAAAGTCCAAAGTCCCAAATGTTGTTATGGAGTATGGTGGAATTTTCCGTAAATTTTGTTTTGTTTAGAAGTCAAGCCGCAGAGCCGTGCACGTGCAAGCCGTGCGCACCTGTTGTCGTAAGTACTCAAGATGGTTGACGAACTCTGATGCCTAGCAGATTGTTTGTGGTGAGTCATCTCCAATTTTAATTCAATTTTGGTTTCATGGAACCATTACCGGCAATGTAATAATAATTTTTGTAAATTTTATATGGTCATTTGGATTGGTACACGTAACTTTTGTTCAGAATTTAGTAGTTGGATATTGCATGAATGTTCTTATGAACACAAAGAATTTTCTATACGATAACTATATTTGAATTTACAAAGTTATACTAAAATGTATCCGTAACTAAGCACGTGACATGTTAATAGTTGTTTGTCACATTATAAATTATAATTTTTTTTTGGACAGTACACTTGAAGTACAGATTAGTTCAAACCATAAGTATTTTTGACCTTTGATTCTATCAATTAAATTAATTAAAAATGTAGTTCTACAACTTAAGGAAAGTCAAATTTTTAATCAATTAAATGTACACCCAAGCAGGGTCCTATTTAGGTATCAAATACAAATTGTAGACTAATAACAAAAACACTATATTTCTTCTAGAGAACTATAATAAATTTATAATTATAAAATTCATACAAATAATCAGAGACTATTCCTAGACGTTAGTAAAAGTAGATATCTCAAAAGTTTCAGTACGAATAAAATTGTACAAATGATGTATATATTTTTTTTGTAAATCAATAGAAAGTGTAATAAGCTGTTTTAAAGCTTTTTTTCATTGAAGTCAACAATAATTTTTTTATAGAAGTAAGCAACCATATTTATAAAAATTTTTGTAGTGAGAAAGGATAAATTATTGGTATTGTGTTTAAAAAATTTTTTTAGGTATAATCTTAACTAGGTAATCTTGTTGGAATTTATTTTTTTTGTGATAAATTGACTAGGCTCTAATGTAGCCCTAGTTCTAAAATGTCAAGAAGTGATTAAATTTTCAGATAGTACGAGCTCGTCGTTCTAATTCCAGTTTGCAGAGTCACAAGTAAGTATTATATTTCTATTTTTTGCTCGTTAAGGATATATTTTTTCTTTTCGAAGATTCCCGTATCTTATCTTCGGATTGTTTCTCTTTATAGCTATTATTAAGATACGGTGGCGTCCATTAAAAATTTTTTTATTATCGTATACCATCCTACGACCCTGGCTCATAGCTCTGCCCTAAGTTGAAGAAGCTTAGCTGGTTGGAAGATCTCTTTAGGGGGCCCTTTTTTTACTCAAAGCCATTTTTCATCCTCTTTACCCTGGGCTTAAACCTTAGCCAGGAACCCCTCATAATTTATAGAGGCTCTGCCGCCTGTAAGGTAGAGTAAATACACTATATATATATCTATATAGAAAAAATAGTGTAACACTACACCTCAACTCCTACATTTTATAACAGATTAATTCTCGCAAGTTTAATGGCTTGAAGCACTAGTACTCGGGTAGCACAATAACATTTCGGTCTTTCGTGATTTCCCAATTATATGTATTTTCTTTTTGAAATTTATTCGCCGTCCACACACTTCTATTAGATGCTTCGGTAATGTTTTTAATCGGGCCGGACCTCTACCCACCACCAGCATTTTTAGAATATTTGCCAAAAGTTACTCTTAGAGATGTTTTTAATATAAACCTCCCCGTGTAAATTATTTGACAGTGTTGAAAATTATTGAATGTCGCCCCGTTCAGTACTTAGAAGATGCGACTTCGAAGCGATCGCTAACCCAAATGTTTAGAGATTTGACTATCCCAAAAATGTCGACCTATGTAGACAGGTATTGTGTATAGTGCTCGTTAATAAAAAATATGGGTAAATCTTTATAACATTTTGGGTTATGTGCTCTTAAATTAATCTCTAAAAATGGAATCTGTAAGCCGTTTTGTAATCATTCAAAATTTTTTCATATTTAAATACACTCTAAGTTCGTCTGTAAATTAAAATAGTATCTGTTCATTAAACAATAATACGAGATGTACAAGTAATGATTTCGGTTGACTCGATGGTGTAGTGGTTAAAACCTTGTTTTGTACGTGGGCAGCACGGGTTCAAATCCTGCTCGAGTCGATTTTTTTCTCTGAGAACTTGCGGTAAAATGTATATACAGGATGGAGCATGAGTGGATATATACAGAGTAAGTTGAAAATCGTGACGTTAAAAAAATGGCGGATTGATGTAAAAAAATTGGCGGATTGATGTCAGACAAAATGGGAGATGACAGATGTGTCGTCACAAAATGGCGGATGACAATATTTGTCAAAGTGACAGGTGTTATGACGGAGGGATGTGGACGTGGCTGCATGACGTCAGAGGGATTGGGTTGACTGCGTGACGTCAGAAATTGGCGGTGACGCCAATGCGGGGGGTGAGGAAAGAGATGCCTCTTCCCTTTGACATACACAAATGATCTACTAAGTATGCTAATAGTTAGGAACATACCAAGCTAAACTATAATTCACAGGTTGACCTTTTTTTATTTCCAAAATTCAAGAAATTGAGCGGAAATGAAAGATTTCGATAAAATGTTGGTGATTCATATCTACTATACAGTAATAAGTGCATATTGTCAAATTACGTAAACAAGGTCTAGATTATTGTTTGTACTTCTAAAACTAATAGAGATTATCTAAACTAGTGAAGTAGTTTTACCAATAATGCTCTCATTTTATAGATAGATATTTGCCTGGAGACAGTACCACAATATTGATAACACGGGCATATCTATTATCAATTCAGTTATTTCGTTTATAGTGTTATAAATTAGTTTAAAATAATTCTATTAAATTGAACATCACAAACGGTTTTATAAACAAAAAAGAACACCTCCAAGCGTTTACAATGATGAACACGGAAAGTACACGACGTGTACAATATCTTTCTGCTGTAACTGGTTGGTATTTAGTTTTTCCACAATTTCAAATTAGCCTTTTTATGTATATGTAGTTGTTGAGTTAAGTAAATTATAAGGTAATTAAAGTGAAAAATGCAAATTGTATTACAGCCACATTTTCCGTTGCGTGTGCGTCCATGCATTCCTCCTGGACCTCTCCTGTTATACCTAAGATTGCAACAGGACTATCACCCATAGATTCGTCTACTTCACAGGTAAACACTAGGATACAGCAAATAGTTTTACTTGACTGAGTTGAGTTTGGGAATTAACTTCTACTTCTACCATTTATGAATTAATTCTAACTTGTATTTATATTATCAACACATACTGAAACGCAATTATTGACGATTTGAAGATTTGACGTTGCCCTTCCATAAGATACGTGCAACTTCCACCAGACTTGTACGTTAGCACTACACTTTAACACTTTTTTAGTACCGGTTATACGATTTTTTGTAAAACATGCGGCATAATGTGCTCTAAAATTAAATTGATAAAAGTATAAAGCAGAAAACTAAACATAAATTAAATTAGTAGGTGAGTTAGATTCTGGGTTTCTTGAAGCGGCTTTTTAAAAAGGCTTCTCCCAAAAACTCTGCTAAATTAACAATTGGTTGCGTTATATTCATTAACGTTTTATAATCAAAGTTAGTTTTCTACTACTCCCACTAATTAAATTAATTAAACTGAATTGAGTGGTTTGAACAACCAACAATGTTAAAGTTGTGACATTCAAGACTAACTGGCCATCTCGGGCTCTCGAGGGTATTTATGCTATCCCTGCCCCTAACATTGCTTGTGGGAACTGCAGAGTGCATGTCTGCTATTTTCTTTATACAATACAAAGTATTATTTCTTAGTAATCTTAATTCTAACAATAAGTTTCTCACAATCTATTGTGATCTGCACCTTAAGTGTCAAATTACGCCTGGAATACAAACTATTCACATCCGTTCTCATGTCTGGTTTATGAAATTCCATTAACCTTTTGTAATATGTCCTTCAATTATACATTGTTGCATCTAACTTTAAGTTTTAATGATTCTATTTATTGTACATATATACTGATTTGGGGGATATGTAACTAGTGTCAGTTTCACTAGACGCAACGTTGAAGTACCTACTACATTTTGTCATAATTTTTTTCTGTGGTTTTGTTGTACCGAAAATGTTGCTATAGACGGATTCACATTTATCATACAAGACCAAGTCGCAAAATTTTTTGTTACTGCATATTTGCGCTCAAAATTCACTTTGACATAGTAAAATCACAGTCTACAGTTTCCCTATTACAATATGTTAAGAAGCATACCTAAAGCTTCAAGAAAAACCACCATTCAATGAGTTTCTGCACCTGAAATTAATTTTACTTATCAATTTTTCAATACATCCGGTTGCAAATCTGCAACACCCCACATTTATGTTCTAATGTTTATAGTCATCGCATATCACTTTATATCTAATGTGGCTATGCTGCTACAGTCAATTTTTTTTAACTACCATAGTTGTAGTTAAATGTAGATTTCACGAGCAGCTACTTTAAGGTGGAGTGCGCATGGTCTATTTCTAAAAGTTAACTCGCAATCAAACACGTATGTGAAGAATAGCTTATGATTTTATTTTGTGTAGAGAAAATAAAGTTCGGTAGTACAATCACTCTGTTTTATAGTAAGAAACAGTGACCATACAAGAAAAAACAGTTGTACAGAACCCTGTACACATTTATGTATTGTCTAGTACATTGCGGATCTGTATCGCTACGTATTTATGGGGTTAGATTTGCTTTTTGTTTTTTTTCATTTATAAAAGGAGTGTCAGAAAAAAGATTGAGTGAGGCTGAGTTGAAGTATTTTGCGGTTCATCTCAGTGAAGTCACCGTTATAGATTCCTTAGATACTGATCCTATCGAATATTCAGATTATTTGCATGAGAACTTGACCAATAAATGAAAGGTAAAAGTAACAAAGGGTTAGAAGAGAACATCTGGAAGAAGAAAGACCAGTGGAAACTGTATAGGAAAATATAGAAATCAATAATTCTGCAGAACGGGGAAAAGGGGATGAAAGACAAACGAGAAGCTGTAAAAATAACAAGAGAAAATTTCTTTCTCAATAGAGTGCAAACTGGTTTTCGAAGAAACGACAGTTTTCCCAGATTTCGTGAATTTAAAGCGTCCATATCAGTATAATCGCAGTCCTTCGCTACAGATCTTCTCTAAGGAATCAAATTCGCATTCAATTCAACAGGATTCTAATAAATTGCTAAGGCTTACGATACAAGTACTGAATATGTATTTCGGAATTATAATTTACATGATTTGTGCATTTGTTTAATATCCGGTTGTACTGGTCACCCAATATCTGAATTGATCAAGTGAAAGCACGAATGATTTGTTTCACGTTGCGCCAGTGAGCCGGTAAGGAAAGACGAAATCAATAACGGAATACTCACCTGAATTACGTGTAACAAAAAAAGTGGAAAAAAGGGAAAAGAAAAGAATTTCGGGGGGAGGGTCTAAAGAACGAAACAACAGGACACACAGACCAATTCGCTTTTTGTAGAACATCTGTTCCTAAAAAGATAAATTTACACAAAAACACATGCAAGGTATAACTCTAATAAGTAATTTCTCTCAAGTGATAGCAAATAATATTAAATTGTTGATTTAGAAACGAAAATCTGAATTCTTCATTACAAAATAACATGACCAATTCAGATTGTGTCTATTTAACTCGATGATACATGGAAAACAGGACAACATGCGTAAAACAATTTCAAATTCTAAATAAACCAAGTTTAAATGACTAATCAAATAAATTTTATCTAATTAGTTGCTAGATGTACGCTGACAAGCTAGGATATACGCTGACGATCTATTCCCATATGGAACCTAATAATACCTAAGAAACGAAGTATATATTTACAATAACGAATTTAGATGCAATCAACATTGACAGGGAATTAAATACCACAACTGATAAATAATTATCAAGTCTATATATAAAATCAAAACCATATCATTCCGTTATCCATCAAAAAAAAAAGGCCACACAAATTTTACACTAATATCCTTATTTTAAAAGATATCAGTATTAAAAAAGTTAATTAGCTCATCGGTTTTTATTATTTTGGTGACACAAGTAAAACTCGCGTACCATAAATAATGGGAGCTATTTATTACCTGTTGCTTTTGATTGTATTCCCTCCCGTATGCGGTCAACGGTTAAGGGTTGCTGCAAGGTCTTTATCTCATCATAACTTTATCTACATATAACGGCAGCCAAATAAAATGCATGGTAGCGACAATGTGAAATTTCTGTAGTATCACCAAGTAAGCATTAGTTCAAAGAACTTAACAATGTGGGAGTAAAATCTAGGACTCAGAATGTACTTCAGCATTCGAAAAATATTCGTTACAAACTGGGCAACCAGATACACAAAAAGGAAAAGAACGTTTTCCGTTATTAAGATTTGTAATTGTCCTATTAAGTTTATATTAATTATCATTAAAGAAGCAGCGCGAACTAACGCTACAAATATATCAATGTATTTATAAAATTGTTTTCTAAAGAATAATCACGGGAATTCTATATAAAATAGAAATAAGTTTGAGAATATTTGTATCTTTCAAACAAAAAAAAAGTTAGTTGTTTTACCCAATTACAATCAAACTAGCAACATTAGGGGAATGTGTCAACGAAGTAATAAGAAGCTGATGAGCTAATTATTTTTGCTGTCTAATACTGTTATCTTCTAGAATACGGATATTAGTGTAAAGTTTGTGCGTTCTTGTTTCTTTATAGATGGATAACAGAATAAAATGGTTTTGATTTCATATATAGACTTGATAATAATCCACCAATTGTGGTGACGAATATTTCGATGACGAACTGGATGTGCGCTGACGAGCGGCAAGCCTTAGTATGTCCCGGAGGCTTGCTCAGGATGTCGAAAAATAAATTTGGTTGTCTTGATCAACTTTGTCGACAACAACCAGAGGTTGGAAGGACCTTACGGATAAAGGACCGACCTCCTAACATCTACTACTTGGTAACTAAGCAACAGGTCTCTGGTAAACTGAATTCCTAGATCTGTAGAAGGCGTTAATAGACCTCAAGGGTCGGATGTTCGAACTTGAAGACAAAAGTTGCACACATCCAAGATCGGTTGTGGGCTCGATGATTTGGACTGGAGAGTGTTACGAAATATGCTAAAGGTATTGTTCCAGAAAACTGCGTTTTACATTTTGGGGCGTAGTTACAACCCAAATTTACGGTGCGTTCTGTGAAAAGTGTTGACTACTACTTCCACCAACACGGAAACTACAGAAATGGTTTCGACTTTCAACGTCCAGGTCACAAAGTGCTCTGGAAGAGAACAGGTTTAAAAGGAGGGGATATGGCGTCGCTTGCTTTACCTGACGACTAGAGTAATTATGTTAAAACGCAGCAAAGGCTTTGAATGCAAACAATGATTGATGGCGCCCCGCTGCGATACACCTCTTTGGATCTGTTAATTGACAGGTACAAGACTTTGTATTTAAAGATTACAATAAAACCCTCAGATCGTAATTTGCATAAATCTAGAATATTCGTTAAATAACTAGTACACTCTAAATAAACATAAACTAATGTTGAGTTCCAAAGTCAGTTCAGTTCTAATTGCAGCTTTGATTATAATAAATTACGATAATAGTTCTACTTAAAATTAGGTTCTATTGTAAAGCGTTGAATGCAATATGCTGTAGTTTAGAGCTCCGATAGTCGTACAGTTGTGATATAAATCTCCATATAAGTACCTGTTCACATAAATTATTGTAGTGGTTATATAAATTAATTAGTGCTTGGATAATTAGTAGTAGTGCTTTGAGACTAAGTTAGTTAAGAAGATAGAATTGTAGTTTAAGAAGATTATACTTGTACTCTTAGTGATTAGTTTGGAAAGTCAATTGTTATGAAAGTTTTTAGAAATTTTATAGTACTACGAGCTGCTGGAAAAGGCTTGTATAACCAGTTTGAAAATAAAGAACTTTTGTTATTGCGAATAGAGTTTTCATTACACTATTAAACATCGCCGCCTGTAATTAATATAAAAGTCAGCAAAAAGAGTAATCATATTGTAGCGGGCTACTATAACGTGTTTCACTAATTTAAAATTAGTAGCAAAAAGTAGTAACAAAAGTCTTTATTACTCACTATTCACGAGTCTAACTAACAGTATATGCCTTATTTATAGATGTTTTCAGTCCAATTAACAATGAAGCACTCTCACACTAATGCTATTTACAAGCACTAGTAGCTTCTTAAACTAAATTCTTAGCCATAGGTTTATTAACAACACTAACACTACTATAATTTATTTATTACACTTCTGTCTATTTATGTACAAGCTGGCGGTACAATGTACACATTCACATAACACAAATTTATATTTAATAGGACTTTAAAGACGTACTGACCAACTAACTATACACGAGATGATTTATATACGACATTTTGATATAGACTAACTCTGTACTTCATCAGCGGTTTTATATATACCCTGAATTAATAGTGATTCATACTTCGATATATGCTAGAAAGTTTGAGGCTTCTATAGTATATACATTGCTTACGGCGCTTGTGTGTTTGACGTGTTGTCTAATAGTAGCTCGTAACAATATGATTACTTAACGCAATAGAAGATTAGAGGGTGAAGCGGTTTCGTTATGCCTCAGTACAGGAAATTTAAACTGAAGTTATAAAAGTGCTTTAGGAATTCTTTGTACTGTGATGGAAATCATGTAGAAAGATAAGTTGATCTTCGGAGAAAAGACCGTACATGCAATTCAAGATTAAATTTAAACGAATCTTCAAGATGGGAAGTTAGTGAACAGTTGAGAATTAGATGACAATGAATTTTAAGAACGTTACAGGTATAGTTTCTCAGATAGTAGTCTGCATCTATCACTATCTGATCTAGGTCTACATCCACCTTTTTTTTTCTATCTCTGCTTGTCATATATCCCATACTATTCCCCAAAAATGCCTTAGAGCGTATTCTGCCCTTCTATTTCTCATATTTTTTTCCCAAAGATGTCCTTGTTCCCTTACTGTTTCTATAACCTATTTGTTATTACCTTTGTCTGTCCATCCTCAAACATCTGAAGCACGGCATTTCAAAGGCCGCTACTGTTCTTCTGTCTGCTTTTCAGACTGCTCGTATTTCGTAGGCATACTGTCTGTGCTGTGCTTCACACATACGCTTTCAACAACTTTTTGTTCTGTGTTTGTTGTCTTTCATCATAGGCGCCGTTCATTCTTGTTGGATGCAGTTCGGTCACCTTCTAATGTTTGACAATTATATACCCTATTTCTCCGACATTCAGTGGTTGCGAAGTGGGGTAAGCAGCCTGTGGCTGCCAAGTTCCCCCAACACTTGAACATTTACTGATTTAATATTTTTTCCAATATATCTTTTTACATAGTCAACATTAGTTGCAGATATTTCACAACAAACAACTAGTTGTTTATAATAATCATCAGATTTATCTGCGCTTATTTTTTCGCCATTGGGTTTCCCGTCTTAAAACTGGTTGGACATGTACCTGCACTTATTTCTTTTCTAAACTAACCTACATAGTTCCCTGAAATTCTCACACAGCAATACAGCTCGGTTCCCCTTATATTGTTTTCTAATATTATGCCCTATTTCACTGAGATTTATTGAAGGGGGTTAAGCAACCTGTGGCTGCCAAGATCCCCCAACACTTAGACACTTGCGAAATAATAGTTTTCCAATAAATGCTTTCACGCAATTACCATAATTCGAGAATATTGCCCATCCAATGCTTGTAGTTGCTTATAATAAATATCATGTTTCTTCTATTGTTTTCTAATATTATGCCTTTTTTCACTGAGATTTATTGAAGAGGGTTAAGCAACCTGTGGCTACCAAGATCCCCCAACACTTAGACATTTACCGAAATAATAGTTTTCCAGTAAATGCTTTCACGCAATTACCATTATTCGAGAATATTGCCCCTCCAATGCTTGTAGTTGCTTATAATAAATATTATGTTTAAGTGCAGTTACTTTCTTCGTCATTAATTTATCCATCTTGGGACTGGTTGGATGCGTACCTCCATTGATTTCTCTACTGAGCTAGCGTACACATTTCCCTGAAACTCCTACAGCCTACATCTTTCACTATCTGTATGCAGTAGTCTAACCTAGGTCTACCTCTTCTTCTCTTTATTTCTATCTCTGCTTCTAGTATATTCCGCACTATTCCCTCATGCCGTAGTATGTGGCCTATCATCCTATCCTCCTATTTTTACCGTTTTCCACATATTTCTTTCTTCCCCTACCATTTTTAGTACCTCTTCGTTCTTAACTTTGTCTGTCCATGATATCTTCATCATACGTCTGTAGCACCACATTTTCAAGGCTTCTACCTTTTTCTTGTCCGCTACTCGCACTGTCCAGGCTTCACAGTCATACAGTGCTGTTCTCCACACATATGTTTTGAGCAATCTTTTCCTTGTTTCTATGTTTGTGGTCTTTGAGCACAGTAGTTGCTTTTTCTTGTTAAATGTAGCACGACCTTGTGCTAATCTTTGTTTTATATCTTTTGCGCTTTTCCCATCTTGCGTTATTTGGCTTCCTAGGTAGCAGAAATCCTTAACCTCTTGTAAGTTCGTGTTACATATTTGTATTCTTGTTTTTGATTTATTTTTCCCTCCTTTGCATACTAGTACTTTAGTTTTACTTTTGTTAATTTTCATACCGTATCTCTCTGTTAGAACCGTTTCCATTTTATTGAGAGCAGCTTCTAACTCTTCCTTGCTAGATGCTAATACCGCTATATCATCTGCAAATCTAAGCATATCAATTTTTTGTCCCTGCATAGTAATTCCAAATGTCTTCCTGCATTTGACAGTATTCATCGCCTCTTCAATGTACAAGTTAAAAATTAGTGGGGATAGGGAACATTCTTGTCTCACTCCTTTCCTGATGTTTACTTCTCTAGTTCTATTACTCCTGTTTGCTCTTTGTATAAGCTATGTACTATCCGTCTATCCCTATAACTCATTCCAATCTTTTTGAGTATTTCGAACATTTTTTTCCATTTTACATTGTCAAATGCTTTTTCCAGATCTACAAACCCTATGTACACGCTTTCCCCTTTTTCTATTGTTTTCTCCATTATCACCCTCAGAGCTAAGATAGCCTCCCGTGTTCCCCTGTTTCGCCTAAACCCAAATTGTTCTTCTCCTAGCATTTCTTCAGCCCGTTTTTCCATTCGTCTTTGTACAATTCTAGTTAATATTTTTGATACGTGTGCTGTCAAGCTTATTGTTCGAAAATTTTCACATCTATCTGCGCCTTTCTTTTTTGGCATAGTTACTATGATGTTATGTTTGAAATCTTTGGGTATCTTGCCTGTCTCATACATATAGCTTACAAGTTGGAAGAGACGTTCTGTTACTGCTTGACCAGCGGCTTTTAGAGTCTCCGCTTGCACCTTATCTGTACCCGGCGCCTTACTATTTCTCAGATCCTTTAATGCTATTTCAAATTCATCTCTAAGTATAGGATATCCCAAGTCATCATTTTCAATGTCTGATTCCTTTTCTAATGCAGTTAGTTCTTCTCCTGCATATAAATTCCCTATATATTCTTGCCATCTACCCACTTTCTCTACATTTTCTATAATGACATTTCTTCCCGCGTCCCTTATATTTTTGCTATACGTTTCTATATCCCTAAAATTGATTCTAATTAGTTTGTATGCTTCATCTGTCTTTCCTACTTCCATCTTAGTTTGTACCTCTTTGCACTTTTCATCAATCCATTGTTCTTTAGCTTTCCTGCATTTTCGAATAATTTCCCATTTTATGGCTTTGTATCTCTGTTTTCCTGTTTCGTCTGATATATTTTTGTATTTTCGTCTTTTTTCTATTAAATTCAGGATATCCTTTGTTATCCATGGTTTCTTATTTACTTTTTGTGTATACCCCAGAATATCTCTGGCCGCCATGTCGAAGCTGGATTTAATGTTATTCCATTCTGTTTTACTTCCTTAGTATCAGATATTTTCCCGATATCTTTGAGTAATTCATTTGTCCTTTTTTCGAATCTTTCTTGAATATTTTTCTGTTTTAGTTTCTGTAGGTCCAAGTGCCTTTTTCCGTTTCTTTTTTTCAAATTTTTAAATTTAAGTGCGGCCTTCATAATTACGATGTTGTAGTCAGTGTCTATATCTGCTTCTGGGTAGCTTCCACAGCCTTTTACTTGATTCCTAAACCGTTGTCTAACAAGAATGTAATCTATTTGATATCTTCCTATATCTCCTGGCATCTTCCACGTATATCGTCTTCTAGCATGATGTTGAAATAATGTGTTTGTAATAATTAAATTGTTCTTGTCGCAAAATTCTACCAGCCTATTTCCTCTGTCGTTTCTAGTGCCTAAACCAAATAAACCTACTATCGCTCCTTCCTTACCCTCACCTACACTGCATTAAAATCCCCGGTAATTATTAAAATTTTCATGTCCTTTTACGTGTCTTAATATGTCTTCGATATCTTTGTAGATCGCTTCTACCTCTTCGTCACTGTAGCTAGAGGTGGGCATGTATACTTGTATTATTACTGTGTTTACCGGTTTAGATTCTAATCTAACCATGAGTACTCTTTCATTCTTTTGCAAGTAATTTTTTACACAGTATCCTATCTTTCTCCGCATAACTATCCCCACACCCAAATTTCCTTCTTCCGCTCCTGTATAAATTACCCTGAAGTCTCCACTCCAAAAATCCCCCGCCTCTGGCCACCGAACTTCGCTGATCCCTACTATGTCTAATGATAACCTATTCATTTCGATTTTTAGGTTCTCTAGCTTACCCACTTGCTTCATAGTTCTAACATTCCACGCTCCGACTCGCAAAATGTTCCCGACTCTTATTCTTAACTTTCCGATCGCATCCTCCGAAGTAGTCCCCTCCCGGAGATCCGAATGGGGGACTATTTTAACTCCGGAATCTTTTACCCCAGAGAATGCCATCATTTTATTATAATTTAGGTACGCTGTGTACTTGGGAGGTAATGTGGTGGTTTCCCGTTGCCTTCCACATCGCGGTAGTGTGTCTTAGACTGTCATACCGACCCCTATGGTCTCTGCCAATCTAAGTACCGAAAGAGCCGCTGCCCTCTTTCGGGAACCTGTTTTAGTCTGGTTCCTCACTAACGACCCTACTACTATGGTTGGACCTGTAGATTGGCTCTTTAGCTCATTAGAACACGCAAGCCATTTCACCTGTTCTAGTAATCTAGAACTTTGGCAAAGTGCAGGTCCATTCGAAATGGATAGTAGTACTAAAGGAGAATAATTTCCGCATTGGACTGTAACTGCCTACATAACTAGAGGTCGTCACCAATGTCACGAACGATTGTAAAATATTATAGTATGTGAATTACTGGTTCAATCGGGAATTAACTTGACCCCCGCCTAATTTTGAAGTACAAGGTTTTCTAGAGAAAAGTCCTAAAGAAATAACAACTCAAAATCAGGAAATTGAGATTTTGTCAGAAAATTCACATGAAAAACAATTAATTACACTAATTACTAAGAAATCTAGATAATCTCAACGATAAAAGCACTAATACAAATATTTAAAACTTATCAGCTGTAAAAAGCTTTCCCAAAGTAGTATGCTACATTACCTATAAGTTAATCACGCATCTAAATAGTGGCAATATATTGTATATTGTATATTGTATCTGGACCGTAGTTGATTGCTTTTACATTAGTTGTAGAAAGCATACCATTGTACAACATTCTTTACTCTTTATTTTTACGTGATAGTCTTCACCTTTCTACATTATTCATCAAGACAAATTAATCATAAAACTGCAATAATTTTGAATACAATTTAATAATTATCATTCCTAATTTTATAAACACTTAATAATGAGTTGGGCCGGCTTTGAATATAAACAATGTAAGATTACAGGGTAAACTAAAGTAATCCTTCCCTAGATCAGGAGTGCATATAAACTAATATTATATTTCTCAGAAGAAGTAACCCTAATCTTATTGGTGAAATTTACCAATACAGAAACTATTAAAATAAAATATTATTATATATTTGAAAGGAATGTTACAACTATAAAATGTTGTCTTCACCTTAATGAAATCTTTAAAAGACTTTTATAATTTAACTTTTCTTTAATTTTGCTTGTATGTATGACTTCTCTTTTTTATCTTAGTGAACATGCATGAATATGTGTATGAACACTAGACTACGTGTCTAATGGAGGTAGGACAGTAACTAACTAGTTTTAACTTGGATTTAAAGATACTATTATAACAAAATCATTACGATTACTCATTCTAAATCCATGATTATTTCAACCTTTATGTGTGAGTTTCATGAGATGCTAAATTTAATTATTTTTCAATATTATTTATAGGAAGCAATTTCATGGATGGTATCAATTTGCTCGCTTGGGGCTTTACCAGGAATAGTTATTTCAGGATGGTCCATGGAGAAATTTGGAAGACAGCGTACACTGCAGGCTGCCGGCATACTGTTGTTTATACCATGGATGTTATTAGCATTTGCCACATCTATATGGATGATGTGCATTGCAAGATTCATTGCAGGAATAGGAATGACGGCGGCATATAACGTACGTATAGTTTAGGCACATAAGGCATTAACACTTAATAGTTTCAATTGAAAATGTAAATAAAACTGGTGCATTTAGTTCATGCATTCATATACTTTTAAATATTCTAAAATGCAAACCTATGGCATATACGCTAATCGTATATTATTTAAAATATTTATATTTAAAGTGCGTTCCAAAGTAAACAGGCTCTTTTCAAAATAAACACCTATTGATGGTTGCCTGAATTGGAAAAGTTCAACCCTCACTGAAGTTCTGCCAAACGCGCATGACAATCGTACGTGTGGAAGCGGTTGTTACTTAGACCAGGGGTTCTCAACCTTTCAGGCTCTGAGCCCCTCTCCATACTTTAGTGTGAAGTCACGTCCCCCTTTATGGAATAAGTTAATTTAGACTTGTATATGATAATTTTACTTACATTATGTTTGTGTAAAATGACTTTGAACTTAGACTACACATACTCTAGTAAAAAATATAAAATCATATTTGTTCAAAAAAATTTAATTACACAAATCATCGAAAAAATTACAACAAAACGTCAATAATGTAATCATCAAAATGTCCATTACTTTTGTAGTACTAGTGTGAGAGCTGGCACTGTTTCTCGTCAACTATTTTTGTATGGCCGGTAATGTCGTATCGCCTAGTCCAGACCAACATACTGTTACTGCCGAATCGGATTTTGCGTATAAGTCTGCTGCAATTGAGAAAAATACTTTTATTTCACATGACCAAATTGTTAAAGTTTCTCCTACGCCTACGGGTGGATCAGATACTTCTTTCGTACTTTCTACTGTTTTTTTTCCTAGTTCTGCTCTTACTCGTCAGGTCATATGCTTTAATTGCGACAAACCTGATCATGTTTCGATACGTTGTACTCCTCTTCAAGTACTCCACTGTTATGGTTGCGGATATAAAGGACTTTCTAGCCGCAACTTTCCAGACTGTCATCCTACTACTAAGGTTTATGAACTTCTAACTGATGTTTCTTTATCTACTGTTGTTGAAGTTCTTCTTGATGCTGTTTGTTTTTGTAAAGTTGACGAAGTTCTACTTGATTTTGTTCCTTTATGTAATGTTACTGAAGAATTAGCGGATATTGCTTTTCCTAAGGTTGATATTCCTACAGCCAATGCTGTTTTCTGTCCTAACTGTGATACTGCTAGTCTTTTATTTAACATCAATAAAATTTTATCTGTTTCTGTCCCTTTATCTAACGTAACTAAAGTGTGCTCTGCTTTTGTTTCTTTTTGTAAGGTTGATTCTCTCACAGTCAATACTTTTTCTACCGTCGATATTCTGACAACCCATGATGTTTCTTTTTCTACCGTTGACTTTATTACCACCAAACCTAACAACAAACAACTTTCTTCTATAACGCGAGTTAAGGTTCGGGCCTTTGGAGCGGTGTTTTTAAAAACAATTCCGAAGACTTAACAAATTTATTTTAACTTGAAACAGAAATTACAATGGAATTTTGAATAAGTTATAACATAATAACTTTAATCAAAAAATAATATTAATTGTACTGAGGTGAGTAGCTTGAACAACGAAGTATGGAGTTCGAAAACTGACTGCCGGGCCTTGAGCTCCCGGGCTTTTTATAATAACCTGCCCCTCACACAGCTGTGGAAACTTGCAGATCTCATGTCTGCGTTTCTCTTAATTGTACACTTTATTACAATGTAACAATCTTATTTCTAAGTAATTGCGGTATGTTAACCGCCTGTGACCTGCCACCTGCAGTATCACTGCCCTCTCGGATGCAAAGTTGCATTCCGTTCTCATGAACTGTCGATAACCTCTCTGGGTTATCCTTGTATTACAATGTTGCAATGAACTTATACTTTATTTAACAATTTCTAATAATTCTTATTAGATTCAATATATTCAATATATATAGATAATTGGGGGATACATAACTCGCGTTTTGAGTTTTCTAACGTGTCCTTGTCACCTCCTAAACCGTGTGCTTCGACTACTACACTCCTACTGTTGCTGTTTTGTAGAAAACTGACTAAAAGAAGAAGACATTAGTCTATGCCCATTCCGAACCTGAGGACATATGTTGGCGAAATCCTAATGTCTTTGATCTCGTTTCGTTTTCTTGCGGGCGGCGCAAACGTCTTAAGCTCAATACTTAGTCCTTGCGCCCCAAATTCTTATGCCGACTTTGCTTTTCTTAGGATTTCTTTATCTACTTTCCTGTTTTGCTTGGTTTTCATTCTTTTTCTTTCACCCGTGTGGGTCTGTGAATAGAATAGCCCCATGGTACGATCTGCCTGTCGGTAGAGGCGACTAAAGCGGTCCAACACATACACACTCACACAAACACACACACACACACACACACACACACTTCATACACCCACACATTTTTGCTTGGTTCTCCTTCCTTTCGCTCTCTCCTTGTACTCCACCCGTGTGGGTCAGCCCCATGGTACGACCTGCCTGTCGTAAGAGATGACTAAGGCGGTTCAACACATACACACACACTTGATACACATACACACACTTCATACACATACACACACTCACATACTCATACATCAACACACACATACACACACGCACTCACGCACGCACGCACATGCACAAATGTACTCATACATAACTACACTAGAATATTCTTTTGTGCGATTCTTAGGGGTTTTTTTGGTGTTATTCTTTTTGTTTTTTTTTCCTCGTTTCTTTCGTTCCACATTGCTCTCCTTTTTCCTGTGGCTGGCCTTACTTACTGTCGGTCTTACTGTCGTGCTGACTTAATTCATATTTTCAATCCGCTTCCTGTGGTAGGTGCTTTTTAGTCGATTTTTCCTTTTCTTTGGAAACCACGACTTATTCGACTTTAGGACTAGTTAGTATTTCTTTTCTTTTGTTCTTCGGTTGTTGTGATTCTTCGGTACCACAGTTTGAAGTAATTTCATTTTTTTTTCTATCCAACATTTTTGTTGTTCTCGAGCATACTTTGAGGTTTGACACATTTGTCATTTTGGCTGTTACTCTTGGTTTTCTTCCTCGTCCCTTTTCTTACTTTGGGTTTTTTCGCGAGAAACCAATTTCTTTTCTTGAGGTTGAAGACTTTACTGTTTCTTTACTAGAGATATCCGTCCTCCGACGATTTTTCTTCAGTGTTAAGCTATTGCATCTTTGTCCTCGATGATTGCTACCTTCTACTTTTCCTTTCCCTATGTTCCCTAAACTTTTTGATTTAGTCTGGTATACTGGTACTTCGAGCCGAATGGGAATTCTTTTCTTTGCTTTTGGAGTGTTTTCTTTTGTTGTTTCTTTCTCGTTAAGCAATTTTTTTTTAGTTGGTTCTATCTACTTTTGAATGTTGGTCTATCAGTCGATCTTTTTGTTTTTTTTTTGGGGGGTTTTTAAGTTATTAAGCGAATTTTTTTCTTCCAAGTACTGTCCTGTCCGCTGCATTACTTTTGTTTTCCTACACCGACCTGTTTATTTTGCTGGGGGGAGGGTTGTTACGTTCGCTTTTGACGGTAAGTTAAAAAAACACACCCTTCTTTGTCTTACATTATTCATGCACGTAGACTCTGTTTCAATATTCAAACAACACCCGGTATCTTAGACCTTCTTACAATAAGTACGCTTCCTAATAATTTTCATTTTAAACCTATTTACTTCGAAACGAAAAGCTTTGCTATAATCTCAATCGTCCGTACCTTGCTTGAGGTATCCGTTGACTTGATACACATTACTATAGCGCATAATTACTTTTTATTATACCCAATCATAAAGACTCGTTGAAATAATAGATCGTACTTATTTGTTAAGTTTTGTTTCAAGTTTCTAATCCTATTTGATAACGCGAAGATTGAAGTTCGAATTCTTGTTATTTGTACGAATTTTTAATTTAATTCTGCGGTTCATCCTTATATGTATTTTCTACATTACTCGTCCTATTACTTCACGCGCGATGCACGTTTTTTTCTGATAAAAAGTGTAGACTTAGGGTGCATTAGTAAATGCTCCTGCGTTATTAATATTAGTAAGACTCTCTTTGTAGCTCTTCGCTGGAGGCCAAATTGTTTTATGTAGGCCCGATTATTCTTTTTATGTAGAACCAACTGCGCTGGTATGTGTTTCGCTGTTGCAGTGATTGTCGCAGCGCACATCTGTCGCCCGTGGTGACGCTGCATCTGGACGCAAGCACCCTGACGCTTAGCTGATTCACCTCCGTGGATGCAAAGGGCACACGATAGTATCTTGGCATATGGAGGTATGTTGTGATAGTCTTCCCATATATCGAGAGCACTTCTTTTCTTTCTACTCTTGTTGTTAGTGCGTCACTGGTGCTCCATAGTACTTTATGAAATGATTACTAGAATTTGTTCTACCGTTAATATTATTACTTTAACACCCAGGTGTTATGAGAAAGTATAAACCATTTTTTTTCTTTTTTTTGACTAATGAATTCTACATGTTAAACGAAATGCGCACTTCGTACGTCAACTCTTGAAATTTGTTCTTTGTAATATAACTATGTATTTATTTTTTTTGTTGGTTTAAATCGAATTTTTTTTAATTAATTTTTATTGTAAATATAAAATCGATAACGATGTAATTTTTTTTTGTTTTGTTAAGAAATCCCCCTCCCCCTCTAGCATTGGTAGTTAGCCTGACATTTCTACGTTTCTTGTGTTTTATTTTGTAATCGTAAATCGTGCGGGTCCTCACTGTAAGTATCTTTTCTGTTTCAGTTTGACCCATGCGCTTCATAACGTAGCAGAAATTAAGCTTCTGTGAATATCCTTCTGTGGTTTGCTAAGTAATCGTTTATATACCTTGGGAAAACCACATTAAAAATACTTCTCACTGTTCGTAATAGACATGTGTTGACTTCCCGTCCAATCAGAACGCGCAGCGAAGCAATGGTGGTTCAAGCAAACACCATGACGAATCTCGAATGAACCAGTTATCTTGATCGACGTGTGCGGAAGTGCAATATAAACCGGTCATGTAGTGATCCCATCGAATTCCTATATTTATCCTTATCGAACCTTATCTATGTTTCTGTGAGTGTTGTAAATAATATCAACGAAATTCGCCAGTGAATGTAGTCTACCCACTCGCCGTACAACCCTGAAATTTAGAACAATTATTGGTTAACCAACTTGCTACGTTTGCATTCATTTACTGGTAGTCAAATTATTAATTAAATATACATTGTAATTTGGGAAGTTGTGTATAAATTCTGGTAATATAGTACGCCCTCTATGCGAGTATGTGATTTACTACTGTACCTTTACTTTTGTTCAAAGTATGTAACAGGACGTCAACATATTTTGCCTTTCAGAACCGTAGGTTGGCATGCTCAGTGAGCCCACGGTTACGATCTTTCCGTTACATTCTGTAGTGAACAAATTTGCACGTGCGTACGGCGCGGACCAGTACGCACGTTTTTGCGCGCAAGTACGCACTCATACACGCGCATGAACAAGGTGGCTAGAATATGCACACAGAAGCAGGCGCTAGTAGACTCGTAAACAGAATTCCACTTTGGAGCACAAACACAATATACACAAATGCACGCACATTCATATTGCTGTGATATCCCTTATTAACCCCCTCGTTTGTGCGCGATTTTAATTGCTGTGAAATTCCCCTACTGTGGGTGTCATTAAAATTGATATGAAATCGCTTTACGTTGGGTGTTTTTTTTATTTGATATGATATTCCTATTGTACGACGATGAAGATTTAAATGAAACAATTAAAAATCACACACTATAATAATTGGTAATATGTACAATGTTGTGTAACCTCAAAATTTTTCCCTGGATAGAATATTTACATTTACCAAATTTATGCTTTCTTAAAAGCCAGCAAAAACATCTTTTAATTACTCTCAAGTATCTTCCAACGTTCTAAGATGCTTTCCCTGTTTTCATATTTTTAAATGACCTTTTTTGATGACTTACAAATATATAATGTATAGCAAATATTAAATTTGAAACAGTCTTTAAATATAAATGTTTAAAAATCATTTACCTGGAACGGTCACTGGAGTTGCTTCATAGTGTCTGTGGTCTGCATACCTTGCTATGTCCACTCTACTTATTGGTCAGAATTATCTATTTTTGAATTTTCCTTGAATTAACTTTGAGTACCCTTTTGTTCGCACTTTCAGATGTATTTTTAGATTTGTGTTAAGGTTTAGATCTCGACATGAACATCGACTTGCATATAAACTTGAATATCAGCTTAGTACATATGACGTCAACTAAACTGACATCAACGAAAGTGACATCCACAAAAGCCGTCTCAACAAAAGCCCTGTTTTAGTAAATATTAAAATTAATTTAATTAATTGTTTTACTTACGTCTATTTGTAGATCAGCTTACTTTTCGTCGCACGTTTCACTAATTAATTTCATCACTTAAATTTCTACTGCATTTGAGCAGAATTTGTGCTTGGTTGAATATAAACTGCCTTCTTTATTCATTTCTTATCGTATTTATAAACCCTCCTATCAATGCTTTAATTGGTACGCGTCGCGTGTTTATTGATAATCCCCGCCTATCTCTGTAGTCCTTGTGATTTCTTAATTTTTCATGTTTTAAATGTTGTACTTTCGTTCTATTCCTCACGTCTACATTCAATATATTATAGCTTTAGAAAATCCAGTTATCCATTGCAATCCTGTCACGTATTTCTATTTGTCGTTTAAAAGTCCACAACTTATCGTACAATTGACCTTCTGGTGTTTATTTGTTATTAAAATATGTTCTAAACAAATGTACTATTTCTAGTCACGTATTTAATGACGTATTAGAATGCGTTTTTTATACATGCGTTGATATTTTCGACGAAATTATTAAATATCCAGAATACCAGTTTAGCTATCTTTCCCGATAATGTATTTATATTGATGCAAATAGGTGCGTTTAAAATCTTATCTTCACTCGTAAATTATACTTATAACATATTACACTACGTACATATTATTGTTTTAGCTAAATGGTATCGGATTATTGCAAAATGAGCTTCTTTCTTATGCATTAAATCAAATATACTATATATACAGTGTGCTCGTAATTGACTTTTACTAAAATAGTCGATTTACTCCTATAATAGATGGAATTATTTGGTTTTCTTAAAGTTTAAATTATTTATATCTATCTTACGACCCCTATGAATTAATCTACCTTTAAACTACCCTCTTATCATAGCAATATGTTCTCTCAAACGCGTAACTTATACAGACACGTTTGCTGAAACAAGTACGTGGTTTCATCTTATAGCACACGTGAACACGAGAACTAGTTAAAACAATTTTACTAAACTGTATTTTACATTTGTTTAGGATGCTGTTTTTTTTAGATTACGCCAATTTATAATGGAGAAATAGCTGAAAAGGATGTTAGGGGAAAACTAGGATCCACAGTAAATGTACTTGCAATATCTGGAAGTTTAGTTATATATATTGTTGGACCATTTGTGTCATACTTGGTATTATGCCTTTGTTGTAGCATTTTCCCGCTACTATTTATAGGACTATTTTATTTTATGCCAGAATCGCCATATTACTTAGTGAAGGTGGCTGACTACGAAGCCGCAGCAAACAGTCTGAAGCGATTAACGGGAAAAGTGGATGACATAGCCCTTAAACGACAATTGGATGAAATAAGTCAAGACATTCACGAAGAAAATAAAAATAGAGTGACCCCGTGGGAATTTCTTTCAAAGAAACAATATAGAAAATCCCTAGTTCTACTTCTAGGTGAGTATTTGTATAATCTATCACTACTTGTTTGGGGTAAGATTGAAATAAAAGACTTTGATATATGCGGTCTTAATACTAGCTCGGTGTAGAACAGTATACCCTACCGTTTTCCAGGTGTATTGAAAATGGTAGGTGTACGACAGGGTATAAACAAATTCCCCTGGTAAAGCTAGCCTCTACCATTTTTGGTTGTGGAGACTACAAGAGACTTAGAATCTCAAAGGGGAAATTAGGAAGCATTGAAAAGCTCTGACCTTATGAAGAAGTTACTACAAAAAAATATTGAAACACAGATTTGTGGAAAAGTATTATTTTAGTATTATATTACGAAAAATTTAAAGTGGAATAATTTGTTTATAAAACTGCTACATGCATTGACGTAGCCTAGGAAAAAAACCTAAAAAAGGAATGGACCGGTTTCAATCGGTGAGGGGGCGGGGTATTATACCTACAACAAAAATTAAGGGAGGCCTGAAATAAAGAAAGAAAATTACACACACTCGTTCATACTCAAAACACAACATATCAACCAAAGAAACCTATAATTAAACACAATATGTACACGCAATAAATAATTGCACACTAAATCTAAAAAGAAATATCAACCAAAAGAACAAATCTTTAAATGGCAAGCTGCCGGTTTTAGGTTACTCCCTAGATTGAGTTTCAACAAAAAGGAAATTAAGCGAAATTACCCGTCTAAAACCAACAGCTTTAAATCAGCATGGTAAATTTAAAACTACGTATATACATCTAATTGCAACAACATTTTCAAACGTGCCAGCGAGCCTTCAAATCATTTTCACTTTAATAAGTTGTACACTCTTAGTTATTTAAGACAAATAGTGATGCATTCAAATAGTGTTAATAAATCTCAAACCTATTCACTAATTGTCGTCTAAACGGATTAAATTTAGGAATGCATGAGCTTAAACTGTAAATCCCAACCGATATGGTCGCAATCGTAAATAATAGAGAAAGAAAACGCATCGTCGAAGTTGCTGACGTCGGGGTTGAGTCACTAGCTGGTCCACGTCAATGATTAGGTGGACCTACACCCAGAAAGAACGCACTGGGCCTCCCATTACAGCAAGTGACGACCATTTATTGTGGCTTTAAGGCCACCGGAAGAAGCTAAAGCAATTACCAGTAAAAATTAATTTAATTTTGACAAAAAATACAATTTTCTAAAAACCCTAAATACTTATCACGTCGTATTGCGTGCGCAAAATTTTCATAACGAAAAACGGAAACAACCAAACATTTCTGCACATGTCTCCGTTGTGTAGATTGGAAAGTAAATAAAATGAATATTTCTATTCAGAATGAACCTGGAAAAACACAGTTTATATTGGTATAATACGCAGCTTTAATTCGACGAATTTTTCCGACGGAAAACACATAAGAAGCAATTATCGGATACTTGGAACACGTTATCGACTATTTGAGTATAGCGTAAGCTTTACTTTAGGAAATTCTGGGAAGTAGAATTTATTATTAATTAGCGGAAGTATTTACTAAGTAAAATATACAGGATATCTAATTTATCGAATAAAGTTCGTTTTAAAAGCAAAGTGGATTTTAGTTAAAAATTGTTAGCCAGTGTATTTCTTTTTAGTTATGAATCGACGATTTTATTTAACCGTAGACATGGAATTTAGATAAACGTATAATTAGTTAGCAAAAGATTTGAGTTGAAAATTATTGTAAATAAAATAACCCATTATTGACGAAAATAAACATAACATGACAAAAGATTCAACTTAGGACATAGGTTAAATAAAATAGCAAATCACAAAGTTTTTGTCTGATCATACTATTTTTAAATTAAATACTTGTAGGTTTTAATCCATATGTTCTTTCATTCTTAAAGTTAAATCTACATTTCATAGCAAAAACACACGTTTTACAGATAAAGTGAGTTGAAGCATATTTTGTATAAAGATAACAGTGGTACTTTAAGATAATCCTGAACCGGCAAACATTTGCAAAATGTTAGGTATATCTAATTCTTTTTATTTTACTTCTTTAACCAACCGTTTCATGAAACCTTTAATTTTACAAACAGTCTGTTAACTTACTTCATTTAGAACATTTTTTTATTAGATTAATTAATATATATATATATATATATATATATATATATATATATATAAAGTATAATATATATGTACATATTATCATGGGAAATAGTCCAAATCAAACAACAGAAACTGATTGAAAAATTTAATCAACACCTAACGTTTCGGTACATTCTTTTCGTACCTTTTCAAAGGCTAAAATGGAAACAAATAATTCGAAATTAGCAAGAAATACATAACCTGTCGCTAACTACTTACATTGATCAATTATATTAAAGGAAATTGAAAAACAAATTACTGCACGATTCACATAATAAATGCGGGTCATAAATTAAAAATTAAAATTGCCTGAAGGGCAATGTCATGCCACGATGGCCTTAAAAAAGTAAAGACAAAGTTGATAATGACAAATTCTATAGGAGTGATAGGGCACGTTTTGAAAATGGCATTGATTACAAATCTGAAGGAAAATACCTAACGTTGTTTAAAAATATAACGACAAATTTGAATTATTTTAATTATGTAACTTTCAACACAACTAATTCGAAAAATCACCAATCTACTTATCTTCGTTTATAAAATTGGTGAATCAAAACGATCCCTTTTACAATAAAGATAACTACATAGTAAAAATTTGTCTGTATTCACAGGCTCAGGGTCTGCAGAGTCACCTACGGTTCTTAGACCAAAAAGGTACAGCTGGTCAAGATCAGTAGAAAAAGTACTTAAAACTCATGCACGTCACGTCCGGGCGCAGGAGAGAGGTTATGTATAAATTCCATTCCATAAAAGATGATATTTGTTTATATTCCATCACATCAAATAGTAGTCCCTCTAACAAAGAGCATGCTAGAGAAGGCCAGAAAAAAAAATTAATAGAAAGGGAGACTCTAAAACCAGTTTGTGTTAGGGCGATATTTTCATGTGCTTACAAAAAAAAATTAAAATTATAGGTACATATATCTTACCATTATTTCATTTAATGATGGGCCTTCAGAAAACGACATAAAGTTGGTCTATTCACCATTATCTCGATAGGAATATTTTTAATAAACTTTAAAGATTTATAATATATTACATACCACTCAGGACAGATATTTTTCCTAGGGATTCAACTAGAAATGATATACTAACACTAACAAAGGATAGGATTCTTAATGAAGAGAGAAGGGGAAGGAGATGGAGGGAGAGAGGGAGGGAGATGGAGAGGGCGAGGGAGAGGGCGAGCGAAAGGGAAAGCGGGAGGAAGAGGGAAAGGGAAAGGAAGAAAGAGAGGAAGGAGGAGTGGGGGAGAGGGAGAGCAAGAGCAATAGGAAGATGGAACAGGAGAGTGAGAGAGTGAAGGAGAGGGAGGAGGCAGGGGGAGGAAAGGGAGATGAAGAGGGACACGGAGACGGAGAAAGAGAGGGAGAGGAAGAGAGAGGGAGAGGGATAGGTTGAGGGAGAGGAGAGGGAGAGGAAAGGGAGAAAGAGAGGAGAGGGAGAGGGAGAGGGTGAGGGAGAGGGAGAGGGAGAGGGAGAGGGAGGAGAGGAGAGGAGAGGGAGAGGGAGAGGAGAGGGAGAGGAGAGGAGAGGAGAGGGAGAGGGAGAGGGAGAGGAGAGGAGAGGAGAGGGAGAGGAGAGGAGGGAGAGGGAGAAAGAGATGGAGAGGGAGAGGGAGAGAGAGAGGGAGAACGAGAGGGAGATGGAGAGAGGGAGATGGAGATGGAGAGGAAAGTAGAGAGGGAGATGAAGAGGGCGAGGAGTAGGGAGAGGGAGAGTGAGAGGAAGTGGGAGAGGGAGATGGCAAGGGAGAGGGAGAGAGCGAGATGAAGAAAAAAGGGAGAGTGAGAGGGAGAGGGAGATGGCGAGGGAGGAGGAGCGGGAGAGGGAGAGAAAGAGGGGGAAGAAGCGGGGGAGGGAGAAGGACTGGGAAAGGGAGAGGGGAAAGGAGAGGGAAAGGGAAAGGGATGGGAGAGGGAAAGAAAGAAAAGGAGAGGGAAAGAAATAGAGGGATAAGGAAAGAAAGAGAGAGAGGGAAAGAAAGAGAGGGAGAGAGAGGGAGGAGAGAAATAGGAAAATTCGGTGGGGAAAAGTAGAGGAAGAGGGAGAGGGATAGGGAGAGGATGAGGGAGAGGAAGAGACGGTCAATATTCATTTTATTACACACCTCAGTTGTGTATGGGTCAGATTTGACTGCCAATGAATTAAGAAAAAGTATTTTCTAATATTAATCACGCGAGCAACTTTTATTACTGACTATAACATACATAACAAATGTATTAGAATTACAAGCATAACGCTTTATTTAAATAAAGCGTATTTTGCAAGAGAGAACTAAACGCATATAGGCAACTTTAATAATATCCAGACAAAGGATCTACTAACTTATGAGATAGAATTTATTGTAAGTTTAAATAACGACATCCAATATTTGTACTTACATGTATGTTTCTAACAGGTTTCGATGTGCGTGTATATGTTGACACGTTCTAACATACAGAAGCTATGTGTGTGGTCTGGAAATGCAGGATTCCAAGCGCAAACTTGTACAACAATAAATTAACGTAACGTAAGGTTAGTTCACCTTGCTTGGATAACGGTTTTGTAACCCAATATTAACTGTTTGATATAAAACAAGTAACTCATGGCGAATATGTGACGGTAACCTACAACAATAAAAGAAATATACCATTTTATGGTCGAAATGCACTCTGCTGTAGCTGTAGAAAAATAATTCGGAAAGAAAGCGAGTTACATATCCCCCAAATTAATATATAAGTATATTCAAATGCAACTATTAAATCTTAAGAAATACATTGTTACATTGTATAATTGAAGGACACATTATAAAAAGTTAATGAAAGTTCATAATCAGACGTGAGAAAGAAAACAACTACTTTGTATTCCAAACGTAACATGATTACTGCACGTGCAGGTCACAATAGATTATAAGAAAGCAATTGTTACTACTAAGAAGTAAAACAATGTATTTTATCAAGAAGTAGCAAATGCGAAGGCAGGGATAGCATAAATACTCCGAGGAGCCCATGATGGCCAGTCAGTCTTGAACTTCATAACTTTAACATTGTAGGTTGTTCAGTTACTCATTTAGTAATTAGTAGTTTTGAATATTTGTTAATTAAAACATTAATAAACATAACGTCCAAGTTACCAAATCATTATTGTAATTACTGTAGAAATCATTTGGAAATAAAGACTTTTTTAAAAGAAGCTACCAAAGGCCCAAAACCTATCTACTGTCACACTTAAATAACAGTGTGCTCTAAATTTTTATATACAAAATGTTTATAGTCAATCAATGTAAATCGCTAAATAAATACCCAAACAATAACAGTCATCGTTATAAGCACATTCTGACGATTTGGGCGAAGTATGTTCGAATAACACACCTGAACATCTATAATTGTGCGATGAGTATCCTGACAAATCAGACCCAATTCTTTCTGATGGAAGTCATAAAGGCGACGCAGAGAAGAAGGAGCAATCCCTACAGTTGCAAATGATGTACTACACTTATATTAACCCGATAACAGCAGATTATCCTGCTCGGTACATTTTACACTATATCTTAGAAATCGGCAAAATTCACAAAAACTTACGTTAGAAATATATTACTTAGTAGTACTTTAAAGGTAGCAAAAGTTATTTTAGTGCCGCTTGAATGAATAAAAATATACTATCACGCGAATTTGTTTATATCCAGTCAACAAGTGTTAAACGTTCATGTCCAGGGATTGGAATAGCCTAGTTAAAATAATTCTGAATTGTAAACAAAAAATGAGAAACTATTTAAATTTTTAATACCAATAACATCTGTGAAGCTGCAGCAGGAACGAGTCTAATAGTTTCATGATTTTTACGATCATACGTCACCGTTTCCTTAAAGCATTCCGTAAAATTATAGATTAAAGGAAAAAGCATATTTCTAATTTTACACAAACGAAACTAAATCATGCTTCTTAAAAGAATCCTCCGCGATCACCTGTACAACGAGTACTGTACAAACACGATAACTCCAATGATGCAAACTTATTATTTCGTTCTAACAAGCCAAAGTAAAAATCGACACTGGTAAAACCCGTTTAATAACGAATATACCTCAACATGTATAACTATATGATAAGAGATATACATACAACCACACGCGTAGAATCATAACGTACCGGTAGGATATTGATAATAAAGTAAAATATTTTAATGCAATATTGAAATAGAGCGGATTTCCAGTATTTACCTAAATTATAATTACCTCTACTAATAAAACCTATACGTTGACAAATAAGCATTTGTTTGCTTTTAGGAGGCAGTCGAAATTGTTAATGAAAATTCGCAAATGACTGCAAATACTGTAAGGAATGTGAAATTTAGTTAAAAACGAGCAAAAATATTTAACTGCAGGTACGGTACGTCGCGTCTCTTACTCCGAGCTAACCTACACATTTCCTTGAAATCACAACAGACTGCATCTTTCATTATCTCTGAGCAATAGTTTAATCTAAGTCCATCTCTATTTTTCTTTTTCCTTTTTCTGCTTTTAGTATATAGGGCGCTACTCCCTCATGCCTTAGTATGTGACCTATTATCCTATCTTTCCAATTTTTTACTGTTTTCTCCGTATTTCTTTCTTCTCCTACTATTTCTAGAACCTGTTTGTTATTAACTATTTCTGTTCGTGATATCTTCATCATACGTCTGTAACACCACATTGTAGTGGCTTCAATCTTTTTCCTCTTTGCCTCTTCTACTGCGTACGTTTCACAGTCGTACAGCGCTGTGCTCTACATACATGCGTTCGGCAATCTTTTTTTTGTTCCTGTTTGTTGTAGTAGCTGCTTTTTATGTTAAATGTAGCACGGTTTTGTGCTAATTTTTGTTTTATATATTTTGAACTTTTCACAACTTGCGTTGTTTGATTTCCTAAGTAGCTGAAATCTTTAACCTCTTGGAAGTTTTGTATTCTGGATTTTGACTTTAGTTTTATTTTTGTTAATTTTCACACTGTATAGCTTTGTTAGTACTGTCATTAAGAACTGCTTCTAACTCTTCTTTGCTAGATGCTGATACCACTATATCATCTGTAAATCTAAGCATGTCAATCGTTTATCCCTGCATAATGATTCCAAATGTTTTTTTACATTTAACGGTATTCATTGCTTCTTCGGTGTACAAGTTAAAAATTTATGGGGATAGGGCACATCCCTGTCTCGCGTCTTTTCTAATTTTTACTTATTTACGTTCCTTCTGTAACTCTGATTCGGCTGTTTGCTTTTTATATAACGTATGTACTACACGTTTATCCCGATAATTTATTCTAATCTTTTTGAGTATTTCAAAAATTTGTTCCTATTTTACATTGTCGAACTCTTTTTCCAGATCTACAAAACCTATATACACACTTTCTCTTTTTCCTATTGTTTTCTCCGTTATCACCATTAACGCTAAAATGGCTTCCGTGTTCGCCTATTTTACCTAACATAAATTGATGTTCCGCTAGTACTTCTTCAACCCGTTTTTCTATCCGCCTTTGTAGAATTCTAGTTAATGTTTTTGATACATGTGCTGTAAAACTTTTTGTTTAAAAGTTTTCACAGCTATTCGCACCTCCCATTTTTGATATAGTGACTATTATGTTAAGTATGAAATTTATAGTTATTTCGCCTGTCTCATACATATAAGTTACAAGTTGGAAGAAACTGTACTGATTGTCCAGCGGCTTTTAGAGTTGCTTTCTTGCGACGCTTATATTTTTGCTGTACGGTTTTTATCCCAAAAATTCATTCTACATATGCTTTGTCTGTCATTCCTATTTCCATCTTAGTTTGTACCTTTTTGCACTTTTCACTTGTTTTCTTGCTTCTTCTTGCAAACTGATGTTTTAACGCCAAGTGGAGATTTAAGATATTACGGATAATCTTATACACTGAGAGTTTTACGTCAATTTAAAATAGAACTAGGAACAATTTTCTATCGTTGATTGTAATGAAAATAAGATTCGGATAAGCGCTTTTTGACAATAGCCATGAGTATAGTATTTTGTATTTCTTCGATTGTTAGTTGACAGGAATATTTGAATATTTTAAGTTAGAATAGGTTCACGTTTCCTTTTGTTTATGAAGGGGATAGTTTGCATCAAATTTTGAGGTAAGAGTTTGAAGCATCTTAACCTTTAAAAAATTATCTTTGAAGAGTTATTGGCCAAATGGTTTTTAATTTGTCTCATGCATCCACACATTTTTCAACATTAGGCTTAGGATTTTGCATAATTTTGCTGACCACATTAACTTTATTCAAAATATCATGCCAGATAGAAACAGAATAAATAAATTTGAAAGGCTTTATTCTTTGGCCTAGATTATTTGCTATACTTCTAGTACTCATATCTTCAGTGCTATCGTTAGTCAGTTCAACCAAGGCGCCATAGATGTCTGCCAAATTTTCAGAGGTGTAATTGCATCTATTCGACTTTCCCGTCTGGTTACTGATAACGGTTTCAGTGTAAGATTAAATACATTCATTAAAAGTACATTCCATCTATTTGTAGACGAAGAAAAATACGCATGCAATTCTTGTACCAAATCGAAGTATTGAACTGATTCAAAATTAATTTTTGCAGCATTATTAATAACTAAATTTAAAGTATGTGCGGAACATGGAACATAAAATGCTCTTGGATTTGAATGTAAAATTCATTTCTGAAGACCAATATTTTTCCGCGCAATTTGCACCATTGTCATACCCTTGGCCGCCTAAATGATGTATATCCAAATAGAGTTGTTTTAATTTGTTACATAAAAATTTGAAGTCCTTTATCTGTAGTATCTGTTACAGGACAGCAACAAGTAAAATGTTCAAAAATTTCAACTGGTGAATTCTTTGATACATATCGGATAATCACACTAATTTCTTTCGTTTGTATCGCATCTGGAGTGCACTCAAGAACAACCGAAAAATATTTTGAGCAACGGGCTTTGTCAAAAATTTTAATCTGAATGGCATCTGCTAGTAACGTTTTGAATTTTCATACCGAAATAATGTGGCATATTCTTGTGCTGTAGAGACTGTACGCGACGATTGTTTGTAACCTTCTAACCTTGTTAACTCATAGTTGTTTGATTCCCTTATCAGATCGGGTTTTATATTGATTAAAACAAGGAAGTGGAATGCACCTTAACTTATATCTCTGTAATACAATATAGAAAACTAACTTTATTCTATGTATGTTTGTTGTGGTTTGTTTAGCATTCTTCTTAATCTTCTTTGGGAATTAAACCACTCATAGTTTTTAAAATCATCTTTATTTACGTTTCGATTCATGACCTTGGACGAAACGTAAATAAAGACGATTTTAAAAACTATGAGTTGTTGATGATTTTAAAAACTATGAGTGGTTTAACTCCCAAAGAAGATTAAGAAGAATAACTTTATTCTACCTTCGTTAAGTTTAATGTACACCCTAAACAAAAAAAAATCTTTTACTACAAGTGTAGACCTTATCATCAGGATTGTAATCGGGGTTCTTTGTACTTATTCAAGCAATAGCAATCTACAGAGAATAATAATCCTGCATAAGTTTTCATTGAAACAACAGCTATAAATCAATTAACATTTACTTCGTAATTTAATATTTACAAAAAAAATAATAACATTTTGTTTGAGTTGCTTTCAGTTGCATAAAATAGATATTTTTCAAAACTAATTAGTCTTCAATAAAATGAACAATAGTACTAGACTTAATCACCATTATTTAATTTAAATTTACCAAACTAACCCCACTTTAATTGAGCTCAATTCAAGTAGAAAAATATATACAATATCAAAGTAAATAAGTTTACTCAACCATGAAATTAAAATTAGGTTAAGTGCTAATGTACTTTAAACTTATAAAATAACAAATTAATTACAGGATTAAGTTATCAATCGAAAGATACATAAATACCTGGTCGAACATTAATATTTATGTTCTTGACCTAGGCGACCCACTTGGACAAGGTAACAGCTGGAGTGCTTAGCACTTCAAAAACATCATAACCGATCGCCAGGCAAAGGCTCTGAACACCACATGATGTACGACCCAATCATGTAAAATCCTTCAGCATAAGTTTTGAAATTTAATAAATTCTTCTTTATAAAACAATTGCCTGAATGTGTCGATTCTATAAATTTCGGACGCCAGTGAAGCCACTGTTCAACACTCAGCACGCTTGGTACCTTAAACGTACAATAAATTGGTAAAAACAGATAACCCTTAAAACAAAATTAATGTAGCTTTGACGAACATGCTTACCCCTAACCAACGATGCAATTCCTGCAAAATAGGATCACCTTCCCAATGCAATAGCAAAATTATTTGAACAACTAGATGCTGTATTCCGTCGATCTCTTATCAGAAATCGAATGGAACTAGAACAGATAAAGTGGGTAGACGCAAGACACTATAATGTGCATCCTATTCCCACCAGGTTACGTTTCAATTAACAGACGGAAATGAATATTTCTTAACTTACCCTCATGATACAAGGCGAGTACTTAAAGTTGCATAACTTCAAGAATTTTTAACAGTATAAACGAACTGTTCCATGTGTTCCGACAAAACAGCGTCAAATGCAACAATTAATTGGGTTAACTGAAAAAAATTCCTTTTGTTGGGCGTGAATAATTTTTGAGAATGCTAAACATTGTTTTACAAAAATTTGACAAATCGAAAGCCGCCTTTCAATCACTCCAAGCCATTGACGTTGTTCTAAATTATAAATATGAAGCTCAGCAGCATTTATAGTGGTGCCATTCATTAATTCAAAAGATAGGTCAGCCATTTTTTAAATATTTTTGATATGATTTAAATTTGACTCATGTCTTTTGAGAATAAGAAATAAATGTGGCCAACCACGTACTCCACGTACTCCTGGTAAGTGTTACAATTTATTTTGGACACCTACAGGCTCAAAAACCATACGTGCAATACAGAAAACACTGTTTAATGAAAGAGAGAATATGTTACGTTTTTTTTCGTGGCAGCCACGTTGGGCGCCAAAAATCTATGTGACGTTATTATCGGGGCAGCCACGTTGGTTCGTCAAATTTATGCTACGTTGGCTCGTGGCCGTACGTAACACAAAGAAAAACAAAGAAATGACCCGGCTCAATTGGAGAGTAGGGGGGTTGTAGAAAGCAGACCAACATATAAGGTACGCGGCTGCAAGGAATTAGTAACAGTACCTGCAATAGAAAAATTAGAATAGTAAACCTGAAAAAAAAACAAATTAGTCCTGCAAACCTGAAACAAAGAAAAAGCATAGCATACGGATCAAGTATAATTGTTCAGTACTTTGTAGAATAAAAAAAAACTGTTGAGATAATCTATATAATATAACAACGTTAAAAGCAATATGACAAATCTTTAGTACAAAGTGAGTTAATATTGGGGAGTAGCAGAAACGTTTCCTCACACACCAATTAGACATAAAGCAGATAAAATTTTAACAAAATATAAATAGGTAAACACAATTAATATGAGTAGTCCAGTAGTATTGATTTTTCTTTTTCTTTTCTTTTATTTAAAATAGCATGCAAGTCTATGGTAAAAGGTATCAGAACGCCAAAGGTATGGCCAAGCAACGGACAAGTATTAAAAATAAAAACAAGTAGGAAATAGTTCAACTTACAAACAGTCCTTCAGCAACGCTTCCTCGCAAATGAATGTAGGATTCCCGTTGTCCTGCACTAACGAAGCACTGCACCCTTGACTGTGAGGGTGTGGATGGAATTTCTCGCACTTTACACTAATCCCACCTACGTATTTCACTAGTGTTAGAAGCAGACATTATCATGCTGATGGAACTATGTAGCATTGATAAATTTCTTGTTAATTCCATTTCCTGAGACAATAATTTTGAAATATTTTGTAACACAAATCGAAAAAAAATGGTAATAAAAATTTAGAATCACGGGCCTCCAAGACACGATGTAATACATTAAACTAAAAGTACCGTGAGGTGTTTTATTTGCTACCTATGGTAACAAAGAAAATCTAATGCTTTTGAATAACGAAAGTTGCGCAAACAATGATCTATTTTAGATTTTTTGGTGTTAGAAAAATGCAGAAACTACAGTATCCACTGTATTTAAGTAAGCCAAAGTATGCATTAATCTGATAAAACCAAGGGACACTAGACTAGATCGCACACACATTAATCCTAAAGAAAGAATCGGTCAGTTTACGACTATTATTTCACAAGACAAACAACTAAAACCACAAATTAGTAAAGTACGCGTATCACTCAAGTAAGTCCGTCAAAAGTTCCTTAAAGCATTTGTCTCACAAGAAAAAAAACTAAAAACAATTAGTAGGCACGCGAGTTATGTATCCCCCAATTACATATATATATATATATTGATATATTGAATCTAATAGGAATTATTAGAAATTATTAAGTAAAAGTATAAGTTCAATGCAACATTGTAACACAAGTATAACCCAGAGAGGTTATCGACAGTTCATGTGAACGGACATGCAACTTTGCATCCGTGAGGGCAGTGATACTGCAGGTGGCAGGTCACAGGCGGTCAACAGACCGCAATTACTTAGAATTAAGTTGTTACATACTTCGTTGTTTGAGCTACTCACCAGTACAATTAATTATTTTTTTTATTTATTATGAACCAGCTATTCCAAATTTCTTGTAATTTTTGTTTAACTTATTAAATAAAAAATTGTTAAAGTGTCGACGTTTTTTTAAAAAACCAGCTCCAAAGGCCCGAACTTTAACTGGCGCAGTCGTAACGGATGTCAAAAGGGCACTGAAAATCCAAAAATCGGAAGATTGGTGACCAAGAATTTTAATTCGAAATTTTGGCAGAACCCAAACCAAGTTGGAGGAAGAACACAAATCGTCTAAATCCAGCAACAAACCAAGTTGGACAAAGAACAAGAATCGTCTAAGGCCAACAAACAAACCAAGGTGGGCAAGATACAGCATCGATCGAACCCACCAAAGAAACAGATGAAATTAATGTAAGTTCATTTCCATACCTTTTTTTTTAAACCAAAAACTATAATTGATATATGCTAGTATTATAATTATTAATTACCATTTATTTATCATTGTTTATGAGTTTATTTTATAAATATTGTTTTGAAAATAATTACAAAGTGAATTATTTCCAAAAAACGAGACTGTAAAACATTTTATGAAACTTGAATGTTAAAGAGATATTTTTTCTTTAAAAAGTAAATGAGAATTGATATTAAAAGATTCTTACCACAATTATTAAAAACAAACTCAAAATAATCCAAAACTAAACGGGCGCACATTCACTAACACCAAAATAAGAAACATTAACTAGCGCGATTCAAACCCACGTTTTCAATCCGATAAAATAAAAACACAGAACGCGAAATTAATTTCAAAGCTAAAGCTAATCCTTTAAAGCAATCACGAAAACGATTGATTAAACCATTGACCTCTACAATACTGAATAAATCACAGCAAAAAACACTCTGCAATAATTGAAACTACGGTAATTTAAAACTACCGTAACCCAAAACCTCACCTAAGATAAGCGAAGTCTGCGAACGCAATATCATTATTACCTTAAAGAAATAGCTTTCAGGATCTTTTGCACAGTACTAAAATATAATTTCAATTTGCATCATAAGTAATTAAATCCATCACGGAATAATAAAGCAATGCAGTTTTGCATTTAATACCCACAAGTAATTAATCCATAAAAGCGTGTACAATTGCAACAATCACAGTATAAAATCTAAACGTTTTTCAACTAATTAACCAGCATTATAAAGTGCACTATTTCAATACGAAAATAGAATAACGCTATACGCTCATAATTGTAAACCTGAAAACGCACGTAACGAAGAGTTCAATTTCAAGTCGTGAACACCGAGATATCTAAGAATAAAACTAGACGTAACACTTTATGCAAAAGCATTAGCAAGTAACTTAGTAATTCCTATAAACTGAAAATAACACCTGTAAGTGCAATTACCTCAACGTACGTGATTAAATAACAAAGCCTACAACTTAAGTATTTAAATTGCGACAATAGAGTACAGGAGCAATTAACCTCAAGTTATATTTAGAATATAAGACAAATTAAAAGCTGCATAAAAACAAGCAAATCCAAGACTACGGTAATTAATCTAACATTATTGAAATAAACCTCACAAGTACATCACCACACTGTGTAAATAAGCACAAGTAACAACGACTACGATTTTAAAAATAATCAAACGCAGTCTAAACTTAAAATTAACAAACCAAAACCAAATTTAACGTTTCAAATAGCTAAACCAACCCCAATTTCTACAAAATTTGAAATTTTACGACCCAAACGGAAAATTAATAAATCCGAAGCAAAAGTAACAATACAAATAGCGAAATAAACCTCAATTAAAAAAAAATAATAAAAAAAAAAAAAAAATTTTTTTTGAAATTTCCCAAAAATCGAAAACAACCCTTAACCAACATGAGTAACACAGACTTGCGACTCTATTTGGAGACAATCCAGATATTTGATGGCACGGAAGCCCATCTCTCAAATTTCATTAGAGCAGCCGAAATGTTCCTAAAAACCTTCTACAAACCCGGAGATGACGCAAGAAATTCATTGCTTATACGCTTGGTAATAAGTAAACTAACCGGAAGGGCACTAACCTTAATCGCCAGTAGGGACGATTTACAGGAATGGCAGGAGTTTAAACAGCTACTAATTGAATATTTTGGAGACCAACGTAATATAAAATGCCTGGTACAATACCTAATAAACCTTAGAATGGAACACAATCAATCCCCCTACCAATTCGGAATGAAATGCCAAGACGTGAGAAGTTTAATTTTAACAAAATTAAAAATCGAAGAACCCGATCAAAACGTTAGACATTTAAAAACAAAAATGTATGACGAAATGGCACTAGACACGTATATAAACGCTTTACCAGAACGACTATCGGATAAAATCAGATTCCAACGACCCCAAAATATAGAAGAAGCTATGAGCCTAGTAATAGAAGAAGAAAATGTGATGTATTACCGCAACAGACTATACAATCCCAACGCGAATAAAAGTTATTCACCAATAAAAACCTTACAAGCCACAAGACAAACAATCCCTCAACAAAAATTCACACCCTTTAACGCACAAACAAGTCAACCGCAAAGTAACAACCCAAGTTTTAACAATACCAATTTTAATAATCAATTTAAACATTTTTTAAAACCAATATTTAACCCAACTTTTACGAAACCAGCATTCCAACCAAGATTTAATCAAAACCTAAACCACCAAAGACCAGCATTCAACGCAAACCCTAATAGAAATACACCAATGACTAATAACAATAACAACCCTAACAATTATTACAAACCAACACCAATGGATACCTCATCTAGTAACACCAGACAAAACACAAAAATTACACATATCCGACCAAACCCTCATCAGAAACGTAATTTTACATCAGAGGAATTATTTCATCAAGAAATAGAAAAATTTGACACTGACCAGAATAATTACATTGAGACACCTACGAACAATGAATCAAATCATGCAGAAACTTATGAACGTATCACCACAACCCGAAACAAAAATACCGACTCAAATAAATTTTCAATAGGACAAACCGTGTATGAGAAAAACTTTCAAAGCAAGCGACATAAAACAGCACCCAGAAATTTAGGACCATTTAAAATTAAGAAAATATCAGATAAAAACAAAGCAGTAGTAGACAACGGTAAAATAACAAAGTATATTCATTTGAAAAACCTAAGACACCCTGTAATTTCAGATGGACAATCATCACCCTTACCGTCAACCTCCGCCCAGGTAGAACGGACAACCCAATAACAATAAATAAAGAACAACCCCGGTATACTACCAATAAACTAGGCAGTGTACAAAATACAACATTTACTCAAATAATATCTACCCTTACTTTAATGCAACAAATTTTAACAACATTAAGAATAACGAAATAAAATTTTTGATAGAAATCTAGATAGTAGAAAGTAACAATTATCATTATTATCATTTATTTGCTTTTCCAACAAAGGTTACTAGCACATACCAAGTAATCATACCCAAAACCAAATTCCTATCCCTAAATGAACTGAGATATGGTTATACAAACGAAAAATGTACTGAAGTAACACCAAACCAATATTTATGTCAATCGATGACGACAACAACCATTCAAGAAGACAGTCCTTGTGAAGTACAACTATTAAAATTCTCAAATCATTACGAAAATTGTGAAACTAAACAAGTGCAAATAACTAATATGAAAATTCAAAAAGTTACAGATAACAAATGGATAGCCATTTTCCCAACAGAAGTAATAGCAACCATCCACTGCAACCAAGATGAAAATAACCAAGCATTAATCGGAAGCAAACTAATTACCCTCAAAGAAGACTGTTATGTGAAATTGAAAGGAGAAGTAATCAGAGTTTATCAAGATCCCATAACAACAAAGAAACTTGCAAACCTACCGGAACTACAATTCAAAATACAACAAGAAGACGAAGAAATAATCAAGAAACCTATGAAGCTAGAGCATCTAGACTTAGACGACCTCAACCACGCCGTGAAATTAGTGGAAGGTTATAAAGAACAATTAAATGAACTCAAAACGCCAAAGTTACATTATAATAATATAAGTATTTGGACAATTGTATTAATCATTTTAGTAATTTTTGTAATCATGTATGTATTATACAAAATGTACCTTAGATATAAGAATGAAGGAAACAGTTCTAGATTTAAGGAAACAAAAGAAAACAAAGAAACGACAAGTATACCTTTAGAAATAATGAATTTTAAATGAAATTGAATAATGTATTTTATGTATTTAAAAATTAAGAAAAACCTTAATTTTTCATTTACGGTGGGAGGAGTTATGTATCCCCCAATTACATATATATATATATATATATATATATATATATATATACTGCAAGTGGCAGGTCACAGGCGGTCAACAGACCGCAATTACTTAGAATTAAGTTGTTACATTGTAATAAAGTGTACAATTAAAGAGAAACGCAGACATGAGATCTGCAAGTTCTCACAGCCGTGTGAGGGGCAGGTTATTATAAAAGGCCCGGGAGCTCAATGCCCGGCAGTCAGTCTTCAAACTCCATACTTCGTTGTTTGAGCTACTCACCAGTACAATTAATTTTTTTTTTTTATTTATTATGAACCAGCTATTCCAAATTTCTTGTAATTTCTGTTTAACTTATTAAATAAAAATTGTTAAAGTGTCGACGTTTTTTTAAAAAACCAGCTCCAAAGGCCCGAACTTTAACTCGCGTAAGCAATAAAACCCGTCCGTCAAATGTCCTTAAAAACACACGTGCGTCGACCAAACACGGTTAATATACAACTCTTATTTCACAAGAAAACAACTAAAAATCGTGCCGTGCTCGTACATGAACAATACGAAAATTCCGCATCAATTCTCACTATTGTCAAAAGCAGAAAAAAGCAGTATTTTCAACGTACTTAGTGTATCGGAACAAAGAACCAACTCCGACTGTTAAAGCAAACAGGACACAGTATTCCAACGTAAACAATATATTGGAACGAAGAACAAACGACAACTCCTAGTCTGTAGATATAAAATCGTTGTTATTCCAACCGCTTATCGCCTATCAACTCGACTCGTATATCCACATAAGGAACAAAATTTATATCTACTAATTAATTGCGAGCTGTTTATCATTTTCCATAAGTTGGACAGTAATTTATTAATGAAAATCAATCTTCAAATTAATACACGTTTAAAGTAATACACACGAGTTAAATTGCATACAATTCTGAAAACTATGCGAAAGTATTTACTTTATACAAACAGCGATCCAAAAACGATGTATTTTAAGTACAATAACAGAAAGGGAGCGTAACAAGTTACAGAAATGTATTTACGAATTTAGTAGTGTAAAATGTTACGCCATTAAAAAAAAATGCCCGTTACAAATATCAACCACTCTCGTTGAATTTTTTTCTCCATTTTTTAATTTTCGATAATAGTAATTCTTGGTACACCTCCTGTACTGATCATCTTATCAAAAATCTATATTTTGTGGTAGTTGCTTCTGGCCACTCTCCTGAATCATCTGAGTATATACTTTTTGTTGCAATTTCTTCAGGTGCAAACTAAATTTGCAACAAATTAAGTAACTTATGCCGCCAAAAAACGCCGAACCATAATCATATAACATTATCTCTCTTCTGTTTAAGCAAAATGTTTTAGTTTTTCTAAAGTGACCATTACCTCGATATTAAAACAAGAGTGTTTGTTTTGTTAGAATCAAGATTTATTATCGTCATACCTATCCTAAGTTATCTCCTTCTACATCTTTATTTATTTCAACAATTAGTTTAGCCTACAAGCATCCTTTTTTTATATAAAGGTAGATGGTTTTTGGCAAGTCTGTATACGAAAATCCTTTCTCAACATCTGAATTCTGTTTTTCGTGACGTCACAGGTAATTAACAATAGTCATAGATACTAATACCACTATCTACTATTGCACCTTATCACGTGATGTTTTTCAAATTTCTTTATATTTTTATCTTTCTACTTTGTCACTTGAACGTGTGTTGCACACAAACATAATATATTAAAGATCATTATTAAAACGTTTTAGGTAATAAAAAATCTTGACGAAAGATTCCGTAAAATTTCATTTCATTATGGCTAGGCATCACTTAACAACCGGTTTTTACTGGAAAACCTAAATAAGAAATTAAAATTCGGTCTAACCAAGACACAAGGTCATTCGTCCCCTAATTATAAGAAGGAAAGGTATTAGCTTTCCTTAATTACCTTTTTACATTGATCCATAATGCAATAATCAACCTTTCACAAATTAGTCGCCAAATTATATTTGTACAGTATACATAATAGCTAATTTTGTTTTTTATCAACAGAAGATTTTTAAAAACATTTATTTCAACAACTTGGTACTATGAACATTTACGCACGATGCGTACATACATTTAACTTAAACTATAGAGTAAACTCTAACATGAAGTTTAAAATGAAGTATCCTCGGAACGTTTGTCCCTGGTATTTATGTTTCCTTTCACGACCCTTTGCAGGGGTCATGTGAACAGTCTTGGTTACCATGCGTTTACATCGTTTATCCGTCTTCCGGAGGATTTGTCAGACATAAAATAAATATTAAGTGAAATACATCAATCTGTTAAGGGACGTAACTGCCGCCCACTATGGTAGGTTCCCTACGATAAAAGTTTAAGGTCAACTTTGATTAATACGACAAGTTTAACCTAAAGTAAATATATACGTTTCTAATCTTGAAGGGACGCAATTCGCTTCCACGGATGTTTATTCTGTACATCCACATGTGTTAAGTTTAAAGATAACTTTTAGTACTATGTCTACAGATTAATATGTCTACAGATTGACAAGCTTAACCTAAAATAAATACATACATTTTTAATCTTGAAGGGATGCAATTCGCTTACACGAACGTTTATAAAATTTTAATCTAATTTATATGTGACTTATGCACAATACGTAATTAGCTAATGAAAGGACCTTGCTATGCAGTAGTTCACTGTAAATAAAATCAGTTTTATTAAAAATAATAAATTTTATTTTAGGTATTAAGACAGTGTATATATTAAGTGGTATAACTGTCTTATTGTCTTATATGCAATCAATCATCGATGCAAGTCAAAGTAATATCTCCTCAGAAATTTGCAGTGTAATTATAGGATGTATTGAACTGGTTATGGGTATTTTATACAACAACAAAAATACCACCGTAATAACCTTTATTTTTTAGCGCTTGTATCAGCATTTACCGTCGATAGAATGGGCCGCAAACCCCTACTTATAACTTCCTGTGTAGGATGTGCCGTTGCTCTTATTGGTGAGGGAATTTACTTTTACATGCAAGATGGATTAAATGCGAACATCGACTACTTATCCTGGTTACCTTCTACGGGTTTAATACTATTTTTTATTATGAGGCCATTAGGAGTTGGAACAGTAACTCCTGTCGTCGTTGGTGAACTATTTGCCTCTAATTTAAAAGGACACATCGTGACATTTGGAGGATGGTACGGATCTGCATTGTCCTTTTCTGTTGTTAAGAGTTATGAAACAGTTTCAAATAGTTTTGGAAGATACATTTGCTTTTGGGTTTTTGCTTTAGTTAGTGTATTGGGGGCTTTTTTTATTGCTTTTATGATTCCAGAAACAAAAGGGAGAACGTTTTTAGAAATACAAGAGAAATTGAAGCAATCAAGTACGTGCAAAAAATAAGATCATGATTATAAAACTATATCTATATGTCTTCGTTTAATTTTTATAATTACTATGTAATTTTATAAGCTTTTAAAGTATATTAAAAAGCGAAGTTTTGTAATATTTTTTACGTTCTTTTACAATTAAATATAAAACACTGGTGCAAAAATTTATACAAAGGTAACCTATACGCCTTTTGTCTCGCAAGTTTGATTTGTCGCAACTCTCCACTGTTCGTACTGTGAACCAACTCTTTCAGTACCCTATAACTATTTATTCCTATACAACTTTTTTAATCTGGTCAATATACATAAACCTCTGCACTCTATACAGGCCTATTCATTCTGGCATGCTTCAAGGTATGACTAATCGTTCTGATACGTCATCTATTAATTACACTTGTAATACTTGTACATTCATGGACCACTTGTAGTACCTTAGCATTGTCTCTCAAGCTGATCTTCTATAGCACCATAACCTAAATGCTACAAAATTTCAGACCTTCCTTGTCTAACGCGCATGTTTGGCACAGCCCAATCCAACACTTCTTATAGTACTTCTACAAACCTCAATTGATCCTTGTAACCGCTGAGAAAGTCTAAAGTAATGTAAATTAATTTAGGGTTGCATGAACAACGCCGAAGTGCGCAAAAGATTTAATATAAAACTAAAATCATTCCCATTCCATTTTCGTTATTATTAAAATTAAAATAAATAAAAATAAATAAATTGGTTGCAATTTCTACGTCTCTAATAAATTGAAAGTTAAAGGTTAGATAGGCACAAAAAATATAAAGTGGAAATGATAATCTGGGTAAGAGACAAAAAATTGGAAACTGAGTTTTGTATCATAATGTGTTCTAAGTGTCAAGCCTAGCGTACTGGAAAATGGGCGATCTGCATTTGGTTATTCTTAGAGGTTCAAAACTTTGTCACAATAAAGAGCTTTAGTTAAGTCTGGCAACTGCGTGATGAAACTCGTGTATTGCTATTTTTTGCGGTTATGGTTCATTGTTTACAGCGCTTTAGAAATTGTTAACTCTATCATCACAAGCAAAGCACTGAACGAACTGCGAATGTAAATTTGACCATATCAGAGTACACGTGCTGAAAATAGAACAACCGTAAAATTCCAACTAAATTTTGCTCTAATAAAATTTGAATAATCTTTGTTCACAATCAAAAATCCACAACGCAATTCATTGGTTAAAGCACTGATAAACGTTTTTCAACACAGGAAGGATAGCAACCAGAACTGTATAGATATAATTTCGAATTCTGCAGTAGACATCCTAGTGTTCACCATAGCCTGGGACTCTTCTCTGCGCTGCTCTCCATAGCCTGCTAAATGCTAATACAGTGCTCATTATAGCCTGCATCCTGTCCAAACATTACCCTATCCGCCGCCGTACCTGGAGGCCGTCATGATAGTTCATCAATCCATAATTAACAAACACGTATGAACGTTAAATTTCGTTTCATACTTCACCGACCAGTCGTTATTGTGATTGCATCTGTCAAGCTCTACCACAGGGACGACATGCCCGTAGAAGTATCACCCCACGAAGCCTGCCAAAGAGCTCAGAAGACATCCGAAGACCTTCTGAACCCTCTTTATTTGTGTATATTTGTGCATATAATTTTATTTCATAATTTCTTTTAACGTAACATTGACCCACCACCAAAAACACGATGCCCACCGAAGAGATCCAAAGACCACCAAAGATGTCTGGACCTCGTCGACCTGTATATATGTCCTAATCATCATTGTTCAAGTTCACGCTGGGCCTGATAAGCAACCTCCGAAGCTTTCCGAAGAAATCCGAAAACCCCGAAGACTTGTACAACTCATTAAATTGTGCATACAAACATTTAATTGGTGGTTAAGTTTAATTCTGGCTCCGCAGTAAACATGAAGCCATCCGAAGCCATTCTAACTGCTAAATCATTCAATTTCACTTTGGAACTTATAATTTTTTTTGCTTATGTTTATTAAACAATTAACTTAACCAAGCCTACTTGCTTTTAAGACACCGCCCCCGTGAACGATAGGAAATTGCGCCCAACGTGATTGAGCCGTCTTCATAAGAAGATTTTGCAAACAGCGCGCTTGCAAGAACCACCATCATGCCCGAGACGAGGAGTCAAACCACGTTTAACGTCCAGCCGGACACCAACCAGCCGCCTCCAACCCAAGAGGTCACTCAACCAACAGTTCTGGGACTGCAACAACCCAGTAGCGCTCAACAAACACAACCGATCGACAAGATGGTCACAATCAAAACGCTCGTGGAGTACCTGTACAACGTCACCACAGCCACAGAAAAAACCTACATTCTCTGGCAGTCTTCTGAAGGATCCCACAGAATACCTCCAGCAGATGGAAGCGATAAACGCGGATGTACCGACAACAACCTCACAATTCCGAAGCCAAACAGCCACATGGTGGGAAGCATACGCCGTGTTCCGACCCACCTATAGCGAGTTCCGAAGGTTGTTTCTGGACAAGTACGACAGTCCAACTAGGAACTCGGAAAACAACACCCCGGCCGAGCCACGCCCGACTACAGCCCTTCGGGCAAAACGAACTGGCACGATTAAACATCACCGACGATGACCCACTACCAAGAATCCCCGTCAGTATACAGAAAATAAACTTCGACGCATTACTAGATACAGCAGCATCGACGAGCATAATTAGGGAAGATTGCATACCCACAGGTGCACGTGTAGAACCCTATCATGCTTCCGCCTGTTTAACCGAAGCAGGGAGAGAAATGGCAATCAAAAGCAAGTTCCGCACGCCATTCACCCTGGGATAAGTGACCGACCACAAAACATTATTGGTAGTCGCAAACCTCCCTGCCGATGTCATCCTGGGCGAATCTTGGCTGCTACGCCGGAAGGTGGTGATGGAATACGAACAAGACTCCATACATTTCGGGGCACTTAATCATAACACACTCCACTGGAACTTTACACGCAGACCACGAGCTAACCACACAGCCCGTGCCGATCTGCCCAATGTTGTGCAGGGCGTACAAACAAAAAGGAATAGCTGTGGACGGATGTCCCAAGAAGAGGTGCCCTTTCGAATACAATTATCTTAACAAGCAGCAAACGACCATGGAAGGGTCCAACGCCGCCATACGACGGTGACGCCCGTCGCCGCCAACAAACCACCCACACCAACTGCAACTAAGCAGTTCGTAGACGAATTCTTGTTCAGCAGCCTTCGGGAAGAATTTCCACCAGGGATCAATGGGTCAGAACCGCTTACTGCCGCCACCGGCACCAGCCCATTATCACTGAACATCGAAACATGCAGACCACGAGCTAACTATACAGCCCGCGTCGCTCATCCCAATTATGTGCAAGGCGCACAACCAGAAAGGCATACCTGTGGATGGATGTCCGGTACCCTTTCGAACGCAATCATTCCATCCAGCAGCTGGCAATCATGGTGAAGCCCGACGTCGCCGCACAAAACGTAAACGTAACCGCCGCCACAGGCTCAGATATTTTGACAACAAAAACCCCGCCGCCTCTTCGCAGCAACATAGCTACGCTACCATCTTCAGCGGGGGGGATGTTAACTCTATCATCACAAGCAAAGCACTAAACACACTGCGAATGTAAATTTGACCATATCAGAGTACACGTGCTGGAAATAGAACAACCCAAAAATTCCAACTAAATTTTATTCTAATAAAATTTGAATAATCTTTGTTCACAATCAAAAATCGACAACGCAATTCATTGGTTAAAGCACTGATAAACGTTTTTCAACACAGGAAGGATAGCAACCAGAACTGTATAAATATAATTTCGAATTCTGCAGAAGACATCCTAGTGTTCACTATAGCCTGGGACTCCTCTCCTCTGCGGTGCTCTCCATAGCTTGCAGAACGCTTCCAAGCAGCGCTCGCCATAGCCTACTAAATCCTAATGCAGTGCTCATCATATCCTGCATCCTGTCCAAACGTTACCCTATCCGCCGCCGTACCTGGAGGCCGTCATCATAGTTCATCAATCCATAATTAACAAACACGTATGAACGTTAAACTCCGTTCCATACTTCACCGACCAGTCGTTATTGTTATTGCATCTGTCAAACTCTACCACAGGGACGGCATCACCGTAGAAGCATCACCCCACGAAGCCTGCCGAAGTGCTCAGAAGACAACCGAAGACCTTCTGAACCCTCTTTTTTTGTATATATTGTAAATTGGTAGTTTTTAACTGCATATAATTTCATTTCATAATTTCTTTTAACGTAACATTGATCCACCACCAAAAACACGAAGCCCACCGAAGAGATCCGAAGACCACCGAAGATGTCTGGACCTCGTCGACCTGTATATATGTCCTAATCATCATTGTTCAAGTTTACGCTGGGCCTCATAAACAACCTCCGAAGCTTTCCGAGGAAAGCCGAAGACTTCGAAGACTTATATACCCCGTTAAATTGTGCATACAAACATTTAATCGGTGTTTAAACTTAATTCTGGCTCCACAGCAACCATGAAGCCATCCGAAGCCATTTTAACTGCTAAATCATTCAATTTTACTTTGGAACTTATAATGCTTTTGCTTATGTTTATTAAACAATTAACTAAGCCAAGCCTACTTGCTATTAAGACGCCGCCTCTGTGAACGTTAACAAATGGCGTCCAACGTGATAGGACCGTCTTCATAAGAAGATTTTGTAAACAGCGCGCTTGCAAGAACCACCATCATGCCCGAGACAAGGAGTCAAACCACGTCTAACGTCCAGCCGGACACCAACCAGCCGCCTCCAACTCAAGAGGTCACTCAACCAACAGTTCTGGAACTGCAACAACCCAGTGGCGCTCAACAAGCACAACCCATCGACAAAATGGTCACAATCAAAACGCTCGTGGAGGACCTGTACCACGTCACCACATCACCCCCGAGGTAGAGAAACCTACATTCTCTGGCACCCTTCTGGAGGATCCCACAGAATTTCTCCAGCAGATGGAAGCGATGAATGCGAATGTACCGACAACAACCGAACAATTCCGAGGCCAAACAGCCACATGGTGGGAAAAACACGCCGTGTTCCAACCCACCTATAGCGAGTTCGGAGGTTGTTTCTGGACAAGTACGACAGTTCAACCAGGAACTCGGGAAACAACACCCCGGCTGAGCCACGCCAGACTACAGCCCGGTCGGGCGAAACGAACTGGCACGATTAAACATCACCGACGATGACCCACTACCAAAAACTTCCGTCACAATACAGAAAATAAACTTCGACGCATTACTAGATACAGGCATCGACGAGCATGATTAGGGAAGATTGCATACCCACAAGTGCACGGGTAGAACCCTATCATGCCTCCGCCTGTCTAGCCGAAGCAAGGAGAGAATTGGCAATCAAAGGCAAGTTGCGCACGCTATTCATCCTGGGACAAGTGACGGACTACAAAACATTCTTGGTAGTCGCAAACCTCGCTGAGGATGTAATCCTGGGCGAATCTTGGCTGCTACGCCGGAAGGTGGTGATAGGTTACGAACAATACTCCATACATTTCGGAGCACTTAATCGTAACACATTCCACTGGAACTTTAGACGCAGACCACGAGCTAACCACACAGCCCGTGCCGATCTGCACAATGTTGTGCAGGGCGCACAACCAAAAAGGAATACCTGTGGATGGATGTCCCAAGAAGAGGTGCCCTTTCGAATACAATTATCTCAACAAGCAGCAAACGACCATAGAAGGGTCCAACGCCGCCACACGATGGTGACGCCCGTCGCCGCCAACAAACCACCCACACCAACTGCAACTAAGTAGTTCGCAGACGAATTCTTGCCCAGCAGCCTTCGGGAAGGATTCCCACAAGTGATCAATGGGTCAGCACCGCCTACTACCGCCACCGGCAGCAGCCCATTATCACTGAACGTCGAAACATGCAGACCACGAGCTAACTATACAGCCCGTGTCGCTCTGCCCAATTATGCGCAAGGCACACAACCAGAAAGGGATACCTGTGGATGGATGTCCGAGAACAGGTACCCTTTCGAACACAATCATTCCATCCAGCAGCTGGCGATCATGGTAAAGCCCGACGCCGCCGCACAAAACGTAAACGTAAACGCCGACACAGGCTCAGATATTTTGACAAAAAGACCCCTCCGCGTTTTCACAACAACATAGCTACGCTAACATCTTCAGCGGGGGGGAATGTTAACTCAATCATCACAAGCAAAGCACTGAACGAACTGCGAAAGTAAATTTGACTATTTCAGAGTACACGTGCTGGAAATAGAACAACCCAAAAATTCCAACTAAATTTTGTTTTAATAAAATTTGAATAATCTTTGTTCACAATCAAAAATCGACAACGCAAAGCACTGAAGCACTGATAAACGTTTTTCAACACAGGAAGGATAGCAACCAGAACTGTATAAATATAATTTCGAATTCTGCAGAAGACATCCTAGTGTTGACCATAGCCTGGAACGCCTCTCCTCTGCGGTGCTCTCCATAGCTTGCAGAACGCTTCCAAGCAGCGCTCGCCATAGCCTTCTAAATCCTAATGCAGTGCTCATCATAGCCTGCATCCTGTCCAAACGTTACCCTATCCGCCGCCGTACCTGGAGGCTCAGAAGAACTTCTGAACCTTCTTTTTTTTATATATCGTAAATTAGTAGTTTTTAAGTGCATATAATTTTATTTATAATTTCTTTTAACGTAACATTGACCCACCACCAAAAACACGAAACCCACCGAAGAGATCCAAAAACCACCGAAGATATCTGGACCTCGTCGACCTGTATATATGTCCTAATCATCATTATTCAAGTTCACGCTGGGCCTCATAAGCAACCTACAAAGCTTTCCGAAGAAAACCGAAGACCTCCGAAGACTTATACACCCCGTTAAATTGTGCATAAAAACATTTAATTGGTGATTAAGTTTTATTCTGGCTCCACAGCAACCATGAAGCCATCCGAAGCCATCCTAACTGCTAAATCATTCAATTTCACTTTGGAACTTATAATGCTTTTGCTTATGTTTATTAAACAATTAACTAAGCCAAGCCTCCTTGCTTTTAAGACGCCGCCCCCGTGAACGATAACAAGCTTTGTCCGTATGTATTAAGAGGTGCTCTTACTTAAATTGATTGATACGCAGTTAACTACCGGTAGTAATAAGAGAAAAAAGCGTAAAAGTGGAGAAGACAACGTGAAGAACTTTAATTAGAAATTGAGATGTGAGGGTAAAACGTATATTAACAACAAGCATGAAATTGTGAGTAGTAGGGGAATTGGACTATCCGAGGACAGTGCCACCACCACAGCGTCACCATCTAACCTAGGTTTTACATGTAAATTCCCACTATAAAGTCTTATTTTAAAGGGATTTCCTTTTTGTGGTGGTGAAATTTTACCTTGGGGGACTTCCATCTTGCTTCATTTGTACCCCTACCATCCTTACCCTAAAAAATCGGTTCCTAACTCCTAAAATTTTCGAGATACCTCTCGGTGCCTATCGGCACCGAACGACCTTTGTATTCCCACCTTTTAATTTTTATCTTTAAAGTTAGTTGTTGCGTATAACTTTTGTGATGTTGCAATAATATTAAACTATTTCTTTATCTGCATAATCAGATCTAGGTCTGGTTGTGGGTGCTTTGATGGCAAAGTTCTTTGAATTTATCTCCATCAGAATAGGGTGAAAGTGCTTTATAGGGTGGAATTGCCTTATAGGGTGAAATTGTCTTATAGAATAAAATTGCCTCATAGGGTGAAATTGCATGATAGGGTGAAATTGCCTTGTAGAGTGAAATTGCCTTATAGAGTGAAATTGCCTATAGAGTGAAATTGTTTCATAAGGTGAAAGTGTCTCCTACATAAGATCATTGATTCCTTTTACTTATGTCAAACTTACGCTAGTGCCTTAAAACGTAAACTCAGAGATAACGCCAATTTAATCGCTTTATGAAAACAGGATGACACAAACCTTTGCCATATCTTTCTTGATCATGTAAGTGGTGACATGTCATACCTTAAATTTAAAGAAATGTGCTTGCAATGTTGAAGAATGACTTTTGGATTTTCTTTTGTTAGCATCTTCCACAGTAATCTGGAAAATATGTACAAGTTCTTAAGCGAAACCATGAGAACAAAATCAGAGGAATTTGAAACAAGTGAGTCCGGTTGGGCTTTGGAAATGTGTACTATTTAGAAATAAATATTAATAAGTATAAACCGATGTGAGGAGTTCTAGGGAACCGCTTGGTGAGTATAAAAATTTGTTTATTATTCGAATGTACTAACAGTTTTTATATTTTGGGTGATAATATTAGAAATCTGTTGATGTAGGAGATGGAGAACTATTTAATTTTTAATTGTATAAATAGTACATGTGGATGCGAATATAGCGGGCCAATTCAGAATAAGGATGAACATGAAAGCATGTGTATATTTAAACGATATTATTGTCCATTATCTTTGGAAACCTGTCGGTTAGTCGTAGTGTATATGATTATTGTTATATAGCGATTATTAATGGTGTTAAATGTTTCAGGGGAGTTTGGAAGAAATATATAACCATTTCGGGTCATACCCTGAAGATGTATTTATTGTTTAAGGCAATAAGATATTTGTACTCGCAAAGTTTGAAATGAATGAGTATCGTTTTTGGAATATCCTTGTTAGATGATTTAACAGTTATTTTATCCTAACAATATTAAAAACGGTTACAAATGAGTATGATGAATTTATTATATATATAGTATTAAGGAAGTTTGGAACGAATACTCTCTTTAGTTATGAGTAAGTATACTAAAAAGTTTATTTGAAGTGCTATATCCATATTTTTAGTATTGTGATGCGTGCGAATAGAAATTCTTTTTCCCATAGAGGACAAGTGCTGTCCGCAGAGACTAATATTGATAGTTTATAGTGCACCATTACGAAGTTGCGGGAGTTGGAAATGGCTTCGTGGCAGACGGGAGCATAGAAATAGTAATAACTATAAATATTGTATAAATATTTTTGTAAAATTGATGTATTATTGAGTTAAATCTAAATCAAAATGCAGAGGTGTTTTGCTGTTAAATTTTTGAATATTAAAACACTATGCGGGTTTTTGTTAGAGCTAATTTTAAAAGACGTGATAATTGATTTCGATTCCCCAGGAAATTCTATACTAATTTGATAGGTTGCACGATGGCTTTATCTCAAAAAATAGAGCAATACTGTTTAAAAATAGATTAAAGATGAACACCGTATGGTTTGTAAAAAGTTGATCTGTAAATCAGTAAGGGTAAAAAATTCCGAACGATTTGAGAACCTGAAAAAAACACAATAATAATTGATATCTTACACGACGGAGCTATATTAAAAATACCGCTAAGAGTAATTTTTATAAAAATCTAAAAATGATGTTGGTGGATAGATACAAACAGGTAAGAACCCACTATAAAACAATTATAAGCATCACTTTTCCGGTCAAGACTTGCGTATAGCATCAATTAACATAATAAAGAGCTGCACACCTTTGACCGTCAGCATAAAAAGCGAGGAAGTCATGTTCCAGAGCATTAGTTGTCAAAGTATCGTCGAGTTGATCAAAATTAAAGTTAAAGATGGATTTTTCTTGGTGTTGACGTTACAAGTGATGTAAGAATACCATTAGGTATCGACAAACTAGTAGGTAAGACCATCTATGCCCTACGTGGATTTACATCAAATTTTCACCAGGACAACATGTACGTTTTGGATATCCAGGACTTCCGGTACAAATCAAGCAAATTTTTTGTGAAAGAAATAGCTGTACTGAATGTTGGACCGGACGAGTTGTGGCACGAAATTCTGCATATGCCGTTAAGTAGTGAAAACTTGTATGAGAATTTCCGAAGGCATAATGATTTTTGTAAAAATCACCTACACGGGTTAGACTGGGACATCCCTGCAACCAATGAATTATCAGCTCAACGTTTAAGTTTAGTTTGGCAAGAAATAGCACCGTTTATGTAAAAGGTTGTTAAAAAGAAATCACCTGCTACCTTCAAGCTAACTAAGTTGTAAATCTTGAACAGTTTGGTATTGCAAATGTGAAGCAGTTACAAAAAGATAGTCAATCCAACCATTGTTTATTGCATTCGAAAAATTTTCTCAAATACACCAAGCAGAACGTTTGTATTTTAGAGAACTACTATTTTTTTGAATTTTTATATTAATTTGATTCTTTATCTAAAATGGTTTTATAGTATCTTTTAAATAAATTGATCTGATTCACTTAATTAAATGATATACAAAATACACTCATATTGAGGAATTTAAGGTTTTGAATTTGAAAACGTTAAGGATGGATCGTGTAGAATTTGGTTATTGTTTTATGCATGTGGATAACCATTTAGCATGCAACAAACAAAATGTTTTACTTACGATGATTGCATTTTTTTATCGTCACCAAATATGCAGTTAATAGTACCTCATGAAAAGTTACTTGTATTAGAGAAAACGAAAATTTCACTTTCAAAGAAATCAACTGACCTCGGGTGAATAATTATTTCTAGGGTTGTAAACAACATTAATAGGCTTATAAGTAATTGCGGGTAACAAATGAGATACAAATTGTTCAAACTAATGAGTCGACAATGAGTGGATTATTAAATTTAGTCAAATATTTGATTTCTTTATTTAAAACAAATTAGATTATAAATAATAATTCACGGCTCTCGTAAAATAAGAACCTAATGGTTAAATTTAATAACACTAAGCATGTACTTTCGCTCGGTGATTCATTTAGAAAATATACAAATCTACCATTTCCAAAAGTACAACGTAGAAATTATTTAAAATTAAATTGTTTTATTAATAACTATCCTGTAGACAACAGCATGATATACCCTTAGTAAACGTTTAAAGTGTTTTATTAAGTTTAATTTCTAAAGAATTAAGTTTAAAATTCACTCTACAATTACTAGAACTTATTTACAGAGTGAATGGATTGGTGTATTGATCGATGTACAGATGGGCTGGTGGTCGTATGTATGTGTGAATAAATGTATTTATACCATTCACCAAAACTGCAGCTATTTGGTAATTTGAATTTTTAAAATCTTGCAATACCATTGGTCTACAACACCATCGGTCAGAGCTACCATCTTTTTCAATTTTTCATATGCACGCGATGCGATTACTGACACGTATAACATGGAAGACGTTTCTGGCGTTTCTTCTGGCTGCATTCTCAACATGGACGATGCGAACCGGGCGCATGCGTTGGTGCTAAATGTACTGGACGAGCAGCAAGGATTGACAAACGATGACGCCATTTAGTTCCTCGCTGAAACCTTAACATCATTAGGCTGTCTTTGGAAACCTTCGGTTTGCATTGTATAGGCTATATAAGATAGGCACGCAAAAGTAAACTTTCTAGTTATAATTTACTTTGCTTACAAGTTTCACCAAAGTCTTATAGTGCGGATTTAGTTTTGTACTAAAATGGTATCTGCAAACGTTTTTAAATGCGAGCCTTGTCACGTATAATTTACCTGGAGGGATACCTTCAAACGGCACCAGAACAAATGTCATGGTGTAACAACGTCCAGGGTTAAGCTTATACATCCGTCAGCAGCAAAGTATTTAAAGTGCGTGTCTTGCGGTATCGCTTCTACGAGGATGGACAACTTACAGCGACACAAGGAAAAACTACACGATATGTTATTAAGCCGTAAAGGTTCAGCTCCGCCAGCTGTTGAAGGGTCTTGTCCGAAAAAAACACGAGTTCTATGTAAAGTGTGCGATTTGGAAGTGGAAACGACGACGTATGCCGCACACTTGAGGAGCAATAGACATAAAAATGCAACAGTTACTGGTACTAACGAAAATGGTGTAGAAATGGTTAGCACAGCGTTTAACAACCGTATAGCTAGCTATCACATAAAGAACGACAGTGCCCACGACGGAGTGTCCGAGTTTCTTTGGAAGCAGAAAGAGCGGTTTATTCGATTAATTAATGAAAAAAGAACACAACATACAGCAATAAAAGTTAATTGCGAACTCTACGGCATCTACACAAAAATGGTAGAAGAGACTACCGATGTGAAGTCCTTTAACACAAAAAATATGGTTATAACATCTTCTAGTAACCTGAAAAATATGTACTAGTTTTTAAGCAAAATCATGGGAACGCAATCAGAGGAATTTGAAACACATGGGTCCGGTTGGTCTTTGGAAAAGTGCTCTATTTAGAAATAAATATTAATAAGTATAAGTCGATGTGAGGGTCCAGTGGAATGAAGAAAAGAACCCTGCAATACCTAAAGAAAATTTAAATTTTATACTTAAATTACGTCTATAAAATCTATATGTCTGAAAATGGATGTTAAGTGTACACTGTTTATTTATAATTAAATAAAATTGTTTTATAGGAATGTGTACTACTTTTTTGCTTACATCAATTTTTTAAATCGAGTTGGCCTAAGGTTCAATAAATGGTAGATTCGGACTTCCAAGAAAAATTAAATCGGTATTACCATACAGGATTAGAAACAGTTTATAAATAAAAAAGTTATACAATTGGGGGATGTAACTCGATAAGAGTTGATGTTAAGTTAAAAATTAAAAAGGTGGAAATACAAAGGTCGTGCGGTGCCGATAGGCACCGAGAGGTATCTCGAAAATTTTAGGGGTTAGGTTACCGATTTTTTAGGGTAGGGATGGTATTGGTAAAAATGAAGCAAGAATGAAATCCCCTCCCCCTCAAGAAGGAAATTTTACCCCACCAGAGGGAATTTCCTTTAAAATAATACTTTATATTGGGAATTTGCAAGTAAAACCTAGGTTAGATGGTACTGTCCTCGAATCGGCCAATTCCTCTACTACTGTGTTGTCAAAGAAGCTTCCTCAGAAAAGATTCATTTATTCCATATGCTTACTTAGCAATTAGACGTAGATAATCAATTTTTCTGGAATGAGCTTAGTATTTTATTTTATACAAGACTCGGAGTTTATAGACAAAGAGTTCTAGTGGAATAAAAGGACATTATCTCTAATAATTAACCTTTTTATTTTGCAGCTTTCTTGCATATAGTATTAGCAATGCAAAACCTACCGAAAGTTGAAAATTTGTATAGATTATTATGACTTGTTGACCATGTGAAACAATATTCTTAGCTTATGGGACAAATTAATGCGGCTAGCGTCAGTAAACGAAGACATTGTACCTGCGTTGTATTTGAATCATGCCGCTGGAAAGCCACGGTATATTTTAATTTACCTAATGAAAAATGTGAAATTCTTATAGTTTGCAAATAGACGTTTATCGATGCGCGTAAAATTACGAAAACCACGGTTAAAACATTGATAGAAGCTAAGAAAAAACCGACTTGATTTATGTTAAAAGAACAACAGAAAGTATACCCAGCATCAATCGCGGATCTAAAAAAAAATTTCGGGGTGGTCACAAATTTTTTTGGACAGTGTGTCGCAAATATATTGGAAAATACTTATGTTTTTACCTTTAATATACTGATTCATTCACACAGTTAACTGAAAACCGTACGAGTAGCCATTTTTATTTTTAATAACAAAAAATATTGTTGCACCAAAACGTTATTTTACAAAAAAATTATAATTAACGTCTACGACATTGTACGACAGAAGAATCTTAACTTGATGTTTTAGAACACATTTGTAACAAGGGGCATAAACGGAAGGTATGTTTTAAGGCAGTTGTATCGTTGTAGTTTTACTGTAATATACAATAAGCCAGATACTCTTTGTACAACTTTGTACAACTGGGGGTTACGCACAGCCCATGATCCTTTCCTATATCCGCGCCTGCCCAGCATCATGAAAAATCTATAACACATCATATAAACAGTTTCCAAAAACATAATGGTCATTACGCAAGGAGTCAAAAACGACAATAATTACTTAGGTGAAAATTAAACTACAACAGAATATACCTAGCGTTTAAAAAACTACATCTATGCAGTCAAATGCTGCGTATGTGTTATAAAGAGACCGTAGAAAAAAAAATTCCTACCTTGAAATTCCGAAATCCACGAAAAGACATATACAGCATCAATGATTTGCTAAAAACGTAAATTTTAATTTTATTCAGCATGAACTACACTACCTAAGAGCGGAAAGAGTTTGCTCGGGTATGAAGTACGCCAAAGAGCGAACAGTAGCACGTGTACCATTTCTATTGATTAACAGCAACTCTTTTCTTTGCCAACTGTAATCCACTTGCAGATGTATTACTTACGACAATTGTTTTACTACAATTTAGATGTACATATAGGAGAGAGTACGCTGGATTTATGTTTGTATGGAACAAAGGTTTGGGTAGAAGAGGAGGCAATGAGATAGTTTCCTGTTTACTGGAAGGTTTGACAGGCACACTAACTTGAAAAAAAGAAAATGGTAGTATGTAGTGACAATTGTATAAGGCAAAACAAGAATAAAAAATGATTTTTCAGTAGAATTATTTTGTTTTCACTAATGTATTTTACAAAATTGATCATAAATACCTTGTATTTGATTATTTATACTTGTCCAGTGATCAAGAATTTGCTCAAGTAAAAAAAAGAAAAAGAGTTCGAAAATGTAAAGTTTCCTTGAACATTGTTCAACTGTAGCTTTGCACTTGCCAAAAGATCCTTTATGGAGCAAGAAAACCTCTTCGATTTTAAAAACGCAGAACTACACTAGGTTTAAATATAACAAAATTTGAAATATCCAAAACACAATGGATTAAAAGGCCCAGTGATATCAACTAAAAAGGTAATTAGTAAATTGAAAGCATGTACAAACACGAACGTTCTTAGAAAAGGCATAAGCTTAGGGTATCAAGACAAACTAAAACTATTGAAGATTAAAATTAATGTAAAACAAGAAAAGAAAGATCTTAAAAAAAATTATGCTATTTTCGAAAAAGGAAACAAGGAAGTCTACGCAGATGTCGTTTGTTAAGTGACATTTATCTGTAGAATTTAAAAACAGAAAGTGTAATATTATTGACTTTTTAGACCAACTGGCCAACCAGTAAAGTAATGTAACTCTAAGTCTATTACTTTTGTATGTACATATAAACAAAATAACTTTTCACATTTACTATAAACTTTATAGTACAGTACTAGATTTTGTAGTTATCGTAGGTTTATAGGTACATGTATTGTGATAATAATCAATACCTAAAGATTTTACAAAGGGCTTTAATTACAAACGAAAATTAATATGAAAACAAAGATTGTAACAGTACGTAAATTATCTATGAAACAAAATAATAAAAACTTGATATATCAACAACTATAACTATCCGCACAAATTTTTTATAACTACCACATATGCTGATAAAGTCAGAGCAAGCGTTCAGAGCGACAACTCCTCCACCTATGTAATACCAGCCAGCAGTATCACTAATTGCCTAAAAATCTTCCAAAATGTTGTCAATTTCCTCATAGTAGTTATGATCGACAACGGAAACGACCGTGGCAAGCTCCTTAAAAAGGAGTGGTGCCAGCTTTAGGATTTGGGTGCTAGCTAGTGCTAGGTGTAGGCTATCTAACGCTAAAATTTTGAAGTTATTCGAAATGGGGGGGGGAAGCAACCCACCAGTAGTCAACAGTTATATCCGATGCTATTTGAGTGACGTTAGCTTTAGGATTTGGATGCTTGCTAGTGCTAGGTGTAAGCTATCTTGTGCTAAAAGCTTGCAGTTATTTAGAAATAGGGTGCTAGCTAGTGCTAGGTGCAAGGTATCTAACGCAAAAATATCTAGATAATTGATGTAGCGGGGGAGATCAATGTGGCGGACCCTTAATAAGGTTAGATAAAAAAGCACATAATTAGACTACTCAAGTACAGTACATTTTATTCATCTAAGCATAAGTTGCTTTGTATAATAATTTAAAAAATGCTGAAAATCTGAATGTAACACCTACGAATTCCCTCAATTCAATGTAATCCCCCCCGCCCGTAGTTTCGGGTATGATTCTCGACACGAACCTCTTGAGAAATGTTAGGCGAGCATTTTTCACAAAAACACTCCTGTGTTCGGATGAAATATAAAATGTAGGCCCCGTGTGTATGAGTGTTGTCACGCACGTGAAAGATCCCTACCTAACTTGGAACGGCGAGGGTTCGGCAAAATTAAAAATTTCCAGGTATATAAAAGAAACCACTTCATGGCCAATGTTGTGCTTTTGTTTTGGGTGGGACATTGGAAAATAAAGTGTTTGGTGTAAATTCTAGGGCGTCGCCGTTGCCTAGTTGGTTTGGGTGTGACTACTAATCTCAAAGTCCCGTATTTGATTCCCGGCACGGACCGCTTGAAAAATATTAGGCGAGCATTTTTCACAAAAATACGCTTTCGGTCGGATGAGATGTAAAATGTAGGTCCCGTGTGTGAGTGTTGTGGCGCACGGTAAAGATACCTGCCTTGCTTGAAAAGCTCGCTTTCTGGCCAATATTTTACCTTTGGGTAGAGCCTTGAAAAAGCAAATTTAGGGTCTGCATTCAAAGTCATCGCTGTTGCCTAGTTGGTTTGCGTGTGACCTCTAAGCTCAAGGTCCCGGGTTCGATTACCGACACGAGTTACATATTCCCCAAATCAATATGTATAATTAAATAGAAATTATTAAGAAACTTAAGTTAGATGCAACAATGTAATTCAAGGATAAGTAAAGAAAAGGTTAATGAAAGTTATGAGAACGGATGTGAATATATTGTATTCCAGACGCAACGTGATACTGCAGGTGCAGGTCATAGACGGTTATAAAACCACAGTTATTAGAATTAAGGTTGCTACTTTGTATTGTATAAGTTGATAAAGAAATAAGCAGACAAAAGCTCTACAATTTCCACAGAAATGTGAGGAGCAGGGACAACATAAATACCCCGGGAGCCCCAAGATGGTCTGTCAGTCTTGAGCCTCACAGCTTTTACATTGTTTGTTGTTCAGGCTACTCGCCCTAATTTAAATCCATTTAACAGTAATTTTGACTTAGAATAATTTTATATAGTTTGTAAAATTCCATTTGTACATTTCTGATTAAATAAAAATTGTTACAAGAGTTTTTGGAAGAAGACTTTTTAAAAAGGCAGCTCCCAAGGCCCAAAACGTAATTCACGTACTGCTGGAAAAATGTTAGAAAAGCATTATTCACAAAAACACGTTCTCGTTCGGATGAGATGTAAAATGTAGGTCCCGGGTATGAGTGTTGTGGCGCACGTTGAAAATCTTTAACTTGCGTGATAAACTCTGGCGGGCCTAATACCTATATGTTCGGCCTGCACTAGCGGGCCAGATATGATGTTAGCGGTACGATATTAGTCCAGAAGTCATAATTTGAAGATCCTCGAACAAGAATGTCTAAAGTGTTTTTCAACAGCCACACATCTTTCCTCCAACTCCAGTTAAAAACACATTCTCAACACAGGAATATCCACCCAAGTATGTCTGAAACAGGTAATTTACTCGTGTAAGATGTTAATGTTATGAATGAATGGATAGTTGATAGATTGTTTTTATCAGCTACAAATAATAAACAGTATTTAGATTTTCCTTATGGGGCCATTCTTTTGCAGGATCTACGACACCAATTTGCCGCAGTTAGGAATATATTTTTGGTAAACATGATGCTAAGCGCTAGACATACAATCCTTACTTAAAAATAATGTATCTACTGAAATTGTTGAGAGACAAAATATATTCATAATTAGACATATACCAAGCTCACAATTATGATTCACCGTTTAACTTACTTCCCTACAAATTCAAGAAACTAATCCAAAGCGAAAGGTATTGATAAAATATTCGTAATACTACATACAGTGATAAGTATCTATTGCCAAATATGAATTACGTAACCAAGGTTTAGATTGTTGTTTGTACATCTAAATCTGATTGCGTTTATCTAAACTAAGGTAGTATATTTTCCAATAATGCTGCAATTCAATGGATCAGTATTTGCTTGGAGATAGTACTACAATATTTGATAACACTTACATATGTATTATCAATTTAGTTATTTCGTTTATTGTGTTAGGAGTTTAAAATAATTCTGTTGAATCGAACATCTGGAACGTTTTAAAAAAAAACACCTACCGGTTGCAATAATGAACACGAAAAATACACGGCATGTACAATATCTTTCTGCTGTAATTGGTTTGTATTACAATTTCCGATTTGCTTTGTTATGTACATATATATATATATATATATATATATATATATATGTATATAGTATATATATATATATATATATATATAATATATATATATATATATATATATATATTAAAGATAATGACCTTCTAGTAATATCGAATGTTTTTAATGAGTTTGAGGTCAGCTGGTAAAAGAAAACTCTTTTATAATGCCTACATTTTCGGATTTATTTAATCCTTGATCACAGGCTTAAGATGAGTTGATTCAAAATTAGCATCGAAATTAAATATTAAACATAACGTTTTTAGTTTTTCACTTTTAAAAGTAAAAAACTAAAAAAGTTATGTTTAATATTTAATTTCGATGTTAATTTTTGAATCAACTCATCTTATGCCTGTGATCAAGGATTAAATAAATCCGAAAAATTTAGGCATATATATATATATATATATATATATATATATATTTGTTGAGTTAAGTAAAATTTAGAGTAGTTAAATTGAAAAATGCAAATTGTATTACAGCCACATTTTCCGTTGCGTGTGCGTCCATGCACTCCTCCTGGACATCTCCTGTTATACCTAAGATTGCTGCAGGACTATCACCCATAGATTCGTCTACTTCACAGGTAAACAATAGAATACAGAAAATAGTTTTACTTGATTGATTGGGTTTAAAAATTAAATTTCTACCTCTATCATTTGTATGTAAATACCAGCTTATGTCAATATTATCAACACATACCGAAACTCAATTATTGTCCTTTTGAAGATTTAGCGTGGTCTTTCCACAACTTGTTCAACTTTAATCAGACGTATAAGTCAGCACCACAGTTTAACACCTCTTTTTAGTACCGGTTATATGATATTTTGCAAAACATGTGACATAATGCGTTCTAAAATTAAATTGATAAAAGTATAAGGCAGAAAAGTAACAAATAAAATAAATTAATAGGTGGCAATCTCTCTATGCTCAACGTTGGAGTAAGTACCTACAAAATTTTTTGTCGTTTTGTTATGCCAAAATGTCCCTATAGACAGACTCACATTTAACCGGACCTAAGTCGCTAAATTCTTGTAACTACTTACTTGCGCTCAAAATACACTTTGATATAGTAAAATTTCGTTTTAAAAGAACCTGCACTTTTAAGAAGTTCTAGAATACCAGAACGAGTAAAATGGCTTGTGTGTTCCATTGAGCTAAAGAGCCGAACTATAAGTTTAACCAAATTAATTGCGTCTTTAGCGAGGAACCAAACTAGGACAAGTCCTCGAAAGAGGGCAGCAGTTTTTTTTGTACTCAGAGTGGCAGAGATCGTAGAGGTCGTATGACTCATTCTGAGACGCATTACTGCGATGTGGAAGGCTACTAGAATCCACCTCATTATCTCCCAAATACACAGCGTATTAAAAATCTTTTCTATAATGATGACATCCTCTACCTGGAATTTTAGAAGAATGAAGCAAGTAGGTAAACCAAATAATTTGAAAATTGAAATGAATAGCTTAGGATTGGACACAGTAGGAATTATGTAAACTAAACTAGACTATGTAAACGAATGCAAGACCACAGACAAACCACAGAAGCACACTCAAGATAGTACGGCTTTGCACATCGGTCTAGGGCACCACGAACCAAGCCATACAAACCATCAAGCGATCGCAAAAAGAATACGTGCTATTAATATTGGTAGACATAGAAGACGCATTTAATGACTTTTGGCGGCCTTTACTTTTTACCAGACTTACGACCATAAATTGTCCATCACAACTGTACGATTCCTTCAGGAGCTTCTGCAGTGAGAGGTACGTAGCCTTACAAGGCAGGGAAAGCATTACCAAACATATACACGAGGGTTGTGCGCTGGGCTCTGTATGCGGGTCACTATTTTGGAATATTGTAATGGATAAACTTCTGAAAAAGCTGAACACTGTTGGCGAGGTGTTGTTGACGATTGCATACGCTGACGACATCTTGCTGTTGGTGGAAGGCAATTTCAGAAGGAAAATCAAACGTAAGGCTAACATCATCTTAACCGAAACACAAAGTAGGTGCAAAACCAATAAAATCACCAGAACACCACAAAAAACTACATACCTAGTTATGAAGGGCACCTGGAAAGGGACCTCACCATTAAACTAGAAGATGTAAATATAAGTAGAACACAAAACATAAAATATTCAGGCTTAACGTTAGAAGAAAAAATGAATTATTCAACACATAAACATCATGTGTGCAAATGTAGCTTCTGCAATGCACAATATCGTAACGCTGGCCCCAGGGACTTACAAAATACAACTTAATTGCGTAAGACTTTATCTCAACAGTGTGATCGGGACTATGATACCATATGCCTGGGGACATCGCCTTTACACAATCAAACCTAGAACAATATTAAGAGCACACAACGAAGTGTTTTACTGCGGTTGGCGGGGGCTTATGGGACTACCACACATGCTGGTGGAAACTATGCCCTTGAACCTTGTAGTGAAACATCAAGCTACAATGTACTATCTCACACACAATGGCAATTAACAACTTTCACGCATTTTAAACTTAAACCAACTGCCTACGACAAAGACAGAAATAAAGAATTACATACTTGCAGAATGGCAAACTCGTTGGGATCAAATTTCAAACGGTAGAAGGGTATATGCAATGATCCCAAATTTCAAAGACTGTCTAAAAGCGAAATACCTGGTGCCCAGTCAAGGATTTATACATTTTCTAACTGAAAATGGACCCTACCCAACATACAGAGAACGCATGAGTTTCGTTGACAACAACATATACACGTGCGGGGACATAGGAACACTGGAACATCTAGTATTCAAGTGTGATAACTTTCAACCGTACATACACGCACATAGACAAACATTCTTAAACAATACCCTACACGCGATGACTTGGAACGAAGACCTTTTCCTACACTTAAATGCACTCGCACAGAAAACCACGGCAATCATCCACCAACGTTATCTTGACGGATTAAAGACACAAACATAACTACCCGGATAGATATATAACAGTACCGCCTCTTCTGGGACCGAAGTCTTACTACGGAGACCGGAGACCAATCTCATGGTATTCCAAGAGTTTCACTCTTGATAACCAGAAGCAACAAGATGAAAGCATCAACCCACCTTTGAAACAATCCAACCCCATAATATGTAGAATTTGCATGCTCATACATTTTGGCCTCTCGTCTTTAACAAAAAATAACTAACAGTAGTAGTATAAGTTAATCTTAATTAGTAGAATGGGGAATTTCTTTTTTTTAGGAACGCTAAATCTTAAAAATCAAACTTACATATACCTGAGGTAAATAATACAACAAAGAAACTCCTTTCCTTTGAAAGGAACTAGTTTTTAATGTAATAGAATAAGTGTTACCTCTGTATAAAATTAGAACAACTTAATTCAAGCTTTTGGTAACATGTGCAAATATAAACACAAATGAACGTTTCAAACACTTAGGTGCGACTGCTAGGCACTCTTCCCTAAAGCGTAGACTTCCGGCTGCCTATGGTCCTAGTACTAGGAAGAGAAGGCGGATACAAGCACATCTCAAACAATGTACAAATACTGTACAAACGTAAACATTTATTCACACACGTACATCGTCTTTTAAACATCTAGATTTGCGGCTGCCGATGGTCCGCACAGATAAGGCAATAACCGTTGAGCGTTTTTCCTTGGAGACTGGCATATCCGGCAACCGATGATCCTGGTCCTAGAAGGGGAACTTAACACGGATATCAACACCAGATACACAACACAGATACACACACGCCCTCACCCACACACATTGCACATGTCCTCACGCACGCACACACACACACACACCATATTCGCAGTTACTTTCTGGGGGGAAACCGGGTCTGCATAAGTTTCAGGTAGCAGACTACTGAAACAATACAACCAATAAATAAACAAATAAAATAGTAGGAATTAGCAACGTTCGGTGTCCAGAAACCGGCAATTTATAGAATTTGACTTCCTGGCAATTCATACAAGATCGAACGAAAGAAATGCGAAGGTGATGATAGTTATACGAGAAAAAGGTGAGACATTGTGTAGAAAACTACCTGCAACGAATAACTAGTCGTGTTAGATTAAATTTGAACCGGTAAATACGGTTATAATACAAGCTTACATATCCACCTCTAGCTACAGATAAAATAGCAGAACCATTCTACAAAGATATCGAAGACATACTAAGATACATAAAAGGGCATGAAATTTTAATAATTACGAAAGATTTAGAACAGTGGTAGGTGACGGTAGGCAAGAACAAGTAGTAGGTTTTTTTAGTTTAAGAACGAGAAACGACGGAGGAAACAAGCTGTTAGAATTTTGTGGCAAAAACCTATTTAACCATCACAAATACATTATTTCAACATCATTTTAGAGACACAAAAGGATAGTGCCAGGAGACATAAGTAGTTATCAAATAGATTACATTCTTGTTAGACAACGGTATAGGAATCGAGTAAAAGATTATAGAGGCTACCCGTGAGCAGATATGAACTCTGACCACAACATAGGAATTACGAAAGCCGCGCCTAAATTTAAAAGTTGAAACAAGGAAACGGTAAATGACACTTTGACAACGAGAAATTAAAGCAAATATATTACAGACAAAAGCTGCAAAATATTCTTAGAACAATAGCTAATTAACGCAGGCAAATATACTAAATAACTTCCACTGAATTTGTTTGTCCGCATGAGAAACGGCGGCTGTTTTAAATGATCAGGTAGGTTTGTAATCCTCCGTACAGTTTTATAAAGCGAAATTTATAACAGGTTGCCAAACTGTTATAGAAATGACAACAATTTGTATGATATCGGCCAAGAATACCGAGAATGACTTGATATGTGGACGATTTTAATGCCCATAAACTTGAGCGAGTTGAACACGTTCAGATAACGAAATAGGTACCAGTACCATTACTATTAGAGCTTTTAATATGTTTACAGTGCAAATGGTTTAGAACGTATTGCAAAGAATCAACTATTAAAAATGATTTGACGATAAGCAAATGCCCGCTTCTTTCAACGAATTTATAATGCATAGTTGTTTACCCTTTGCAAGTCAAGGCAAACCATAAAATAGATTTCCCGTATTTATTGTCGTAACAAACACCTTAGAAAATTTTTATATGACGGTTTTAAATACATATTTAATTCAACTAAACATGTTAAATGACTGTTTGTATGATTTGTAAAGTCGTTTAGATTAGAAACTTTATGAGGCGTTCATTAGGAAGAAGTAAAGCAACATAATTAGGAAATTACAATTTATTTGTAGTATTAATCGTTTTGAGAAATTTAAGGTAACAAAGCACCTTGTCAAAAGTTCTGTGTTTCGATCAAATACCGAAGATCTCGACTGTACTAACAAAATATGATTGCCGATGAAATCAATTGGAAGGACCGTGTAAGTGTTCAAAAAGAGTTTCGGAAAACTATCGTGTGAGAAATACTTGTCACAATCTTGAAGTTTGGGGATTTTTAGGGAAGAGCTCCAGAAGAGTAACTAGATTATACCAAAACCCAATATCAGGACAACGATCCTGGCATATAACTCGTTAGAGGAATAATCAATTACACTAATTGAAGAGAAATCTAGAATAATCGTAACTATAAAAGCCCTTATATAATTATATAAAACATACTTGCTGCAAAAAGTGTTCACAAAATCATATGATAAATTATCTATTGATCGCGCCCCTAGGTATTGGCAATATCTTTTATTGTAACTCGATTGTAAATTATCAGCCTTACATTGGATACTATATCTTATAACTGAAATTTAATCACAATTATACACAACAATTGTTTAGCAAAAGCCAAATACATTAAAACTGCTTGTCTTAATTAAAAATCTATTCGGCGTACAAGGTTACTTTATAACTATCCATAATTACACAGCAGAAATGTATATTAATTGAAGATAAAGCTAGGTACCATGTTCAAAATTATAGTATAAATACCTGAAGAGTGGCTTAACTGTAGATGTCCTGGAAACAACAAAAATCAATTATCTTCAGGACTTACTTCAGTCTTTACCAGTTTCTAGTGAAAATTCTGGGACTTCATTAGTAACTTGGATGTACCTAAATTAACACGACTTTATCCAACATTAAGTTGCCAATACTCAAGAAAGCCATTCTTCCTAAAAGTAAAATTCACCAGCGTTGTAGGATGTATTTCCGAAATCTATTAACGAATCACATTAATCATGTTCGATACCTAATTATTCAAAGGACCACTATACCTACTCAGGTTTTCATGTTATCTCAACGATCGTTCTTCTGTAAAACGACTCAAAATCATCATCAGTGAGATTTGGTAAAATTAATTAAGACTGCAAATTGAAATTGCTTTGGTGTTTCTCTCTGTCTAAAATAAGTAAAATATTCTTAGCAAAACGTTAACTTGAACAAAAGAAGGGCTTTGACGTGCCTAAGTTGACACAATTTAGTTTGTGAACATTCTTCGTCACCCGATGATACGTCATGAGCGGCAACTTTATACATTATTCATCAAAGCAAATGAACCGTAAAATAGCAATAATCTAGAATAGAAAGTAGCGATGATCATTCTTAACCTTAACAACACCACCATAATAAATTTTACAGCTTTTGAGGATCAGCAATGTAAGATTACTTGGTAAACTAAAATAATCCTTCTTTAGGACAAGACTGCTTGTAAACAACTGAATTTCTTAAAAAATTAATCCTTATGTATGGTTGGGATTTCCCAATACAGAAACTATTAAAATGAAATACGATTATACATTTCCAAAAAATGTTACAACAATAAAATGATATCTAGACATTAATGAAATTTTTAAAAAATTTTATAATTTTATTTTTCTCTAATTTTGCTTGTATGTATCACTTCTTTTTATATATCTTAATAGATGTGCATGAATATATGCAAGTGTTATTCACCACGTGTCTAAATTCAGGTAGGAAAATAACAGAGTAGCTTTAGCATGGATCTAAAGATACTAAAAAATCAGAGTCGTTACAATTACTCATTTTAGATCCACGACTATTTTAACATTAGCTGTCAATTTTCTAAAATACTAAATTTAATTATTTTGCAATATTATTTGTAGGAAGCAATTTCATGGATGGTATCTAGTTGCACGCTTGGTGGTATACCAGGAATAGTTATTTCAGGATGGTCCATGGAAAAATTTGGAAGACAGCGTACGCTACAGGCTGCCGGTATACTGTTGTTCATACCATGGATGTTATTAGTATTTGCCACTTCTATCTGGACGATGTGCATTGCAAGATTCATTGCAGGAATAGGAATGTCGGCGGTATTTAACGTAAGTATAGATTAAAGAAATATAGTAGTACTTTATCATCATCATTTTGTTTTCGACCTTACTTAAGGTCAGTTTAACGCAGCTCTAACTTTTTTTCTATTCTGTGCTAATCTAAAAAGCTCTACCTACCCTTCACAACCTAAATTTCTAATAATTTGACTAATATAGCTTGGTCTAGGTCTTCCTATATCCTTCTATCTTTTTCCTTTCTACCTGGCTCTACATATATATTAGCAACCTGATGGTTGTTAAAGAACTCTAACATGTTTACATGATTACCATGTACAAGGAAATGAAATATAACCTGGTTATCCGCTTCAAAAAAGGAAAAGTGTTAAATTATATGTTATGGTAAGGCTTAAGCAACGAATCGCTGCCAACATGCCAGGCCGCTACCTAATTGTGAGTTATGTCATGGTGACGTTTATTAAATTATATGTTATGGTAAGGCTTAAGCAACGAATCGCTACCAACATGCCAGACCGCTAACTAATTGTGAGTTATGTCATGGTGACATTTAGTTAACTGATTTTTATTTTTTTTTGTTTTGTTTTCAAACTTACTTAAAGTCGGTTTGACGCAGCTCTGTATTCTTTTCTATTCTAAGCTAGTCTAAAAAGTTCTACATACCCTTCACAACCTAAATCTCTAATAATTTGACTAATATAGCTTTGTCTAGGCCTTCCTACTCTATTTTTATTTGGTAGTCTATAATCTAAAACTTCACTAAATAGTCCCTCATGTCTTAACTGGTGCCCTATCATTGTATCTCTCCTGACCTTTAATTGTTTCCACATACAGGGTTCCTCACCTATCCTTCTATAAACTTCCTCGTTTGTTACTCTCTGTCCAACTAATCTTTAACATTCTTATATAACACCAAGTTTCAAAAGCTTCTATCTTTTTCTTATCTACTTCTTTAATTGTCCAAGTCTCACTACCGTATAGTAGAACGCTCCATACGTACGACTTTAAGAAACTTTTTCTATTATCTAAACCAATACTATTAGACCCAATTAAATTGCATTGCTTTTCGAATGCTTTTAACCCTATTAGTTTTTGAATGTCTAATCTATTTACCATTACCTTTGCTATAATTAGTAAGCAATAAAAAAGAAAGCTTTGGCACAATATATTAGATTTTGTCGCATCGTATACTACGTGTACCATGCGGGAAAATAAAATACTTTGTGCATCGGGTTTTTATTTAAAATTAAAGAATTTTTTTCCTATTTTTCATTTTTGGCTTTTACTTGTCAACTAGACCGGTCTAAGAATAATATAGTTCATCGCGTTGCCGTACAGAGGGCGTAATCATACTACACAAATTTTATAATACAAGACGAATAATTAACTCCGTGAATGAATCTTGCTTACCTTTATTAATCTAGATAGATAAGTTAAGATCATTCTAACTACTGAATCTTTGTATTACGGCAATTGCCGCACGGGAAATATTACTGCATATTATTCTTCTAACTACGTATACTTGGGTCGTTTGGGTTTCCGCGGCCTCTCTACAGTGGAGTTTGTTAATAATCTAAACATTAAGACAAAGAACAAACAGGTATTGTAGGTAAGGGCAGTAAGGATTACGGAGGTAACTTAACTGCATTATAACGTACCACTTGTGACTCGTCTTTTCAATACGGTAGCCCAATGTAGTCTGCCATCACGGCGGCTGGTTTGTTTACTCATCCAAGCCACCACCATTTCCTTATATACGTTCTGATTGATCGAAGATAACGACGTACATTTCTCGAAGCGTGGAAAACATCATATTTGACATTCCATTCTTATAAAATACATAATAAACCTAACTAAACTATTTGTAGAAGTCTAGAGCCGGCTGAGAATTCAAAACCGCATTTACATAATGCGTCCTAATTCTATAAGAAAAAGTCCCCTAAGGTAATTATTCAAATGAAGTTGTGGATCTAAATAAAGCGCAACCATTAAACGTTAATTTTTATATTGAAATAAAAAATACGACCACATCATTATCTAAAAAGTTGTGCAATTTTAAATTCATTCGTATTCGTACACTTTGGCATAATATTTTAAATAAAATCAAAATACTTTAGACACAATGATTCAAATGTTGGATGAAACACATTTGCCAATAAATATGGCTGAATTAAAGTGCACGTTTTTGATAGGAATGGGTCTGGGTTTAAATGTTCAGTTAAAGGGACTATGATGGAAGAGGTAGATGATTTCGCATATTTAAGAAAGATTTGTGGTAGGAAAGTAAAATTGGATAAAGAGATTCAAAGAAGGACAAGTTCTTCGCGTAAAGTAATGTAACAAAAGATCTATTTGCAATAACTACAGTTCCTTATTTTCAAACCGTTTACACGAGACTTTTTCAGCAACTCGTTGTACTATAAAATTTCTAAATACTCACCCAATAGTTTACTTTCAGAGGTTTAACTAACAGCAGAACTACAATCTTCTTAACACCACGATGTTAGTTTTCTTAATTAATTTAACCTCGAAGTACTTCAATTAATTTATATACGAAGCAGGGATATACGAAGCAGGGATTAGTGTAATTAATTTATACGGATTAGGGTCATTTGTGTCAACAGCAAAGTAATTTATATTATGTATTTTAAAACTCGATACTACAGCATAAAGCTTTAGGTCAGCACTCAAGTATTCGAATCAATGGTATCTAACTCGATCTTACATTTGATTTTTTAATTCTCCACCCTAATGTATTACATTGACCAAGAAGCAAATTTTTTCACCAGAAAATCTTGAATTTTGCTGAACCCTTGCTGTTGCAAGTAAGGTAGGGATCTTTAGTGTGCGTGACAACACACACACACGAGACCTCTATTTTGCCATTCATTCAAACGAGGTAGTATTTTTATGAAAAATGCTCGCCTAATATTTTTCAAAAGAACCGTGCCAGAATTCGAATCCCGGACCTTGGGCATAGCAGTCACACGCATACCAACTACGCCACGGAGCCGCCTAGCATTAGAAATGATCCGCAGAATCTCTTAACATTACTTTATATCAAACCCCATTGTTCTTGATTGATTTACAATAACCCAGAACACGCAAGTTACGATCCGGTGATTTCTTATAACTTCTCGAATATATATTGTAAATAGCGTATAATAGTAGTAGCTTTACGTATTTAGCATAAAAATAAATAATTTCGTGTATTTAAAAAACCCAATTCTAGTCTTAATTTTGTGTACTGAAACACGAAAGCAGATATTGTCTATAAAATACAACCCCTTTTGCATTAAAAAGCAATTACCCCGTGGATTACAGAAATTTATTTTAAATAAAGAATTTTCTAGAACATTAGGAATATAAAACGATGAGTCATCTGCATTTAGAATTCGTATGCACTCATTAATAAATAAACGTTTGTTCCAAGAAGCAGTCGGAACACGGAAAACCCACAAAATCCAAGAAATATCCGATAAAATTGATTGTCTTTTTTGATTGATTAGTACGCGACGCCACAATAATAAATTATGTGTTAAACAAGGACCAACAGCGCGCGTCACAAATAACTGGAACGCAATTACGAAGTAATAAACTCAACAAATTTGAACACTAATGAGGATTTCTAAGAAAATTACGTAAGAGAAGCGTTTATTATTTAGAATAGAATCGCGCACATTCTGCAACCTTCTGGAAACAGATAATTTATAATATATAAGGAGGTGTTTATCAAAAAAGGCATTCATTCGATTCATTCTTATTCATAAATTCGACCTCAAAATGTTATTTTGATTTAAGTCGCGAGCTGTTGCTTTGCGGAGATGATATTAGACATATGCAGTATACATACAGCAATTTAATAATTAAAATGGTACAATAAATATAGAAGTGATTTTAAATGCAACTTACATAAAAAATGAAATATTTTATATTGCACTGAAGAGGAGAAATTCTTCAGCATAACACTATTTTAAAAATTTTATTAAATAATTAAGAGAAAAATTGAAGCATAATGTACTTTAGAAACTTCTGTTTGAAACGAGGGTTTTAAGTATGGAGAACCTTGTAAGTTGATTTAATGTCAATTTAAAATAAGAAAATATTTAAAAACAAGGAGGGTTTTTGTGGATTCCGCAAGTATTACTTTTACATTTATTTTTAGCTGATATTGGAGTATTTCTATTCAATTTGAAGTAGAAGAATAAGTGTTAATCATATAATAATTTTTTTGTAAAGGATTTTTTACCAGAAAAGTTTGTGTTCAAAAATCAAAACACTCTGGCCTTTTAATAGATTGTCTGTGAACGATTTTTTACCAAACGAACTTTACAAGCGTTGCAATAAACATAACCAGGTAAACCATCCATAAAAAAGAGAAACTTAGTTCTGTGAATTTAAAATAAGGTAAGGAACAATTTTTTTATAATACGTACTTTTTAAAAATTATTTTATATTTGAAAGAAACGTTGCTGTAAATGTTTTTGAATGAGAGAAAATATTTCATACTGTATAAATGCTTTGTGATATTACTACGTTTTATTTCATTTTGAAACTTCATCAATTCTGTTGAGTAAGACGGACAAAGTTAAAAAGGGAGGTACGTGCGGTCCTTTTTACAGCAATCTTTTAGTGACGCTCACAGCGCGGTCATTACGACATTATATATATATATATATATATATATATACACATTGCTGTGATAAGGGGTTGTTTAAGGGTGTAGTGTATAGCAAGGGTTGTGCAGAAGCCATAAATTACGATAGGAAGCAGAAAACTGCATTTATTTAGTAGAAAATTTAATAATTTTTATATTAAGTAAATAGTAAGCATTTAACACCCTGTATATAGAGCATAATTAGTTTTAAGCGACGCAAATAGACACATCTTACAATAATAGGACGCATATTTAGCACAGAAATAGGTAATTTATGCATTAGGTAAATGACAAGGATTTAACACCCGGTATATAAAGCTTCATTAATTTTAAGTAATGCAAATAACGATATTTTTCAGTAAAAGTACGCGTAGTTAGAGGAATGATAATAAAGGTATTTAAACACGCATTCAAAAGGGTTCTAATTAGTTATGATATAATACGGAGATAAGAGATAAAACTTAACAAAGTTTTGTGTAAGTGCGTAGAAACAATCAACATTTTTGATAAGAAAATGCAATTAAAGATGCGTAAATAAATAAACATACATGAAAATCGAAATTCAAATTACATCATGTATTTTTGTATAATATGGAAAACGCAATTATTTAGTCAAAACAACGTATGTTCTGATAACGAGGTATCTATAAGCAAACAACCATTACCCGGAAAACCAAGTATATTACATCAGAAAACCACTTCAAGTGCAGGAAATACAAATACCTCATTGGTTAAGATCGCGACGGACTTGTTAGAAGCCCAACCCACATCCAAGTAGGTTGAATCTATATTAATAGCAAGAATGATAACGGAGTTCAGTTTTAACTCAAGAAAGCCAAGCTGCGATACTTTGAATCTAAAGGTCACGCGTAATTTAATATTTAATAGTATAATAGTGAAAATGTATAGTGTTACGAATATGAAAATTTCTATTGCTGTATAACTGCTCAAAATTGGTGGAGAATAATTTAGAATGTGATGTCAATAATCCAAATATGTAATAATTCCGAGTGTATGGATAATCTTAGTTGGTCAATAATGATTCAAATGTGTGTATAATTCTAATCCTAATTGGATGATAATAATTCTGAATTGATGTTGGTTGATAATGGATGGTATAATAATTTAAATGCATGGAAGATTCTAATTGAGGCGTGGACAAGTTTGGTATAATTTTGAGTTGCGAGAAAATAAAGAAGCAAGAAATAATTTATGGAAACCAAGGGGTTCAATTCAACTAAGCAGTAGCAGGTCAGATCTAATTCGTTTTAAGAGATTTTTCCTATTAAAATTTGAATATTGAATTTACTTAATTTATAAAACTGTAACAAAGTCAGCAACAAACTTTGCATACGTTAAAAGTTCGTAATATTATAAAGGGATCTGAACGTTCGAGGTTTCTTTAATAAGAAGGGTAGTTTTTGGTAAGTTTAGATTGATTGCAAAGCATATGAATTTTTTCTGATAAATAAGACTTATAATATTGATTGATTGAAGGGTGTATTTTAATAATTTCAAAACTTGTACATAATATTCTTTCATTGGAATTAATTGACTTCGTTTTATAATTCAAATCAAAGAGGTAATCAGAAAGGGGTGAAGAAGAAAAATTGATCATCGTAACGTTGTGCACTCTGTGTAAAATAATAAAAGCTAGCCGTGGCAGAATAATAATAATATTAGTGAAATTTAGAATTTGATTGGAAAACACAGAGAGGTAAAGTTATGTAAGAAAACGTCCATTGCCACCGAGTACGGCGTTATCATATCAATTTTCTTGGCACCCAACGTGGAGCTCGATAGTTCCAGGAAAATACATAGCAATATATAGATATATATATATATATATATATATATATAGCATTATATGTATATATATATATATATATATATATATATTTGTACCAACGTTTCAGTAGTCTGCTACCTGAAATTTAAGCAGACCTGGCTTCCCCACGGAAAGTCACCCTCAGTAAGACGTGTGTGTGTGTGTGCGCGCGCTTGAGGGCATGTGTTATGTGTGTATGTGTGTGTGTGTGTGTGTGTGTGAGGGTTGTGTGTATGTGTGTTGTGTGTGTGATGTTGATGTCCGTGTTACTTCCCCCTCTAAGACCAGGACCATCGGCAGCCGGATATCCCAGTCGTCAAGGAAGAACGCTCAACGGACATTGCCTTGTCAGTCCAGATCATCGGCAGCCGGAAATCCAAATGTTGAAAAAGCAAAGTATGTGTGTGAACAGGCCTTTGTGTTTGTAAGGTGCATGTGTGTGTGTGTATGTATGTGCGTGTGAGGGTTGTGTGTATGTGTGTTGTGTATGTGATGTTGGTATCCGTGTTACGTTCCCCCTTTAGGAGCAAGACCATCGGAAGCCGGATATCCCAGTCGTCAAGGAGGAACGCTCAACAGATATTGCCTTATCAGTCCGGACCATCGGCAGCCGGAAATCCAAATGTTGAAAAGGCAATGTAAGTGTGTGAATAGGTTGTGTTTGTAAAGCGTGTGAGTGTGTGTGTGTGAAACGTGTGTGTTATGTGTGTGTATGTGGGTGAGGGTTGTGTGTATGTGTGTAAGTGTGTGAATGGTGTTTTGTGTTTGTGCAGTGTTTGAGAGGTGTTTTGTGTGTGTGTGTGTGTGTGCGTGCGTGCGTGCGTGCGTGCGTGTGTGTGTGTGTGTGAAGTGTTAATTTGTGTTTATGTTTGCCCAGGTTACCAAAAGTTTCGATTGAATTGGTATAATTTTGTACATGTTTGAACTTATACTATTCCATAAAAAATTAGCTTCTTTCAGAGGAAAGAATTTGTTTGCTGTATTATTTGCCTCGGGTATGTGTAGTTTGGTTCTTACTATTTAGCGTTAGTAAAAAAAAGAAAAGAAATTCCCTATTCTACTACTTAAGATTTCAGTTAGTTATTATTTGTTAGAGACGAGGTTGCTAATATGTATAAGCATGCAAATTCTACATATTATGGGGTTGGATTGTTTCAAAGTCGGGTTGATGCTTTGATCTTGTTGCTTCTGGTCGTCAAGAGTAAATCCTTTCGCACAATCAACATCAGTTGAGAATATTGCAAAACCAATACCTGTAGCTGCTTATAATAATCATCAGGTTTAAGTACAGTTATGTTTTTCGTGAATAGGTTTCCATCTTGGAACTGGTTGGACGCGTACCTCCATTGATTCTATTCTGAGCTAGCTTGCACATTTCTCTGAAATTCCAACAGCCTACATGTTTCACTATCAGTGTGCAATAGTCTAACCTAGATCTACCTGTACCTCTTTTTTTCCTGTCTCTGCTTCTAATATATTCCGCACTATTCCCCAATGCCTATCATCCGATCTCTCTTACTTTTTACTGTTTTCTACATATTTTTTGTTTCCCCTACCATTTCTAGTACCTCTTTGTAATATATTACACATTATTTGAATTTTACGTTATTGTTTAGAAATTGTTAGAAAATGTTTATTCCCAAAACCACGATTTAAACTATACAGCTTTCACAAACAGAGTTATTTAAAGCGAGCCAAATAAATCCTCGGGTAGAATTGATTAAGGAAAGGACAATTTCAACTTGAACCTATTTGAAGAAAAACCGTATTTTTAAGCATTTCTTTGCACCAATCGACACGAGTGTTTTTTTTTGAGCGACTGTCAAATTATGTGGGATTCAACGTCCACATAGCTTCTTCGCAGCTAAATGTTTATGTAATATCGAATGTATACTTGTCATACTAATGCATAGGGATGCATCAATCTCACGATAAGTCACATGACGATCTTGCAGTATCAATTCGCGCACAGCATCAATGTTTTCTTTCACATCAGCCGATTTTAGACGACCTTCTTTAAATTCATCCGTTGGCGAACTACGACCACGACTGAATTCACTATACCAACAATATACAGCGGTTAGTTGGAGCATCTTTCCCAAAAGTCAAAATAAGTTAATTCAGGCACTGTTGTGGAAATAATCCACGTCGGAAATCGTAAAAAATCATCGCACGAAAATGTTCATCAGTTAATTTCATTTTTTGGCAGACGAAATTTTCAACTCAACCAAAACAGAACAAATAGTGTTCATATGGGAAAAAGTTATAAGTATGTATACTGTCAAAAATGCCACATTTTAGGTTAGAAACATCAAATCGCACCTAGCAATACTAGTGTTGTCAGTTCCCGATACATATCGAGCACCCCTCGTGATTGACTATTCAAGTGAAGTGATCACTCATCACTCGAATGATCACCCGGTTATTTATATCACTCAATTGTAAATAGGGATGGACTCGGGCTCGGGCTTTCGGGCCGGCCCGGCCCGAGCCCGGCCCGATTTCGGGCTCGAATCCGGGCCGGGCCGTTGACTACTTTATTCGGGCCGGGCCCGGGCCGGGCCTATCTTTTTTCGGGCCGGGCCGGGCCAAACGACTCGGGCCGGCCCGAACTTTTCGTGCCGAAAAACGCACGAGTAGACAGTAGATACTCCATCGTCCCTTCACTTCTATTTCACATTGAGTAAGTAAACGTTCTTAATTATATTTTCACGTAGTGTCTTCATGAACCCATTAATAATCAGTTTTTCGTCTTGTTTAGTGTAAAGGAGACGTGATATTATAACTCACTTCTTATACCGAATATTTTTTCTAGTCCTATTTAATGTTCCTCATGTTGTACTTTAGGCAAGTTAAAGATGCCCAGGAACATCAAACTAGGTGATTTATTCATAATTCAAAAGTTTGCACGATTTATATTATGTATATGTATATACTCCAAATCTCAATCATGCGGCGAACGACGATATTATCAATCGTGTGTATAATTTATGTCTACCGCCTAAAACACTAGAGAGTTATTGCAAAGTTCATTTTACCAATTTTTTAATAAGGTTTTCCCTTATTTGACATTTACACATGCGCAATTACCCCTTTATTGTTTGTACTTTATTAAAATACAGGATACCTTTATTTAATTTAAATACAGGCAGGAATGCTTTTATTTAAGGGGCCTTAATTTTGACATATGCCAAATGCTTAACGTACAAACTTACATCTAATTGTCTGCTTTGTGTATAAATATAGCGAAATAAATGGTTTTTTGTAGTGTTGTTTCCGTAATTAAATTTAGAAATATAATGTCCAAGTTTATAACACGAAAAAGATACAAAACGTCAACGCTCTAAATACGAGGAAGCTGTTTTGTAATGCTTTTCCTAGAAGTAAATTGTAAAAATCCTTTTGAAAACAGATATGCTATATGCTTGGAAAGGAGTAAAAACAGTGTCTTGAAGTAAACTCAAAAAGTATTCCGTGAAAATACTTTGACAACACATACAAATGTTATCGAATCAGTGGGAAATAAAAGACTCAACTAATAAAAAAAAGGTTCATATTTGTGTGAATACAATTTCTTTGATTTTTTCCAATATAGTTAAACATGTATTATAGGTCACCTTATCACAAAAGAGATTAATTCTTTATTCATTTTCAAAACATAACCTATAGATATAGAATACTAAATATATATGTCAGAATAAAGAGTAAGGGAAAAAACACTTGCACTAACATTCCTTTAGACTGGATGCAAACTTTTAAAAAAGGATACTTTATTTGAAGATTATTTTAATAAAGTCTGCTTGGAATGAGTTTGCAACAACTCTCTAATTTCAAGTAGGTAATTTATTAAAATTCTTTGAAGTAGGAACGACAAAATAAAGCGGACGCAAATTTATTATAAAGGTTATAAGGTGCGTTAAGCGTACAATTTCAAAAACATTGAAAATTGCTAAACATTTTGTACCTTTGTTACCTATTTCTAGGATTTTTTAAAGAATTGTTACGTTTGTTTTTAGCATAAATTAATTACCCTATTTTTCTCCCTTATAAATTCAATACCCGCTCGAATAAATTCTGTTTCTACTGTTAAATCCTTCAACATAATTAATAATAAACACGTTCTCGAATAAATTCCTCAACTTAAATCTAGTTGCTTTGAAACGACAAGTTTATGCAACAACTAAATAGGTATATCCTGTTTCAGGTACCCGTTATCTTGGTATATATTACGACCGCCTATAATGGTTTGCTGTATTTTTTCAATGTAAAGACTTGTTGAAATAAGGTCGCACACTATCCGACAAAACCCGGGTTTTCCAGTTTTAATCGCGCTTCGATAAGCGAGGATTTGCAGTTCGAATTCGTGTTATTTGAACCATTGTTAAATTTGCTTCTACAACTTGTGCGTCGACATATTTTCTACATTATTCGTCGCCGTATTTTAAAAGCAATGCACGTCTGTTTATTTTCTGTTTGACAACTAGGAGGTATCTTGCGTGGATTGCTTTTTTTAGCTGAAGGCCAAATAAGTTCTTCCTTTCTATAGACCAACTGCTTTTGTCCGTAGAGTTACCATGGCAGGATGAATGGATCCTGAATTCCGCGGCGTTTCTGTATTGACTCACCCCCGACGGTTTTCAAGCTAAGTATCCGAACATCTACAGGTATGCAACTCGTTTCCTTTTGTGTGTGTCAATGGGATATTCCGTATCAACGTTTGGTGTAGTTATGTGACAAGAAACATCACTTGTAGAACTATTGTTCGTTGCTGCTAATCGATATTATCGCTCTATATGTGTGATGTACCTGTGTTAAAAAAATTGGACAGACACGCTTGTTCCTTTGTACTGATTAGTTTATTTTACAAACGGTACTATGTACGATTTAAAAGATATCTGACAAAAGCTCCCACACGTTAATTCTTTCTTATTAATTAGTTATTTTACAAAAAGTATTAGCTGAAACTTTAAAAATGCTTGACAAAAGCTCTCACAGGTTTATTTACTACTGATTAATTTTATTTTGTGTAAATACGAGATGCGCACTTCGTATCTAATGTATTAAATTGTTCATATCACCAAATAGTAACGCTTAATTTATTGCTCTTGCTTGTTTGTACAGAATCCGTTATTTATTTTTATTTGTTAATAGATCATCGTGGGCGTTGTGTTTTTTGTTTCTTTTTGGTATGTAGGTGAATCCCCCCCACTCTCCGCGTTTAATAGTTAGCCTGGTACTTACTTTTCTTCCGGCTACGTCTAGGTACGTAACAGAATCAAAAATCAAATGATATACTACGATATGTTCCACAAGTATCTTGATTGTAATTCAAAATCATTATACTCTTAAATTAAACAAAAGAGTGATAGTTACTTGTCGAACACAACAGAAAAAAATATCTTTTCATTCGTTGAATAAAAGTCGGGCCGACCCGAAACTTCGGGCCGGGCCGGGTCAATTTTCATTTCGGGCCGGGCCTCGGGCCGGGCCGGTTACCTTTCTGCGTCGGGCCGGGCCGGGCTTATTAAAAGCCCGGCCCGGCCCGAGTCCATCTCTAATTGTAAATTGTCAGGTTATTGAAATAACTCGGTTTTGCCCATCACTCCTTTGAATGTACGTACGGCGCGCACTCACACACACACATGAAGAAGGTAGCTAGAACGTGTATACAGACGCAAGTAGACGCGTGATCGTGTTAACCGGATCTCACTTGTACGCTTCGGAGTACGAATCTAAATATACAATTACACGCATATACAATGTACTCTCAAACACTTGACTTGCACAGATATGTTTGTACTACATGGTTCCACCTTAAAAGCACACACAGGCTCAGAACTAATTAAAGCAATTTTACTAAACTGCATTATACATTTGTTTAAGATACTCTTTTTTAGATTACGCCAATTTATAATGGAGAAATAGCTGAAAAAGACGTTAGGGGAAAACTAGGGTCCACAGTAAATGTACTTGCGATATCTGGAGATTTAGTTATATATATTGTTGGACCATTCGTGTCATACTTGGTATTATGCCTTTGTTGTAGCGTTTTCCCGCTATTATTTGTAGGACTATTTTATTTTATGCCAGAATCACCATATTATTTAGTGAAGGTAGCTAACAATGAAGCCGCAGCAAAGAGTCTAAGGCGATTAACGAGAGAAAGGGATGACGTAGTCCTTAAACGGCATTTAGATGAAATAAATCAAGACATTCACGAAGAAAATAAAAATAGAGTGAGCGCGTGGGAATTTCTTTCAAAGAAGCAGTATAGAAAATACCTGGTCCTAATCCTGGGTGAGTATTTTGTATTTTTTATCACTATGTAATTTATGGAAAATTATTTACCTTAAGCAAGTGTCGTATATACTTTGATTGGAGTATAAACCTGAAATATAATTGTCACAAAAGTGATCTCTATGTTGTTGTTCTATTCAAGAAACATCGGGGGCGTTTATAAAGGTATCTATAGTGAATGAAATCGTATGCCATCCGTAATAAATATCCCCTGAACATAAATTCAACCAGACATTGCCTTAAAAATCAATTGCACTTTAGTTGAAGTTCTATCTGGTAGTTCTTTAATTTATGATGATACAGATTTTTTTTAAATCGTTGTTGAATTAAAATGTGGAGTTCTGTCTTTCACCTTCGCATGGGCATTCTAATTTAGCATTTCGTAAAGTAACAGTTCTTTGTGCAAGTGCATTTAAGCAAGATATCAGTTCTTAAATAATACCAATATGTTTTTAGTACTTTTAACAAAGGATAGGAAAATAAAACAAAAACTAGAATATAAACAGGAAATGAGAACTTACAAAGAAGTTATAGATTTCTGCTACCTAGAAAACCAAATAACCCAAAATGGGAAAATCACGAAAGATATAAAACAAAGATTAGCACAAGGTCGTGCTACATTTAACAAGAAAAAGCAACTACTGTGTTCAAAACAACAAACACAGAAACAAGAAAAAGATTGCTCAAAGCACATGTGTAGAGTACAGCTCTAAAACTTGAAGAATCGGACAAGCGGTCAGAAAAAAGATCGTTTGAAATGTGGTGCTGCAGACGTATGATGAAGATGTCATGGACAGACAAAGTTAAGAACAAAGAGGTTCTAAAAATGGCAAGGGAAGAAAGAAATATGTGGAAAACAGTAAAAAATAGGAGAGATCAGATGATAGGTCACGTACTAAGGCATAAGGGTGCACCCTACCTTCTTACAGGTACTAAAAAGGTAGGTGAACAGCAGAATATAAAAAATATTCTGGCGGGACTAGCATCGACCTTCATCGGCTGCGGTGAACGCAAAAGACTTAAATCTCAGGGTAATGCAAAGATACCTAGATAAAGTTAAATAGAAACAATAACTTAACTTTTTTTTAAATAGTTAAATAAAAAATTATACTCAAAGAAAATTTTGTATATTAACGTTCAGGTAAGGCATTTGTTTAAACACGTCATATCTACGAACGTATATAGTAGTACAAATAATGACGCATCTAGTTTAAACACTTCACACATATATTGTAATATTCATTTTTATTAAAGCTAACAGATATAGAAGACAAAATTTTGACATCGACATGCGTTAAAAAGTGTTAATGTCAATTACAAACATAGATAATTATCATTTCACATAAGTAATAATGTGTAAAAGAAAATTTGATTTCTTTTCAAGTATAGAGCTCTTATCACAAGAAGCTTCATGAAAATCTTAACGTCACAGAATACGTGAGCAGTTTACACAAAATTTACACATTATTAGTTTACACAAGTTAAATAAATTCGCATCTTACATGCAAGATAAATACTTTAGAATAAAGTTTTAAAGACAGATGTGATTATTTTCAAACAAAAGCTTAATCGCCTTTAAGAAACTATTTATTTAATAAAACTTTTAATCTCCTACCTGTAGTTTTTGTAACTCAAATAAAACAAATTAGTTACTCAAAGTTTAACAGATGCTCCTTTGTATCCTCCGGCGGTATTAGTAGATTATGTGAAGCAGCTTGCAGGAAAAAACAAAAGATTTCACACGTCTCCATAAATTGCAGCAACCAAAACTTGTTTGATTCAGGTAATCTTCCATCGATAGATAAATGTAGTAACTGGACGAAACATTCACATAATTTAGACGGCAAGGTAATTTAAAATATAGTCGAAGAGGAAACGCGTTAAGCGAAGATAAACGTAAACGTCCAGTCGAAAATTCCAGGGTGATAGAAGGTCCCTGGAAAATCAAACATGTATGAGGAAAGCAAATTTTACACGAGGCGTGTTCAAACTAACAGAATGTTAATCCGTAAACAACTTACCACGTTTAAATAGTAACGGTGGTTAAAGTATATAATCTGGTGCTCTCGGCTCCATATTCTAAAACTAACACGGTATTTTTAGAAAATAACGAAATGTGTAATGACAATTTACATACCGGGTACAAATGACGAGGTAACATCAAAATTCTCAAGAAAAGCTCTTGAAGGCATTCAGATAAGGAAAGAATGAAACTGACTTATCAAACCAAAAATTACCAACGAAGATTGTTGTGGGAGACGAACACTAACGAATGTCTTGATTAGACTACGATTCAGATTCACTCTAGATATGCTTTTATAGGAAGAGTATTGGTAATTTACCAATGTAAAATAATTGCGGTGTAAGTTTCAAATAGCTCATTAGAAGAGAGAATGGACTGTATATAATTTAAATTGATGATTTACAAACAACAGATAATTAATGTCTTTAATCAAATCAAACCAAAGCGTTTACTATAAAGCACTCACCTGATTGTTTACAAAGTCGTGCCAATGCAAAAAACGATGTAGCATCTAATCTGCCTCTTGCGGGGAAGCGAAGCACATTTAGTTCAATAGCGGTTCTAACGAAAAAAGCGGTACATGTACAATAGCGATGCGAACTGGTCGAAAGACAAATTGATACTCTTCTATGTTGAGCGTGTAAACTAGCGATGCGGTGTATTCGACAGACGAAACGATTCTCTCTTGGCTTCGTGGATCTTCCAATCAATACTTGTTGTTGCACATGCGGAATAACACACAGAGTTTTATCACTCGCGGTACTGGTTGGCGGGTGCTTCAAGTAAAACAAAAGAAATTTTACTCTAATAAATTTAAATATACACGCGGCGAATTTAAAATAACCAACAAACTCAATGAAAAATAATTTAGTTATAAATTATTTACATATAAACGGAACAACCAATAAGGAAATTACTTATATACGTACGTAATTGTACATTAGGAAACAATTTATAAATAAAGAATTTATAAAAAGATTATATAGCCTGTTATTGTCTGGAATTTATATTAAATGTAGGAAACTTAAATTTGAGTTGGAATATTGTATTGTGCGAAGCACACTATAACAAGTTGAGGCGTAGCAAAAATACATGTTACAAGGGAATAGTGCGGAATATATTAGAAGCAGAGATAAACACAAAGAGGTAGAGGTAGACCTAGGTTAGACTATTGCAAGCAGATAGTCAAAGATGCAGCCTGTGGGAATTTAGGGAAATGTGTGAACTAGCTCAGAATAAAAATCAATGGTGATTAGCATCCAACTGGTTCAAAGACAGAAAACATTGACAAAAAAGTAATTGTACTTAAACCTGATAATTGATTTTGCAATATTCTCAACTAATGTTAATTGTGCAAAAGGATTTAATGGAAAACTATTAATTCGACAAATGTCTAACTGTTGTGATTTTCTAATGCTCCACCTGAACATTGGCCAGAAAGCGAGTTTTTTTTACCTGAAAAATTTGGAATTTTGCAGAAACCTTGCTGTTCCAAGCAAGGTAGGGATCTTTAACGTGCGTGACAATACTCACACACAGGACCTCCATTTTACCTCTCATCCGAACGAGGGTGTATTTTTGTGAAGAATGCTAGCCTCACATTTTTCAAGCGCACCGTGTCGGGATTCGAACTTGGAACCTTGTACGTAGTAGTAGCACACATACCACTACATCACGGAGCCACCGTCCTTCACATACCACTAAATATTGGTAAAATAGGGTATATATTTATAAAACAATAGAAGAGCAACCGAGCTGTATCTCTAGAAATTTCAAGGAACTGTGCAGGCTAACTCAGAATAGAAATTAGTGCAGATACGCGTCCAACCAGTTGCAATACGGAAAGCCTAATGACGAAAGAAATAATTGCACCTAAATCTGATGATTATGGTGTAGGTTTTGCAATATTTTCATTAATGTTGATTGTGCAAAAAGATTTACTGGAAAAGTATTAATTTGACAAATGTTCAAGTGTTGGAGGAATTTGGTAGCGGCATGTTACTTAACATACTTCACATGCCTTACATGTGATTTCTCAATGCTCCACCGGAAGATACTACATTGGCCAGGAAGCGAGTTATTTTTACCTGGAAAATTTGGAATTTTGCCGAACCCTGGCTGTTCCAAGCAAGGTAGGGATCTTTAACGTGCGTGACAACACTCACACACGGGATTCGAACCCGTGACCTTGGACGTAGTTGTTGCACACATACCAACTACGCCACGGAGCCGCCACTCTTCACATGCCACTGAATATTGGTGAAATAGGATATATATTTATAAAGCAATAAAGGGGAACTGAGCTGTATCTAACAAGAAAGGGCAGCGGTTATGTTCAAAGATAACAAACATAGAAACAAGGAAATAATTGTTACAAACATGTGTGAAACACACCGCTGCACGGCTGTGAAATAAGGACAGTCGGCGAAGTAGACAGGGAAAAGGTGCATGATGATGATAACATGGAAACTAAAAAAAAAAATAGGAGAAATAGAAGGGCAGGACACATTTTAAGGCATTTAACCAGGTCGGGGTGATACCCGGTATAAACAGTAGGTAACGTTGGGAATCCAGATTGTTCCCTGCGTATGATAGGGGCAAAGCTGAATGAATGCTTTTATTCTAAGGTATCAGGAACAGGAAGTCCGTGGACTAAGCATTCTACGGTGAGCTTAACAGTTAACAAACGATAAACATCCATAGTGTACAAAAGAAAAAACAAAAAAGAACAAAACCGAAAACAACAAAATACCAAGTTGACTAAATAAGTAAGCGTCAGAACCAAAATGTGGCAAACAAAATTGTGGCAAAGCAAAAGCTGGCCCAAAACAATAAAGGCGCCACGTTGAGCGCCAAAAATGTCTTGCGACGGTCGTGGGTGTTGGGACAAACTGAGATCACGATGCACCGATAGCAAGGCAGTGCGGTGGCTAGACTCAGCCGCAGGAGGAGGTGGGCAGTTGGCTTCCGGAAAGGGGGGGACCGTTATGGTTCACGGAAGCAGGAATGGGCGCCAGGATCAGAGCCGCTAGTAAATACCTAGAACCTTGACCCAAGGGTTCCGAGCAAGCACAAGGCAAAGCAATAGCCTCTCAGAGTCCCAAAATCTCAATTGCTTTACCACAATAACAAATCTCATAAAGCCAAACTCAGAGGGATTAAATACACTATTAAATAACAGCGGCAAAATTACATAGATTACAATGCTAAAATAATCACAAAATAACCTGTAAAGTAATATAATGTTAAAGCATAAACCATTTGCAGTAAATGAAATAATAAATGGTGATAATAAGCTTATTTGCAATAGGCAAAATAATAGATGGCACAACCGGTTACTAAAATAAACAACATGAAAAAGTAAACGTCTTAACTATGTAAAACTATTGCATAGGGCGGGTCACGATCCGCTAAAATTTGTGTTGATTTATATGTGGCCCACTATCGGGCACTACACGTAGCATGTAGCGCTGCAGCAAAATATTACAGGGGGAGTATGTAATAGTCGTTTTGGTATACCAACACAGACCTACTTTCAATAAATATAATACCATAATAATAGAAGAGGGTTGCATGGAATCATAGCAGAAGGGGTTCCTTACCCGTTCAATAACCTACGGACTGTATTGAGGGGAATATAGCCAAAAAGAAAAAAATGTCGGTGGGGGAGGTAAACTACACTGTACATTTACAAAAGCTAGCGGCGGGTATGAATAGGCGTTATGGCTATTAAATACAGGTAAACTATAGAACAATACTAACATATGGGGGATTAGGCACAAGCACTTAAATTAACATGGGTAATATTTGCACAAATACTAAGTGACGGCAATGGGGCTCTTAAAAAATGGTTACATCTTGAATTAATTTATTTGTATAGCTTAATTTGAAGGTAGATCTTTTGTAAATATAAATTTCAGAACACCCAGCATTGATGGTATAAATCGTAAAAATAAATAGGTGAGTAAAATACGAGTGCAACCCTATTTAAACACTGGTGGTGAATGAAGAAAAGATCTAACTCACTCTGCATGGCTGTTTAATAGTACCTTAACCAAGTTGAGGCGGGTCCAAGCACATCTGGGCCTTGATGTCTACGGCGAGTAGCGTCAACGGCCACGACAGGGGTTATGTCCACCAAGATCAATTGCAACAGGTTCCGCACGGACAAAGCGTAAGATCATCCCATAACCATCAGACTCAACGACAAAACGCAGCAATCACAAAAGGGGGACGACAAACCAATACGGAAGAGCTAAGAGCTAATCAGAAGAAAAAGGGATAGAAAAACCGCTGCAAAAATATAAAATATAAATTAGTATACTTGCAAGATTAGCTACTTACGTTCTTTGGGTTAATAATTAGATGACAAGATTGACTAAATCAGGTGTAAACAAGAAACACCTTTTTAACAATGAGTTAAATAACATCAACCCTAAATGCATGCAAATCCACCAACTTAGGCGATTCTTAAATTAAACAACTCAAAACAAAATATACAAATACATTTAGCGTAATCAAATCGTAAAATGCCATTATCGAAGTAAGTCAACGTTCGTCTGCCGGTTCTAAGAGGGATCGAGATAACAAAACTACAAAACTAGTCGCACGGGCAAGGTCGCGCGTAAATAAATAACAGGAGATTTCCAATACTATACCAAGCGTTATAAAACATAAGACTAATACAATTGAATATTTAAAATATAAAGGACGTTAATTTGAACGTTATAATGGAGGTATAGTCAAAACCATTTAAACTGACCGATGACTCACCGCGGTACATTATTAAAAATGATAATGAACATTGCATGTCTTTGTCAGTATATGTAACTATTTGCCCTAAAACAGGATGGATAGAAAAAAAATACGTCTTTTAAGGATTGGTATGACAGCATCAAAACGTATGTCTGTTATAACTAATATTTATGTATTATTATAACCTATAAATAATTTTAGTTTCCTGTCACTTTTTGTTGTTTTTTCACGTAGTTTTTGATTTTTTGTTGTATTTATGTTTTTACATTTAGCTCAAATCGCAAATATAAAAGTTTTTTTCAAAAGTAAAAGGATTTCTTACACATTATAAAAGGTAAATACAGCCATCCTATAACAACACAAAATACTATCACCTCTTTGCTTTTTAGTTGTTCAAAATGCTTCGAAACAAACATCTCAAACCCCAAACACACCAGGTGATTTTGAACGTCATGGATTATTTTGAAAGAGAGCGTGATAATGAATGTGTTTTAGTTTCGTTTGGAAGTGTTATGCAGGTACAAAAATAAATACACTTAATCCTTCAAATCAATTAATTATTTCTTCAGCAAACCTCTGAAGTATGTGGTTTAGCCTTAGTGTTTTAACTAGGATTAAGAGAGGAGGCTCACAAGCTCTAAAGGAAAATTTTCCAATTCATTCGACGTGCAGGAACGCAACCAAACAAAAAGCAGATCATGCGATGTTGAAGATTTTATAAAACATGCAGTTAAACGTAAAATTTATGAGATGCACTCGAAAAGTAATATGAAAATTAATTGTAATTAGTAACTAATTTTTATATTTGTAGGACTTCATGTAGCTGCACAAGCACTCCAAAAAGAGCTTGTTACTGCCGGCATATGTAATTTCAAATTAACTAGCTTAAGAAGACTTTTACCTACTATAGGATTTTTTATAAAGTAGATAATGGAAGGCAAGGATTGTTCGAGAAACAACATATAGCTGCTGCACGAATAAAATTCTTAAAGGATTACCATTCCAATAAGGAAACGCAACTATATGAACCTGTTTTCTTGACGAGACTTGGCTTTTTAGTAGGGGATCTGCCAAAAAGAATTGGCATGATAATTCTCACAAAAGCATCAAGAAGAACCCATTTGGAACAGGAAGGCGGTTAGTTGTTAATTTGTTGCTGTCACTGTGCTTTGTATAGTTACCAAATGTTGTTTTAAATTTATTGTGATACATGCTGGAAATAAAAATGGTTTTATACATGATGCATCTCTTTTGTTTTCTTCAAAATCACAATATGCAGATTATCATGGTGATATGAACACAGAAATGTTCACAAAATGGTTCCAAGAAAGTTTATTACCAAATTTAAGCGGTCCAAGTTTAATCGTGCTAGATAATGCTTCATATCATTCGCAATTATTCGAAAAGGTTCCTAACAATTTTTCAAATAAAGAGGAATTAATTAATTATTTGCTTCGACATAACATATTTGCTGACACTTCAATGTTAAAAAGAAAATTACTTGCATTAGTAAAGGAAAATGTTCAACCAAAAATATTCATACTTGAACTTGCAACACAAAGTGGCCATAAAGTATTAAGGCTCCCTCCATACCATTGCCAATTTAATCCAATAGAATTAATTTGGGGTAATTGCAAAGGCTATTACGACAAAAATATTGGAAGATTTAATGAACAATTTAATGACGAGCACGTACAATTAATATAGCATGAAGCACTTGGAAGGATAGATGACAAATATTGGCAAAAATACACTCACCATTCAGAAAAATGTATGATAGAATGGTGGCAAATTGAAAAAAAAACTTATTATCAACTTAGAGGATTCAAGCAGCAACGACTCTTATGAAGATGATTCAATTTCAGAATAATAAATTAATATAAAATGAAGTGGTGTCCTAGATTTATACTTTCTTAATGTAGTAGAGCAATATTACAATAAAATAATACAATACCGTTTTGTTTATTTAATACTAAATTTGATTAAATATTTACAAATACACTTTTATATGTACAACCATGCTTGTTAACCATATAAAACAGGAATAAAATAAAATCCTGAAACTACAATTTCCTTGATAATTGTGCGAATAACAAGTCTAATTCCAACAGAAATTATTAGTCTTCAGATATTATCGAATCAATTAGAACACACGCATCTTTATACTTAATAACAATATAATATCTTGAAAATTCACTTTATGTTTTCAAAAACCAACAATATCGCGACACCATGCTAAATATCCAGTATCTGCAGTACATTTCTAAACTAAGATTTTATCTACATTCCTGAAAATAGCTTGTCCATTTCCATATTACATATTATTAATATCTTCATTTAAACACAATTCATCTAAATAAAATGTTGGTCTATTTCCCTTCCAAAGTTCCAATTTACCTTAAATGTTTTGGTTTAATTTTTATAAAAGAAAAATGTATTTGATACTTATGTTAACGCCATTGGCAGCTGCATATCCAACAAACATCTCTTATAATTCGTAGCAATTAAAAGATTATTTATAAAAGCCCTGGGACATACATTCTCAGCTAGTATTTGTCACAATATAAACGGCATGCGCCATTTTGTATAAACAACTGAACTAATCCAGAATGCTAGAAATACGTTCTGATTGCATTGATGCATATGCTTTAACAAGATGAGTCATCGGTCAGCTTAACTGGTTTTGACTATACGCGTCCAATCAGTTCCAAACTGAAGACCTAACGACGATGACAACTTTTAACTTTAGAACTTTTGATATTGTCTAATTTAAACCATAATTTAAACAAAAATTAGCAGGGGGGTTTTTAACTGTTTTATGTTTTTTTATACAGCTTCCTCTATAGCCGAAGTATTACCACTGCAACGATTGCACTACATGTCAACACAATTATTTGGATTTCTTTCTTAATACTACACGCTGCCCAATTACTGATTTGGCAAAGAGTTGACATCTTATTTATAATTATAATTATAATGATCTTATTATGGTAATACTAATTTCTGAATTATTTTCATGCTAAAAAATGATTTCGAGTTACAATCATAAGCGGCACGCATCTTTCTATCATGCATCTGCGGTCGAGTCTACAAACTTTTTCAAGAAATACTAGTTTTATACAACAAGGTGACGCTCCATTAGCATCTTTTCTATTTTCGAAGACTTTCAGAGCATTTGTCTGAACTCAATCAAGTCCTTATTATTGTAATTAATATATTAAAAAGTACATGTAACAATTATATGAAACAAAACAAAACAAATTGTTACGTTCAAAATCCTGTAAATAATTTTTTCTGCATTCTATTTAAAACACCCAAAAATTTCTCAACAAGCTCGATTTCCTACCATTTAAAATTAGTGTTATTTAATAAAATTTCTCAAGTAATTATTCTATATAAAATTTTGTCTTATAAAATCCAACAGCTGCTTAGAATAACTTTATGTTACAAAGTAGTTGCAATATTCCTACCACCTGCGTGATTACATTTTAATTAAAGTTGCAAATGAATGCACAGCTTTCTTCTAAAAGATAAGGCCACTTACCATCTGCCTACATCTGTTTACAATGGGTTTGTTATCTATAAGTATACTGGTATTCTGTAGCTGTTAAGATGTTACAAATTAACAAGATTGTTTTCTTTTGTCTACAAATCCTTTGATAATTGCGTTATCTGCTTCTTGGCAAGCTGTTGCAGTTTATAATTTGGCAGCTGTTGTCTGGGAATTCTACACACTTGGTGCTTCGGCGATATCTTTGAAAGCCAAATACCTACTTCCATACATGATTCTGTTCTTATAAAATAAAGACCGTGATTTCGAAAGACATCTTCTCACCAAAGATACATGTTGTAAGGTCGCGCTACTAAAAATGCTTTCTGGGCTAGTATGAGTAAAGTTAATGGTTGCAGCATCTAGCCCATATAGAAATGCAGCCACATTTTTCCATCCACAAGATGATACCAGCACGAAGCCGATTGCTCAAGATACAGTTTTCTGTTTCGTAATTTTTTTTTTGCTGCTATAAAGAATAGACTTTCTATGAGCTGTTATTGCTTATGATTATTCAATAAATTACCAACACCACGTTACAAAACACAATCACAAACACGAGCAACTAACTATGTTAAAAATTAGTCAATTAAAGTTTGTCCGTTTTACTGTTTCTTTTGTCCTTTTGGTATAGACATTATCGTAAATGACTTACGCATCTATTTAATAGTAGTTAATATTTGATTAATTTAAGTTAAAGTGTATAAGTTTAATGTTACAATATTTCTTGAGGAGGTGCACTTCACAATGCACCATGTATATATAACTTATGTATATTTCTTTTCTTAGAAGTACTATAGTATGTTTTATTTTCTTTCGTATATATTTAAGGTGAACCATTAAGAAAATATTTAGATTCTAAGATGTTATATTTGCTAACCATTTTATATTTTTATGCTATGACGCTTTGTTTACCATCGCGTAACAAACGATTACGCAAATTATTGGATTATTTGTTGTTTGTTAAATAACTTTTCTAGATTGTATGTTAACAATATAGTTTTACAGAGGTTTCCAATGTGTTCTTTTTATTTCACCCACGCCCCTCTACGACGTTTTTAAGCTATCCCAAATTTTACCATTCTGTCCCCGTTTTATTGCGGTATTCAGCGTAAACGATTGCTTTACTTACCTTTACTGTTTTCTTTCGTGTTTGCGCGGAATACCGTAACATAAATTTTTAGCAAAACCAACGTGAGGCTGGACTTCGAAACCTTTCTTTATCTACTTAAAATTTGCTATATTTCTGAAACCGACTTCTTTACTTAAAAATTCGTATCAACTTTTTGGAAACCTCTATTCGTACTTAACCTTTCTCTAAAATTTTCTGTACATACACCTGAATTACTAGGGAGTTTATGTGATTGATATAGTCAGACATACGCTGGTTATCTTTCAATGATAATTATAAACGTCCTAGATACATATACGGGATATAAGCAAGACGAATTGTAACTAAATATTTAAACACTTACTGCAATATTTTTTTGTTCCTTCTTCACTGATGATATGTTGACTGTCGAGATTTCCAACCAAGTTTCTAACAATTGCACTAAATTAATTACAGCATTTCTTTCATTTCTGAAATTTCAAACGATACAAAAAACACCACCGTGTTTGATCCGCGCTGCACTTTTAACTAACGCATAATTCAGGGTCCATTTGTTTAACGCGTCAACTGTTATTCGGTACTTGAAGGTTGCTATCTTACGTAATCTACACTTCTAAAAACTCTTTCGACTAATTAACTGTTGTTTAAGCGGGATATATCTGTAGACTTTTCTGTGATTCAAAATCTTGTACCCTGCACTTTCAACTAAAAATATACAAAGCTAAAAAACCCGACATCGTAATTCAATACTTTAAGAATACTACAATGATACTTTGTTATTACTAATTAACAATAAGCGTTACACTTCTAAAAGGATTTGAGTAATTAGCTTTTAGCTTATTTGACGTGATTAAATTTCACACATTCCTTCTCCAGCTGTTGTAAGTACGCATACAAAGTAATAATCACAATGCTTGCATGTTAATTTATAGTGTAATAAAAGCTTACATATCTTTCTTGAACAGATTATATTACCACTGAAATTACTATAGACTTTTAATTTGACGAGTTACCATAATTGTGTTTTTTGCTGGCGACTCGAGTTCTTTTTTTGGGAAAGCACTGGCGCCCTATTTCTATTCCTAGATTCTATTTGTTTTAATTCGGTGCGTTAGGATTGCAATTTCCTCCTTCGCGTATATTTTGACGTATTCTTTTGGCTGTAATATTTTTTGATTGTATTTAAATGGTAGACTTTAAAATGGACATAAATCGGTTACGCAAAGACGAACTTACCTTTGAACTTTTGATTAGGAGAACACCTGTTTTGACCACAGACACCTTCGAACGCCTAAAGCACGTTTTCGCGTTTTGATCAAGATCAAATCGGTCGATAAATCCTTTATTGATCCCCTTAATGAGATAAACCCTGAGGTCGAATTAACAACCATTAAGACCAAATTGGAAGAATTGAGTGGTAACTTTGCAAATTCAGATTCATCCGACGCTACCATCTACTCACGACTCCTACACGTATTAGGACGTATCCGGTTCTTTTCCCCTGTAAGATTACCGCCCGAACAGAGAGATTTTTGTGACGACTTACAAACACGACCCCTTAGTCTACTAGATAATTTGGAGCAACTCCCTTCGAACCCAATAATCTGGAGGCCAGAGTTGCAGCATTGAATCTTGCAGCCATAGCTCCCGACGTAAACCCTCCTGATATGTAGACCATCCTTCAATCAGAAAGCCCTCACTCTACGGTTCCTAGCCCACTTGATAAATCCTGTTCGCAACTTGTAGTAAAATGGGATCTGAAATTTAGTGGTGACGTTCTTACTGTACATGACTTTCTTGATAGGGTTGAAGAGCTTAGATCAGCCCGTAACGTGTCTGAACCCCAATTATTTGAACAAGCCGTCGAGCTTTTCGAGTCTAAAGCATTACCATGGTACCGAACTAACCGTCATCTGTTTTCTAATTAGCGGACTTTAGCTGATTTACTGGTACATCATTTTAAACCACCTGATTACAAACGAAGACTATTTGATGATATCTTACGTAGGACGCAAGGTCCGTCGGAAAGTAGTAGAGGAAAATCAGGCAACCCACCCCCACATTTCCTCCAGAATCCCACATTTCCTCACACATCTGGACCAAAAAGTTTTCTTCGACTAACCATTTTTCATCTTTCGAGATAAACCTATCTTAAATTTTTCATCTTTCGAGATAAATGAGCATCCACATTTCCTCCCACGAGATAAACCTATTTTTAAGATTTTTTACCGCTAACATTCTGGACCAAATAGTTTTCTTCGACTAGCCATTTTTTTATCTTTCGAGATAAACCTATCATGTTTGGTATCGATTAATATTAGATTTTTCTCAGCTACCCGAATCTTTAAGAATTTTTTAGATTGCATCACCCCCAAGGGAGCTACCCCAATTTTAAGATTTTGTAGCAAGATCAATTTCTAATCAACTCCCCTTTTTAATATCTACAGTCCTTTAACCAACATAAATAAATTAAGCACACAAATGTTTAATAATTTATTTTATCCGATTTACAGTTTAATAAACTAATTACAATTTTTACAAAGTATAACATTATTTCCTGTGTGTAGTCGAAAGTTTAACCTGTAACAAAAAAAAGAGATTAATGGGTTGTTTAAATAGCCCTGTAATAAAAGAGATTAAAGTAAAGAGAGGAAACGTGTTTTCAGTCAATAAGACATATTGTTGTTAATCCAACAATATGTTTTACCGTCCGGCGAGACCACGTGGAGGTAAACACATATCGCCGGGAATGAAGGAAATTTTAAGGATGGGGAGGGTGGGTATGCTTATAACTAACTTATATACTACTATATATAAACACTAAAATAAATACAAATATGAGCAACTATCTAATATCCTTATGCCCCATGCATATGTGGAAGTACTACTTGGTATCACGAACCTCTTATCGTCATCTGCAGACAAACTAATTTTGTTAATGAGCATGGTATACAATTCATGCTTTTTGCTACGAATGCGCACCATGTTGTGTATAAGGGTGCACTGTTTGTACTTTTACTATATTTTAAAGTCGGTTGGTGTAATCTGTTGTTCTACTACATTGCGGTTTATACCTTTAATTTTTTTCACTGTGTCACTTTCACTTATTATGCAGTAAGATTTTGCGCGAGTTCCAATAAATTCTAACACCAATTCACCATTAAATTCATCCTTAAACTTACCCACCACCTTCTTATTAACTAAGGATTTTGTATTTGTTATTAGGAGAGTAATCGCTAGTATCAAAGTAGACTATGTTAGTTAGGATATCACTATACAAGTCTTCTGTCTGTATACTATAAACAAGGGAATCTGTGTCCGTATATAAAAGCGATAATCTGGAGCCATACAGAGGGATCATAGTGTTGTAGTGAAACTCATACATAAGAGTTTTTGACAAATCCAGAATCGAAAAACCTGCATATATGGGTTTGTTGTAAGTGGCTTTTACACGATCCATTTGTATGATCACCAGATCCTCGCTCAGCACTAAACAACTATTAAAGTTTGGTTTGCTTATTAGTCCACTTGCACACAACTTTTGTCCCTCGTGCTCCCACCGCGACACAATCTTTACATCAACACGTTTGTCCACGTTCTCCATAGTTTTACCAAAACCGCATTGTTCATAAGTTTGAAAAGTCTTTTCAAACGCGTTAGTGGCAGAAGTACGGAGAGACGTGTTTAAATCTATGTAAGGTTTGAGCCACGGTGATTGCTCGAACTCCAACACACGGTGAACTGTAGTTAATTGTAAGCCATTGCGCAGAGCCTGTTGAAGTGCTCGGTAATGGATTACATATTTCTTCTTATCAAAAAGTGTGGTGAGTAGCTTTGGAGTCCTAGAAGACAGTGTTGGTGGAACCATGGTCTCGGGACAGAAAGGCAAGTCGTTATGCAGATCCTGAAGCTGTTGTGGGTAGTGCAGATCAACCTCTAGGATGTACCCCATATTGTGTGTAATGGGGATATTCAAAATGTTATCTTTCAGATGGTTAACCTGATCGATGTTTAACCACCTGAAAACCCATGTGGTAGTGGTTGACTCATAGCCCATCCATATAGGTTGTTGGCATCGAGGTATGTCAAGTACATGGAGGGTTCACTGGGGTTGTACTCCTCCATATACTTGTTGTTGGCACGAGCATACCGATGACTACACTGAGTGAGACCACCTCTAATGCCTTTCTTAATAAAGTGGTGCATATCAACATCGGTTAATAACTCCAGCTTCACCTCAGTGTGTTTCAGCATTGCATCAAAGGCGAGAGAAGGAGCTGTCACGTACTGAGCCGGGTCGAGATTGTACGTACTTAGACAAACGTTTCTGAAATTTTCAAAAACGTCTGCCAACAGTAGAACATCGCTCTTTAAATACAGATCGCTGTATTCACCCAAGTTTCGTACGTGAAACTCCTCCCACACCTTCTGCGCATGTTTATAATCCGCATCGCTAATAGTCGTAGAAGATAAGTCGTTGAAGAAAGCATGTTTTGCGGGCAAAGAGGTTTCATTCAATACACTTACATCAGAAATGTATGAATACGGGAAAACACCTTTCCTTGTCAGCAAACTACGCTGTCTGTCGTCTGAGAAAATTTTGGACCTCAACAAACTGTTGAGGTTCTAAATTCTTCGTCAACTTATCCAACGATGATGCCATAAAACGAAGCGAATCTATGAAACGCAGCTGGATCGTTGAATTGTGATCATCTTCAGTATCTGCATCTCCTGCTAATCGAACATACTTCGTAAATGAAATATATCGTTCCTTATTGTTGGGGATCACCTCTACACGTTCTTTATCACATCCTAGCTCCCTTACGATAAAATGTCCATCGTAACCACTCAAATTGTGAAGAATCACTGGGATAAATTTAGGTACCATGTATTGAACGTTGCACTGGCGATGTGCTGCGAAGCGGAACTTTCCTGTTAGGTGGCAGTGATCCTCACTCGATCATCACCCAAAGGTTTCTTGCAAATACCACAATCATCTACCATATAATACAATAGCTCGTCCAGAGGTTCCAAAGGCAGCATTGGAATATTGGTTTTTAAAATTTTCCCGAGCCGACGTGCTTCTTCTTTTAACCTCTGGATGAATACCTGGGAGCATCTACGCCTCTATAAAGCTCGAATTTATTTAAGGTGTCATCGAAATCGCATTTTATATAGTATGCAAAACTGTAAGGAGTGTGGATCTGCATGTTGGTTGTAAACGAGGTGGAGGGATCCGGAACTGCAGAGCTAATAGGCTTCAACACACTTTCGAAGTCAGCATAAATAACAAAAGGGACAGGCATTTGCTTGTGGATGTTGGTGAACTCTACAATGTTGTTGAAATGGTATGGCATCTTAGTTACCACATGGTTGCAGTCGTTTGTTGAGTGTTGGCGTAATTTGTCTTCGGATGGGAAGAACACCAAGCATCCATCGCAAATCCATTTGCGGGTATGCTCACGAGAGATCTGCTTACCCACTAGCTTCCCAAATCTTTGATCCAACAGTAGTGGGACTTGCATCCATCCTGAATGTACAGTAGGTTCACATGCCGATCCCTTTTATTAGCGGTGAAATGTAGTGGTCCAACGATGGACTTGCTTTCTACCCCAAACACGTTGATGCTAATAGCATTTAAATCTTCAAACCTGGGGATGTCCTTAACTCTAATCGGGAACTCAATGTCGACAAAGTTGAGCACCGTGCTGTAGTGCGGGTAGCTATGCACTCTTTGCGGATTGTGAGCATCATCAGGGTGAAGAGCAGCCACAACACACCAGGCAAAACATGCATCATCGTTATTTTGGATGTTAACGACGGCTCCCTTATCCTGAATCCATTTGGGAAGCTCGATGTAGGAGGATCCGCGCATTGGTTGGTACTTGTTAACATTTACCTCCAAGTACAACACATGTTTCAGAGTCCATCCTAAAATTTAAAAAAATTAGAAAAAATTAATAATTGTAGAAACTAACCAGAATCACGTTCTTGGAACTCGTCCGACTTAGCCGACATCCTCTCCACAAAGGTGTTGTAGACCGCTCCCAGGTCACTGGAGGAGGTGACCACAACATTTCGGGTGTTGAAAGATTTAACATCTTCAACACCCTCTGCCGCAGCCATCTTGGTGTAGCCACCAAACAACTCGCAATTAACCTTGAGGGAGGTGTGTATAGCCAGCTGTTCCCCGACTAAGGTTATGAACCTCTCCTTCTGCTGACGCAAAAATTCTGAGATGTCTAGAAATAATTAGGTTAAACACTCATTCAATGTTTTGAAAGTATACATACCACTAGTATTAGCATTTTTAATTCTGTATGTAGCTACTCTTGTTTTAAAAGCGGTAGCTACAACCTCTACGCCTCCATCCAAGACACGACTTGCATTAGTCTTGTGAGTGTTGGAGCGCTGGTGGCTGCCATGTTAGCCACATCCACACCACACTCTTCGCATCTTCGCGACTTCTTGGGGGCAGGTCCCTCAACTGTTGGTGCAGCAGGTCGTTTGACCCCGGATGGGCCTGCAACTGGTACCACTGCACCATGCTTGGCATCCTTGTGACGTTTTAGGCTGTCCTTCCGCGAGAAGGATGCCGGGCACACATCGCAAACAAAAGACCGGCGGATTTCGATGCTACGTCATGCTGCTGGAGCAGATGTCTCTTCAAATTATCGCTTCTCGAGAAGGAAGCCCCGCAGACGTTGCAGACAAAGGAAGCCATTTTCTATAAAGAAATTAAAACTGGTCAAAGACTTTTAACAGTTGTAACTAGCCGAAGACTAAACAAAACTGAATTTATATCGCCTCGTACCATGCTTTTATACCCGGTGAAAATCAATTAGGTAGTTTACTTTTAAATTAGAAAAACCCAGCGTCGTTTAACCTTGAGTAACATTCCAAACTAGTCTAATCACGTCGGTAAAATCAATTAGCTTCTTGCTTACGCACTACATGTATAATTATCCGAGAACAATTTACGCATGCGCAACAACAACCCTGAAACATTTAAAAGGATGATCTGCATAGCATCCTTCTCAGTCATCTCGGTGAAATCAGTGCAAAGCAATGGAGTCTGCAGGTGTTAATGATGCACAAGTTTCGTATACCGAAAATCTGATTAATAAGTTTACGTATAGTTTAAGTGAATTGGGTGAACACCCTCATAATGTGGAAATTGGGTTTGTTATAAACCAGAGAATAAAACCCGTATTACGATTGGTGTGTAGCAAGAAATATTGTGGTTGCCATGTTCTGGAATTGACATACGAAAATTGGTTAGCATTTACAAATTTTCAAGTAGAATTTCAAATCAATGTATTTTCTCGTGACGTACTAAACACTCGATTAAATGGTGCACCGAAATGGAAGATCTACACATACAACTAGGAGGTCCGTTTTTTATCACTCTGTCACCAGTGTCTGGATCAACCGAGAACGAAACGTTCCAGTTAAAAATAATAATGGGTAATAGCTCGATAGTTATAAACGAATTGGAGTGCCGTAAACTATTCCATATGCGAGAGCTGTTTGAGTATCAACTTAAGCAGCTGAAAAGTCGTGACTTCCCAGCATTATACAGCGAATTAGTAGGGTTTGTTGCTAATTCTAATTTAAATGATTGTGATCGGTTTAATACTCTGACTGAAGGGGAGAAACGAATTAAAATCTTGATTGAAGGCGAAGTTCGAATTGGCAATATTTTATTCTACAACGAATTGAATCAGAGCGCACTAAATGCATTGGAGCTGGTTATATGTTTTCCGGATATATTTGTGCAAGATGTGATGCGTACAAGAACATTAGTGGAAATGTTTAGACGTTTAAATTTGTCGGAATCTGAAGATTCTGGTTATAGTGATAACTAGAAAGAGTATTTTATAAAAGATAGCTCAAGAGACATGGATGTAAATGTATTGTTATTGTAAATATATTGTAAATTTTTTTTGAACAAGTATAAATAGACTCGTTGTTGTTTATTTATTTAGTATAGTTTGAGATTTTTTTTGAGTAAACACATGATTATCTGTTCTGGAGAGGGTTTAATCAACAGCGCTATAAACAGGTTACCGTTTGAGCTGCATATTCCAGGTTATCAGTACTGCGGTCCTGGTACAAAGTTGGATGAACGCTTAGCAAGAGGTGATCCTGGAATAAACGAATTAGATAAATTGTGTAAAGACCACGACATTGCATACTCCAAGTACCCCGACAATCTTCCAGCCAGACACCGAGCAGATAAAATTTTAGAAGAAGAAGCCTGGGGAGAGTTAACTCTAAAACGCAAAGTTTGGGGAAAGAGCCGCAGCTTGGTTTGTGACAAACGCTATGAAAGCGAAGAGAAAATGGGTATGGGTTTAAAGAAGAAAATAAGTTTTAAAGGTGGATTTTGAAGAAAATACGATCCGCAATAGACCGAGTTGGTTCCGACAACTTGAAAAAGCTGTTAGATGTTGGTATTCTAATTGGTAAAAAATCATAAAAGGAGCCGGTGGGAGAAACAAAATTAAAGTCCCACGTATTATACCCGTTCCACAGAAAGGAGGTTTTCTACCATTGATTCCGATATTCGCTGGACTAAGTGCCCTAGGGCACTAACAGGTGGTGCTGCGGGGATAGCTAAAGCAGTAAATGATGTCAAGACAGCCAACGAACAGCTTAAGGAGAGCGAACGACACAACAGATCTATGGAGGCCATTACCGTTGGGAAAAAAGGAAATGGAATGTTTCTAAAACCATACAAAAAAGGCACAGCATTATTCTTGAAACCGTACAAACAGGGGCGTGGCATTTGTAAAAAGGTATCAAAAAACTAAGCAAGTTACCTCGAAGAGCTCTTACCGATGTAGATATAAGGAAACACGCATCTAACATTCCTCATTTTCGTGGTGTCTTTTCTAGAGATCAGTTACAGAAGATTACACCGCGTGTCAACGAATCGGGTGTGATTAATTTGGATACCACCAAAGGTTCGGGTACACATTGGGTGGGGTACCGAAAACGTGGGAATAGTGTGCATTATTACGATTCGTTTGGAGACTTGAGACCACCGGAAGAAGTGAAGAGATATTTTCGAGGTTGTAAAATTTACTACAACAGTGTAACGGAGCACACTTACAACACATACAATTGTGGACATTTAGTGTTAAAGTTTCTTAGTGACAATGGCTAAAACAGTGAGCGTGTTCGGGTATGGTAATGTTATATCGACAGGATCCATTTACCCACCAATTAAATTGAAACAAGACGGTGAATATGCTTTGGGTCTAGTGGGATTGTACACTTGTAACACTGTGCAAAACATACACCCGGGAAACAACATATTATACTTTAACGATCCAGAGCATCGCAGAATAACCATTGAACCCGGATCATACGAATTAGAAGAAATAAATGCATATATACAGGACGTCTTCAAAAAATGGTTCAGTCAGAAGCCGGACATCAACGAGAACATTGAAAAATATTTTAAACTGAGTGCCAACAATAATACATTAAAGTGTTCTATACGAAGCAGTATACCGATTGATTTTGGGGCAAACCGTAAAAACAATATTGGAAGCATCTTGGGGTTTACCAACCGCAAATTGGCTGCAGATACCGTGCATATAGCTAATCAGCAAGTGAACATAATATCAGTCTCAAACATTTTTGTGGAAACCAATATCACCAGCGGTTCGTTCAGAAACAATTTTCTTACGCACAGCATATTCGAATTCAGTCTATCTGTACCACCCGGGTATAATCTGGAAAAGGAGCCTAACCACGTTATATATTATCCGCTGAGCGTGACAGAAATTGATAATATTACAATCAGACTAGTCGATCATTTGGGTGAATTGGTAAACTTTTCCCCGGAAACATACACCTGTGTGAGACTGGAAATAAAAAGCAGCTGAAAAAATGCCCATCGATTTTGTATATAAAACACGCTACAACACCCCCAGACGACTAGTAGTGAATACGACATCAAAGCATCAAGTTGTCGAGAGACTTACAGCAGAAGAAATACGTTTCTTAAAATCTTTAGGGTTAGAAGTTATAAATGATGGGTGGCAGAAGTAAACGCAGCTTAGATCTCCACGGTGATGAAAACGTTAAACTTGGAAGGCTTAAATATGAGGACGTGCCCAAATTGGATGTGTTTGGAGGTTATAAATTAGACGAAACCATAATAAAGGAAGATTATTATACATATCTTCCCTTTACATTGAACGCAGAAAACAACGATAGAATTTCAATTGAAATCCAGAGCAGTGACAACATCACATACCCTCATGAAAGTTTTATATTTATAAGGGGCACCTATAAGCCTACGGAAACATTAAGGGAAGCGTCAACAACTGGAGACCCGATTAGAGCAGCAGAACCAGACCCTAAAGCTTACGAATTTACTAGAAATGCACCATATTTTCTGTTTGAGGAAATTCAATACAAATTGGGTAATAATCAAATAATAGATGTCTGCCGAATCCCTGGAATTACAAGAACTATTAAAGGTTTAGTATCCATGGAAGAATCAGAAACAAAATCTATTACACATACCGGGTGGAAACCCGATACCATATTCCAAGATGGACGGTTTAGTTGTGCTATACCGCTAAAAACCATTTTTGGGTTTTTTGAAGATTACAAGAAAACTATCGTCAACATGCCTCAAGAGCTGATTTTAATCAGATCCAAGTCGGACGTAAATTGCTACAAGTCGGTTGGAAATACAGTAACATTCAAAATACAACGTATTTCATGGGAGGTCCCATATAACATTAAGCGACTTTGCCAAGGCATCGCTGCTTTCGGAAATGCAAAATCAATCATCTATAATGGTTGCATTCAGAAAATGGGAACTACACGAATTACCGTCTCTAACACAATCAAAGTCGCAAGTATGGAGAATTAAAGTATCGAACGAAACAGAGAAGGCTCGGTGGATATTACTGGCGCTGCAAAATGGGAAGTACGACAGGAAAGAAGAAAATGCTACAAGCTTTACGAATGCCAACATAACCAATGTCAAAGTGTTTTAAACTCTCAGATGTTCCTCAAGGTCGATTAAATTTGGATTTCGAGCAGAATGACTACTTGCCAGCGTACCTGTCTTATGCATCTTTATGGAAAAATACTACCCGAACAAATCGTCAAATAAATGTTTAATGGACTACAACAGGTTTAAGGACTCACCCGTCTTTGTAATCGACTGTCGTCATCAATTTGAAAGCATCAAGGATGCAACTGTTGATGTAAGAATGGAATTAGAAGCTTCAAGAAATTTTGAACCGTCGATGAAGGCTTATGCTTTAATTATACATGACTCTATGTTTGAATATAATCCGTTTACGGAAATTGTTAATAGATTTATTCACAATTAAATATTTTGTATATATATTTTAATAAAATTGTATAAAATCTATGTTGTTTTAATATTAATAAGATTTTTGGTGATCCAAGACAGTTTCTCACGTACTCCGGTGTACACCTAAGCACACCTGTGCCCATGCGCACCCCTGCGCATGCACACCCTGCCCATGCGCACCCTGCGCGTGCACACCTACCCATGCTGGTATATAAGGGAATATTATTTTCAATTTGAATCAGTTTAAACTTATATTTGAAAGATGTACACCAAGGAATCTTTAGAGACAGCAGTTAGTGAAATACAAAAGGGTATAAGTGTTAACTCTGCAAGTAGGTTATATGGTATACCCAGAAGAACGCTAAGCAGGCATTTAGATCTCCGTAAACCTCAAAAGAAGAATGGTGCTCCTAGGTCGGAAAATGTGAGAGACACGGGTGATGCTATACAAGAAGTTAAAATACCTATACAGAATTATGATAACTTTGCTATTGCTAGTGCAAGAGAGGATGGTAAACATGGTTCATTGTTCCCGTCTAACATACGAGCTATCTTCGCTGGACCATCGAGTTGTGGAAAAACTAATGCTCTAATATCTCTGATCTTGCACGAGAATGGACTTAGATTTCAAAACGTTTATGTGTTTTCGAAAAGTTTATATCAACCGAAATACGAATTGTTAAGACACGTTTTTGCACCATTAAAAGAAGAAATTGGATACCATGAGTTTGAAAATTACGATGATTTGATCGAACCCAGAGATACCAAAGAAGATTCAATTATGGTTTTCGATGATATACCTGCAAACGAGCAAAGTAAAATCACTCAATTTTTCTCGTTCGGCCGACATAAAGCAATAGATTCGTTCTATCTATGTCAAACTTACGCTAGTGCCTTAAAACATAGACTCAGAGATAACGCCAATGTAATCGCATTATGGAAACAGGATGATACAAACCTTCGCCATATCTTTTCGGATCATATAAGTGGTGACATGGCATATCCGAAATTTAAAGAAATGTGTTTACAGTGTTGGGGTGACTCAAAACATAATTTTATAACTGTTGTGAAAGATTTTGATTTGGATAAGGGCGGTATCGGAGGAATTTCGACGAGTATATAAATATTTGACATTATTCAAAACAGCTAGTTCTCATCCAAAGTTTCATGATGACGGACGTTAACAATTTTATTGCGAATAAACGCAGTCTTCATCTTATGCAGGATGCTGTACGAAAAAGTTTGTAGCGTACAAAAGGGAGACGCTACATCTCAGCAAAAATTCAAAGAGATGCACAAACAATTGATTGATCCCTTGAAATAACCGCTTCCCAGTTGCAATCGATCACCGAAAAATTCCCACACCTACAACAAAGGTTAAAGTTGAAAACATGGACGTGCCTATAAAGAAAATTAAACAACTCGTTCCAGAAGAACCGTTCCATCTTTACTATGCGGATGTGTTAGCTAGAGACGAGGACGAAAATATTGACAAATCAATTTATGGAGTAAAGTATAATGCGGAAACCGATACATGGAGTTTGTGGAAAAGTGTATTGGTAATTAACCCGGAAACTAGCGATATAACATTAAATAATGTGATATATCCAGGTACGAAGGATTTATACAACCTGCTGGTTTACAAAGACATCAGCCCCGAAGATGGCGATTTCAATTTGCATGAAGATTTGCAGAATTACTTGGAAATGATCAAATCTGCATCGATTTTGAGAAGAAAGTTTAACCCATTTGCGGTGCACGATTTAAGCGGATTCCCAACAAATAACAAAAGTTTAACAAATATGTGCAAAATATCTCACCGAATTTCGGAGGAATCCCGAAAGAAAACAGCCAAAGAGAAGAAAACAGTCTAAGGGATCGGGTTTAGGCTTTTCTAATCGGTTTTACAAAAGTTTAAATTCAAAGCCGGTGCAATATGTCTACTGGAATAATGTACATGAACTTGTGGATCGACTGAGATTGTTGAACGCATCCAACCGAGCTGGAAATACAAGCGAGGAAAACATTAACGAGATGGTGTCCATAATAGAAGAGTTGAGAGAAGAAGGTATAATACAGTGAGCTCAGCAAATAATTACACAGTTTTAAAATGCCTATCGACCGCTTCGGACGTTCAGAGCGTAAAGATGCTGATATTCGGCGCGGTCCTCCAGGTCGAGGATTTGTGCTAACGTTGGATGGTGATGGGTACGATATGCAGCAAAGAAGGTTAGTGAATTCATCAGACCCGAAAGAAGATGGTGATTGTGTTAATCAGAGGAGTACTATAGTATTCAAGTCTGGAGAAGAAACAATTAGTTTTCGTAAACGAAGGCTAGTGGATGTAATGGACCCTAAAGAAGATAGTGATTGTGTTAATAAGAAATCTGTAATCAAGCTCGTGAATCAAGCCTTTTCATACTGTCTAAAAGTTCTGATGATATACAACGTAAAGATAAAGCCTTCAATGCAAGAAACCAGCGTATCGCAATGCTTGCTCAACCAGTTGAGCCATCTGATGCAGTTAATAAACAATATGTAAATGAAAAATTGGATAAGCTTGTATCTGACTTTAAAACGTTTATACAGTTTTTATTAATTTGACTGCAACTTCTGAGACAAATGAGAAGGAGCTCGGTCTTGCAATAGCATCGATTTACGAGGCGTCACCAGCAGCTATAAAAAACAAATACTACAAACCAAAGCTTCAGTTTATGTCAAAGGTGCAATTGGATAAAGATAACCCTATTAATTTAGCAACAGTGTTAAGCAAAATGAGTAAAGAAATCATCGTTAAGGAATTATTTAAACCTGCAAGAAAAAATTTTCAGCGTCGTCATACAAATCTGAAACATGTGAAACGTGATCTTATCCAATCGGACTTGTGCGAAATGCAGCCTTACTCGCGTGTGAACAATGGGTACAGATATATTATAATAGCAGTGGACTGTTTCACAAAATATGCTTTAGCTGAACCTTTAAAAATAAAACTGGATTAGAAGTTACAAATGCTATGAAAAATATTGGACAAAATGCTGCAAGGAGAAAGTAACTTAAAAATCAATCTACAAACGGATTTTGGGAAAGAGTACTATAACCGCTGGTTTAAAAATCTTATGCAAAATGTAAGATAAACCATTACTCTACGTATTCCGCAATCAAAGCTAGCATGGTTGAGCGGTTGATTAGAACAATCAAAAACAAATTGTACAGAAGATTTTACTTGCAAGGCAGTCATAAATGGGTGAATATTTTGCCTAAGGTTATGGAAGAATACAATAATACACCGCATCGAGCTATTAACATGACACCTATGGAAGCAGAAGAACATCCGGAAAGAATAAAACTTTACACCGCTAACAGTGTTTCTAAAAGTTACAAGAAGTTGTATAAGGTTGGAGACATTGTACGTATATCAAAATATAAAGCAGTATTCGATCGAGGATTTCACCCAAACTGGAGTACAGAAATATTCAAAATTGTTAAAGTACAAAAAACGAGACCGACAACCTATCTGCTACAAGATTTGGAAGGTCGGCCAATTCTAGGTGCTTTTTACGGCGATGAAATTCAGCTCACAGCAGCACCCGACACGTACTTAGTGGAAAAAGTTTTACGGAAACGGAAGCACGGACGCGAATTATTAGTGTCGTGGTTGGGGATGGTAAAAGTTGGATTAAGAAAACAGACTTGCTTTAGTATCATCCAGATAATTACCTGGATGAAAAATCATAAAAGGAGGGAGTAAAGTCCCTAAACTGGGTATATAGGAGAGATTTGCTTAGAACCCCATTCCCATCTGTGATTTGAAGCAGGAAGCATGTGTTTCATAATCGATTTACAAGGATATCAATACAAAACTAGTGATTTCTATTGCAAGGAGATTGCCATTTTGGATGTAGCGAATAATGTAATATGGCATGAGATACTGGACATGGCTGTGAGTATAACACCCTAAGCGATGATTTCAAAAGCAAGTTCGGTGGTTAAAACAAAGAATCCATGGGCTTAGCTGGGATGGACAGTCCACAAGTGGATATACAAATGTAGGCGATTTGCTGAAAGAAGTCATACCACCCGATGCTACTATCTATGTTAAAGGAGAACAGAAAAGACAGTTACTGTCAAAATATTTATCAAACAACATTTTAAACATGGAGAGTGTTTTCTTACTTCCAAGGCTCAAAGAATTAAGAAGATTCGGTAATAGGTACAATCACTGTTTAAACCATTGTTTGAATAATTTAAGCTGTTCTAAAGAAAACGTATTGGTAGTGAAGCATTTTTGTTAATGTATTAAAATTTTAATAAAATATTTTGTGAGAATTGTTTTTATTCTAGCAAAAGCATACCATTAAAATTTGGAAAAATATATCTGTAATACAGCGCATTACTTTGGAAAAATTAATGTTTTAAAATACAAAGAACCAATAACCGAATACATAATAATTGGTGTTTGCAAATAAATTCAGTTCTACTTTAATAAAAAAATGTAAACTTACCTTAAATCTTCCTTCAAAACTTTCCACAAAAAGAACTACGCGAAACGACGGTTTAAAATTTCGACGGGCTTTACACAAAAGCGTGCGAAACTAATAGAATTTTTTCTAATGACACCGCATTATATACGTTTTGAATCCGTTAATTATACTACTAAATGAGGTTTGTATTTTCCGTAAATACGCACTTTTCAGCGCCTCGTGGTATTGGTAATCTACAAACAATTATATCTCGATTTGAAATGCGCGTCATTGAAACATATTCTCAACATAATTAATAGAAAGTCCAAGAAAAGAAATTATAAAACAGCATATACACAAAATTTCTAATTAACATACATGGCTGGTATCTAGCGAAAGTTGTAGCACGCATTTTCAATTACGAATGCATTCTTCTTTCATTACAGGAGAAATTCCATAGATTTCATACCAGCAAAATGCGCTTTCTTTTAGATATTTAAAACACATTACATTGGACATCAAAAGTCGACCTTGCCATTTCTACATTATTGTTAAGCATGCATTGGAATTTTTGGATGCGGTAATTTCTTGTTTAAAGTAACTTAGTTAAATAAAGTGTAATTTAAATTGTGATTGTATAGTCAGTTATTGCAATTGAAAACACATTCAGGGAATAATTTATTTGCTCTATATATTTTACAGTAGCGTTTCGGACAAAACTTTCTGCTTTTAATTAATTAAAAGCATACAAGTTTCTGGTGTATATTCCTAAAGAGAAAATAAGTAGTTGATGTACCGTTGAATGGAGTTCATCCTTGTTTACACAAATTTCAGATCCTGCGAACTAGCGTTTTTGTTAATATTATTTAAAAAATTAATACGTTAGATGGATAAGGTGTTCAGTAGCGGCTATTTTATCAATAAATTTTATTTAATATGTTTAGTTTTTATTTTCAACACCAAAATTCTAAGGCTCACAAAACAATTTCTACGGTTTTAAGACATTAAAAAGAGCGAGCCGCGGAGATCTGAAAATTAGAAATAAAAAGATTCGGGTAGCTGAGAAAATCTAATATTAATTGATACCAACAAGATAGGTTTATCTCGAAAGATGCAATGGCTAGACGAGGAAAACTATTTGTTAGGTTTGCTTATAGAGCAAAGAGAAAAATTTAGAAGATCAGGACTTTAAAGTGTAATTTTGCAGGGCGTTGTCCGATTTTAAATCTGTTTACAGATTCTGCAATAAAATTCTAAGCTAACAAGATGTATTGCATGACTAAAAAATTTATAAGAACGCTCAAAAGTCGCTATAGGTAAAAAATCTTAAAATTGGGGTAGCTCCCTTGGGGGTGATGCAATCTAAAAAATTCTTAAAGATTCGGGTACCTGAGAAAAATCTAATATTAATCGATACCAAACATGATAGGTTTATCTCGAAAGATAAAAAAATGGCTAGTCGAAGAAAACTATTTGGTCCAGAATGTTAGCGGTAAAAAATCTTAAAAATAGGTTTATCTCGTGGGAGGAAATGTGGATGCTCATTTATCTCGAAAGATGAAAAATTTAAGATAGGTTTATCTCGAAAGATGAAAAATGGTTAGTCGAAGAAAACTTTTTGGTCCAGATGTGTGAGGAAATGTGGGATTCTGGAGGAAATGTGGGGGTGGGTTGCCTGATTTTCCTCTACTGAAAGTTTCGTTGACTATTTAACATATATAACTTTCCTGTTTCGTCGACACGCTGCTATATCCGAGGATCTTCAGTTGAATATTGTGTTTCGTAACCTTGCTCCATTCTATGCAATCCATTTACCTACCGTCTGTTCCTTACAAGAATTAGAGAACGAACGTCTGAAGTTAGAACTGAAAAAAATTCGGACCGATAATTACGTACCCCATGGCCAAAACCAATATACTTTTACTACTGAACTGGATTTTGCCTACAAATTCACTACGATTGAGGAAAATACTTTTACTGACCGAACTGTTAAGATTTCTTCTAAGACCACGGGTAGATCAAACACTTTTTCTATGATTTCTGATGTTCTTAGTCCTGTGTCTACTTGTATTCGTCAGGTGATATGCTTCAATTTCGACCAACCTGGTCATGTTTTGACACGTTGTACTCGTCCTCAAGTACTACATTGCTATGGTTGCGGATATAAGGGAGTTACTCGACGCATTTGTCCGAACTGTTATCTTACTTCTAATAAGAACCAAATTTTTTCTGTTTCTAGTTCTACGTTCTCTTCTGTGCTTCCTTCACGAGTTGAGCCCATACTTCACATTAGTGACTTACAGGTAGTAACTCAAGAGTTTGTTCCTGCTTTCTTAAATGATTTTACCAAAGAAATTTTTGTCGTGTCTGCAATAGATGTAGCTGAAGTGACGATAACTTCTAATACTGACAGAAAGGTCCTGTTGAAATTAGTAAACGCGTATCTATGATGCCTGTTGCTATTGTTTTCAAAATTGTACCTGATCCTGTTTCTTTATTTGCTGTTGTCGAAAAAGCAGTTCCTATTGTGGCTGAGTTCTGTCTGTTTCTATGCTATTCATCTTTCAATCATTGACTCTCCTATAACCGATACTAAAAACAAAATTGTTCTTTCCGCGACGCCTGCTGATTTTCGTAAACCACTACTACCTCCACTCTTGCCACCACTTACTCAACCGCGTGCTACAACTGTTACACCCCCTGTTAATCCTGTTTTGCAAAAAACCGCCCAAACAATGCTACCCCTTGTTCCGGTATCTCAACCAACGAAACCGGTTAACAAAAGAAAGAAGAGGAAAAAATGTTCTATATTGAGTCCGAATCCGAAAATATAGATCAACAAAATCCTAATGTCCTTGATCTTGCTTCGTTTTCCTTCTGGCGACGCAAACGTCTTAAGCCTCATTACTAGTTCTCTGCGTCCCCAAGTTGTAGGCTGACTCCGCCCTTACTTAGGACTTGATTTTTGGACTTTACGATTTCTTGTTTTCTAATGATTTTATTGTTCTGATTGGTTTTATTTCTCCTTTTTTTGTTTTTGCTTTTTGTACTTACCCAACACCGTGTGGGTCCGGAATTAGAATATACCCACAGTACGACCTGCCTGTCGTAAGAGGCGACTATAGCGATCCTACACACACACACACAGACACACTTTATATACGTCCAATCCATACCCACATACTTCATGCACACACACATACACCCACACACTTCATAAACAAACAGTTCTACTTGGTTTTCCTTTCTGGCGTTAGCAATTTACTGGATAGTCATCAGTGATATCATTATGAACAGCAAATGAATTGTCTATTCTTCACAGCAGCATAAAAAAATAACAAAAACAGAAAACTGTACCTTGAGCTATCGGCTTCATGCTGCTATCATCTTGTGGATAAAAAAATGCGCTTGAATTTCTCTATGGGCTGAATGCTGGAACCCCCAACTTAACTCATACTAGCACAGAAAGCATTTTTAATACCGCAACTTTACCGGGCTCTTTTACGAAAAAAGGGCTTGGTGTGGAATAAATAGCTTTCAAAATACGGTCTTTATTTGTAAGAGAAAACCCATGTATGGGAGTAGATATTTGGTTTTCAAAAAAATCGCCGAAGAATCAAGTGTGCAGAATTCTCAGGCAGCAGCTGCAAAAATCTACAGCTTGTCAACAAGGAGATAATGCAGTTCACAAAAGATTTACTAAGCCGATAGTTAAATGGCCTTATCTTTTAGAAGAAAACTGCATTCATGTGCAACTGTAATTAAAATGTAGTCACTGTCGGTGGTAGAGTTTACTTGTAGCTACTTTGTATGTGGAGTTTTCTGACAGCTGTTTGACTTTATAAGACAAAATTTTATAGAGTAATTATTGAGAAATTTTATAAATTAACACTAATTTCAAATAGCAAGAAATTGAGGTTGTTGAGAAATTTTAGAGCGTTTTACAAATGAATTCAGAAAAAAATACTTGCAGGGTTTTGAACGTAACAACTTTGTATTATTATTACTATTATTATTATTATTTGTTATATTGTACAAAGTAATTTGCAGCAATAAAGTAACTAATTCCTCCAAAAAAGCACGAAATCATAATAATATAGCATTATTCCTTTTTTGTTGTGACCCAGATTTTTTAGAGTAGCCATTCCTTCAATATTAAAACAGGAGCGTTCTTTTTATAAGAATCAAAATGTATTATCGTCATAACTATCTTAAGTTATCTTCTTATAACACAAATATTCAAAAATTAAAACTTCGACTTTATTTATTTCAACTATAAGTATCATTTTTTCTCTTTGGTATAAATATAGACAGCTTTCGCCAAGTCAGTACACAAACATTCTTTCTCCTATACTAAATTATATTATTCGTGAGTCACAGATACGTCATTGATACTAGTACCACCCTCTACTCTTGCGCCTTACCTAACGTAATGCTTTTAGAAGTCCTTTTGATTTTTAACCTTATACTCTATCATTTAACCCTATGTTCCATATAAAAATAATATATTATCTATGAATAGTGTAACATTTTAGGTAATAAGGAGTTCTGTAAAGGGATTTTGTTAAACCTCATTTGGTTATAGCTAAGGAACACTTCAGAACCGGTTTTTATTAAAAAAATCTCCATAAATAATGTATGGTTTATTCTGGCCAAGGCACAAGGTCATTCATCGGTAGAAAAGGTATTAGCGTTCCTAAATTATTTTCTTACCTTGATTCAAAATGCAATAATCGACTAATCAAAAATTAGTCGCAATCTTATATTTGTACAGTATTCATTGCTATGCGTATACATAAAGTCAGTTTTAATAAAAATAATAAATTTTATTTTAGGTATTAAGACGTTGTTCAAATTAAGTGGTATAACTGTCTTAATGTCATATATGCAATCTATCATCGATGCAAGTCAAAGTAATATTTCCTCAGAAGTTTCAAGTGTAATTATAGGAGTTATTCAACTGGCTATGGGTATTTCATACAGAAAGAAAAGATGCTGTGATAATCTTTATTTTTTAGCGCTTGCAGTTGCATTTATCGTGGATAGAATGGGCCGCAAACCCCTACTTATAACTTCCTGCTTAGGATGTGCTGTTGCTCTCATTGGTGAAGGAATTTACTTTTACATGCAAGATGTATTAAAAACGAACATTCAATATGTATCCTGGTTACCGTCTACGAGTTTAATACTATTTTTTATAATGAGGCCATTAGGAGTTGGCACGGTAACTCCTGTCATCATTGGTGAACTATTTCCCTCTAATTTAAAAGGACACATCGTGATATTAGGAGGAATGTACACTTCAGTCTTGTCCTTTTCTGTTCTTAAGAGTTATGAAACAGTTTCAAGTGGTTTTGGAAGATACATCTATTTTTGGGTTTTTGCTTTAGTTAATGTATTGGGAGCTTTGTTTATTGGTTTTATGATTCCTGAAACAAAAGGTAAAACGTTATCAGAAATACAAGTGAACTTGAAGCATAAAAGTACGTACAAAAAGTAAAAAGGCTATTATAAATAAACTCTATCTATTGATCTTCGTTTAATTTTCGTAATTACTATGTAATTTTATAAGCTTTAAAATACATTAAACAGTGAAATTTTGTAATATTCTTCTAAAATCAGACTAAAGACGTATTACGTGCAGTTCCTACATTGGAATGATTGCGTTCTTGCCCGATTAAATTCCCACATTCTCTACTTTATTCAGTCATTTAAATCGCCATTGATGGTTTTTATATCCCACACAATCCTGTTATCCGCCTAAACAAGGTTACTACAAAAATATGTTTAATTCTTGATGCAAGTTGTAAAACACATACAGGGAATTCACTAAACGATATCTTACACACTGGTCCTAATTTACAGGCAGATAGGTTTGTACTTAGTACTTTTAGGGTGCGTTGTACCATTTCGGATTAATTCCAGAGTTAGTTAACTCGCGATTAAAGTTAACTCTAGTTTAACTAGAGACTACGTTGTACGAATTAAAAATTATTACTAGTTAGATCTGTCAAAAATTTGCAATCAGCTGTTCGTTAAATCATTTACATATTGTTTTTATGTTATTTTATTTATCGGTATCCTCAAATTATATAGTTATTGGTAGTAAATAAAATTCGTTTTAAGTAAATTATTAAGCATTACTATTGTATAGACTATTCGTTTTAAAGTTTTAAGGTTAGTTGTATAAATTATACATTTAAGCTAAATATACCGTATCATCATTAGGACTAGCGATAAAAGAAAGCGTGCAGATAATTTTTCGGACAAAGAAAACATGTTACTTTTAACAACAGTTAAAAAATTCTCTTCCGCGATAGAAAGTACAAAAACTGATGCCAATAATATCAAAATTAAAAATGAAGCTTGGACAAAAGTGTGCGATTTATACAATCAAACTAGCGGAGAGAATTATCGAGATGCTCAGACTCTGCGTAATTAGTATAAAAATTTAAAGAAAAGTACCTGCAAAAAGTATGCAGATTATAAACAGTATTTGTATGGTACTGGAGGTGGCCCACCTTTAAAGGAAATAAAGAACTCCGATATTGAGCAGAACATTCTTGAAGACATATTGGGCACACAAATGACTGGTGAGACATCACATTATGATGACGATACTGAGAATATAAATACCAATATCGACATGGAACCAATTATACATCCTAGTAAGTATCACAACCTTAAAAAATTCAAGCGTTGCTTCAATTAGTTATGAATGTTATTGTGTGAGATTGCTAATATTACAATGTCTATAATGTTCAAGAATCTGAAGATAATGTTGGTCAGCATATTGATCTTCCAGCAATTGCAGAACACAACTATAGTGAAAGTGCTTCATTGAATAGCAGTGTGTGCCCACCCAGCACTAGCTGGCAAACATACACCCCTGCCAATTGAAGACTCCTATTTCAAAGCCACTGAGAAAGAAAAAAGTTAAAGAAGGTAAGCATGAAATAATGTATAAGATATTACAATAACTGTTTGTCATTTTGTAGGCGAAACGGAAAAGCAGCCCTTGCGCAATAAGCTCAGCAAGTAGGAAATGACTAAAACCAAGCTCGATGAGCTTACAAAAAATGCTATTTGAAGGAGCACAATTTAAAGCTAGAGTTGCTTCGAGAAAAGCATAAAGCATTTTTGTAAAATGAGACATTAGATAAGCTACCTTCGTACGAGCGCAAAAAACCGGTTTTCTTATGGGATTTACCATGGGAAATTCTAAGGTCCGTTCTGGTCATTTTTGCCAGATACAAAGGTCATTTACCCCGAGGTCGCTGCAAATATTCCTACATCTAGTAACAAAATCTATGAAATAGTTTTCTTCAACTAAGCATTTTTAGCTTCAGCCATGAATCTCGATCCCAACACCCCGATCAGGGTGCTAGACCCCACCACCCACCACAAAACCGCCGACGCACTTGCAAAAATTCGCACATCTGGTAACAGTATTAAATAACATTGTCATCTTAAATTTGCACAATAGTTTTCTACATTTATAGCTTCCGGGTCATGGATCGTGCTCTCACTCTGAGCAAAACCACCACCACCACCACCACCACAACCACCACTATCACCACCACCACCACTAACGCCACCACCACTACCACCACCACCACCACCACCATCACCACCACCACATCCAGCACCACCACCACCACCACCACCACCACGACACAAGCAAAAAATAATTGCACATCTGGTAACAGTATTAAATAACATTGTCATCTTAAATTTGGCGCAATAGTTTTCTACATTTTTAGCTTCCGGTACATGGATCGTGCTCTCACCCTGATCAAGACCACCACCACCACCATAACCACCACCACCACTACCGCCACCTGTCATGAAGACTGCTAAATACTATGCATTGTTTACTTATTGTGATAATATTTGAATGCAAGGTAGCACAGTGCATTAACGTTTACCTCATAGCCCAGTCGCTAGACTTTAGATGTTAAGTTGGAACTATGCCGCAAGCACCATGGATCTAGCTTTGGTCAGAAGCACATGCAAAGGACAACCATACACTCAATTATCACAACATATTATGCAATTATAACAACATAGTTAACCATAGCAAAATCATATTCTTTACTAATCAAAATATTGCTGTATATTTCGGGAGTTGAAGCAGGAAGCATGTGTTTAACCAAATAGTTTTCTTCGACTAGCCATTTCCACCCACGAGATAAATGTACATTGTTTGGTATCAATTAATATTAGAATTTTCACAGCTACCCGAATTTCTAAGAATTTTTCAGATAACCCGCATTTTAAGATTTTTTGCCGGTAGTGATTTCTGACCGCTCTTATAGATTTTTAACCACACGATACATCTAATTTGTCTAGAATTTTACGTACAATCCGAATCTGTAAACAGATTTAAAATCGGACCACCCCTTACAAAGTTACACACATACTTTCTAGTGAGCATACCGCCATAGTACCACTACTAGCCTTTAATGTCATACCATAGAGTTCGCAATAGACTTTATTGCTGTATGTTGTATTCTTTTTTATTAAGTAATCGAATAAACCGCTCTTTCTGCTTCCAAACAAACTCGGAGACTCCGTCGTCGGCACTGGCGTTCTTTATGCGATAGCTAGCCATACGGTTGTTAAACGCTGTGCTAATCATTTCTACGCCATCTTTGCCAGTAGCGGTAACTGCGGCATTTTTATGTCTGTTGCTTCTCAAGTGTGCGGCATAGGTAGTCTTTTCCATCTCAAGATTGCACACTTTACACAGAATTTGTGGTTGTTTCGTACAAGATCCTTTAACAGCTGTCGGAGCTGAACGTTTACGGCTTTACATACCGTGCTGTTTTTCCTTGTGTCGCTGTAGGTTATCCATTCTCGTAAAAGCGATACCGCAAGACATACAGTTTAAGTACTTTGCTGCCGACGGATGTATAAGCTTAACATTGGACGATGTTACACCACGATATTTGTTCTGTTGCCGTTTGGGAGCATTTTTCCAGGTATAGAAAGCACCGCAAGCGTTGCATTTAAAAACGTTTGTAGGTACCATTTTAGTACAAAACAAAATCCGCACTATAGGACTTTTGGTTAAACTTGTAAGCGAACTAACCTATAACTAAAAGAGTTTACTCTTGCGTACCTGCTCTATGTACCCTATAGAATACAAACCGAGGGTTTCCGAAAACAGTCGAACGAAGTTGGGGATTCAGCGGGAAACTAAATGACGTCATCTTTTGCCAATCCTTGCTGCTCGTTCAGTACATTTAGCACCAACGCATGCAAGCGGTTTGCATCGACCATGCTGCGAATGCAGTTAGCAGAAACATCGGAAACGTCTTCCATATTATATAGATCAACAATCGCATCGCGTGCATATTAAAAATCCAAAAGGGTGGTAGCACACGCACACAAATTGGTTGCAAGTCGTGTGGTAGAAGATGCAGTGCTACTATAAACAAAAACTTAATAAAACACTTTAAATCTTTACTAAGGGAATACCAAACTTGTTGTCTACAGAATACTTACTAATAAAGCAATTTAATTTTAAATAACTTCTACGTCATATTTGCGGAAATGGCAGGCTTGAATATTTTCTTTGAAACAATCGAAGATTGCCGAAGACGCACCAAGAGTGCACAAGCGCGGTCACTAAACCAATTAGCATTAATACTGTGTATTCCGTACTTTCGTACTAGCACCAAACGTATCTTTCTTAATATTTGTTAAACAAAAACTACCGGCATCGCCATGTCTGTATGTGGACGTAAGCAGATGTTTGTGTATGTGTACGAGAATATGTAACCATATACATTAATCAGTCTAAGCTATTTTATTTAGTCCAAGAAAGCTACTATTTTTCTAAACCACAATTACTAATCGCGTTTATAGGTTTAACATTTCTACCATTTCCCAATGACTGGTGCTACGTACATGGAAACTTTAATTTATTATTGGAGAGAATCCTTATTCTCCCACGCACTGTTGCGTTGTTGCATGCCCACCTCTTTTGGGAATATATGCTCGTTATAGGTTGTAGGACCCTCGGTTTTACTTAACTACACTTCGTGAGACCCCTTTAATCTTTTTAATCGTATCTTTCTCGCTTACAATACAGCAGGACTTGATTTTGTACCGACGAATTCTAATACTAGACCGCCATTAAATTCGTCTTTAAATCTCTTTACAACTTTTTTGTTGACAAGCGGTATATGGTATTTATTATCTGCTGGGTAGTCACTCGTTTAAAATAACTATATTTTGTTTGGTATCAACTAATATTAGATTTTTATAGGGAGCCCAAATTTGTAAATAGATTTAAAATCGGACCACCCCTTACAAAGTTATACCTTTTAAAGACCCAAATCACTAATTTTTTTTGTCCATCTTTATTTAACTACATCCTTAGAACCTTTTTTTGCTACCCAAGACATATGCTTTAACCAACCAATTTCTGTCCATTTGTGGAGGTGGGGGTGGGGGGCAAAATAATTTTAAACTTAGACTTTAGGTCCGTGTTCGTATCGGTTCGTGCATGGAAACTTCTAGAATGTTTACCAAAAAAGATCAGAGAATAATCAAATTTTACCCTATAAGGCAATTTCTCCCTATAAGGCAATTTCACTCTATGGGGCAATTTCACCCTATGGGGCAATTTCACCCTATGGGGCAATTTTACTCTATGGGGCAATTTCACCCTATGAGACAATTTCACTCTATGGGACAATTTCACTCTATTCTGATGGTGATAAATTCAAGAAACTTTGCCATTAAAGCACCCGCAGTCAGATATTAATCTGACAACGCAAATCAGAGAATAGCTTAATATTATTACAATCCATAAAAACTGGACTCAACCACAGCCTTTTGGTAAATATTCATCGGAATTTAAACAGACGTTATGACTAAGTTTAATCATTACAGTAACACTATGATTGATTGAACTGAGAAATAAGTCAAGGCAAGGCGAGGACCAAATCGACGTGAAATGGTGTAACTCCGACTCCCAGCAGGTGGGGTTAGGCCTGTCTGACCGCAGAGTCATCGTACTAAGCCACCAACTCGTTGTCCGACTTCGTAGAAAGTAACCCAACTAGATCGGTTTATCCTCAAGCCATCAAACCCGCACAGTTGCATAAGAAGAAGCCTAATAAACATTCATTTTTTTCACATTATATAATATTTTTTTTTCTGTTGATACATACACAATCCCGACACGGTCCGCTTGAAAAATGTTAGACGAGCATTTTTCACAAAAATACACCCTCGTTCGGATGAGAGGTAAAATGGAGGTCCCGTGTGTGAGTGTTGTCACGCACGTTAAAGATCCCTACCTTGCTTGGAACAGCAAGGGTTCGGCAAAATTCTAAATTTTCCAGGTAAAAACTCGCTTCCTGGCCAATGTAGTACCTTCGGGTGGAGCATTGGAAAATCAAATGTAATGATACATACACAGCTCCATTACTTACCTGACCTGGGGTATATAGATATATCTAAAGTAGTTGATAATTAATTTTTTACGATAGAGATGGTGCTTCATTTACCAAAACAGTATAGACGTCTCCAAATCGCATATAAGCTTGTGACCTAAAATAAACCAAATTATTAGAATAAGAACATAATTAACTATTATAAATGATAATTTTTACTTGGTCAATGTTATTATAAGTTCACGAAACTTACAACGCTTTTCTAAACCAAAGGTTATTACATGATTACATATTATCAATTATATATACAAATATGTATTCCAACTGAAGCAGCAATATTAATTACACATGACAATATATATAAATTAGCTCGACTCGTTTTAAAGTTATAAATAAAAAGTCAAAGGGTAGCACTAGATTGGAATTTTGAAATTATGCAATGGATGCGCCCTCCTCCGATTAAAAAATAAGTATCTTTACAAACTTCACATATCTGTAGCCGTTTACAGGTTATATGTTGAAAACCGAAAGGGTGATAGTTATTAATTCCACAAAACTATAAATACCCATTATAACCGATTTAGCACACAATACCTAAGTATAAATAGAATTTTTTAAATATTTCAAATAGCTTCAGTAGCTTTAATGGCAAAGTTTCTTGAATTTATCACCATCAGAATAGAGTGAAATTGTCCCATAGAGTGAAATTGTCTCATAGGGTGAAATTGCCCCATAGAGTAAAATTGCCCCATAGGGTGAAATTGCCCCATAGGGTGAAATTGCCCCATAGAGTGAAATTGCCTTATAGGGAGAAATTGCTTTATAGGGTAAAATTTGATTATTCTCTGATCTTTTTTGGTAAACATTCTAAAGGTTTCCATGCACGAACCGATACGAACACGGACCTAAAGTCTAAGTTTAAAATTATTCTGCCCCCCACCCCCACTTCCACAAATGGACAGAAATCGGTTGGTTAAAGCATATGTCTTGGGTAGCGAAAAAAGGTTCTAAGGATGTAGTTAAATAAAGATGGACAAAAATTAGTGATTTGAGTCTTTAAAAGGTATAACTTTGTAAGGGGTGGTCCGATTTTAAATCTATTTACAAATTTGGGCTCCCTATAAAAATCTACTATTAGTTGATACCAAACAAAATATAGTTATTTTAAACGAGTGACTACCCAGCAGATAATAGATACAATATACCGCTTGTCAACAAAAAAGTTGTAAAGAGATTTAAAGACGAATTTAATGGCGGTCTAGTATTAGAATTCGTCGGTACAAAATCAAGTCCTGCTGTATTGTAAGCGAGAAAGATACGATTAAAAAGATTAAAGGGGTCTCACGAAGTGTAGTTAAGTAAAACCGAGGGTCCCACAACCTATAACGAGCATATATTCCCAAAAGAGGTGGACATGCAACAACGCAACAGTGCGTGGGAGAATAAAGATTCTCTCCAATAAGAAATTAAAGTTTCTATATACGTAGCACCAGTCATTGGGAAATGGTAGAAATGTTAAGCCTATAAACGCGATTAGTAATTGTGGTTTAGAAAAATAGTAGTTTTCTTGGACTAAATAAAATAGCTTAGACTGATTAATGTATATGGTTACATATTCTCGTACACATCCACAAACATCTGCTTACGTCCACATACAGACTTGGCGATGCCGGTAGTTTTTGTTTAACAAATAGTAGGAAAGATACTTTAGGTGCTAGTGTGTGGAAGCCCATCGGATCGTTGGATTCAAAAGAACGGTGCGGCGGAATGTATTGTGGTTCCCGTTAGAATGTGGTTAATCGATCGTATTAGATGTTTAAATATGCGAAAGTGTAAAAGCCTACGTAAGCAAAATGTAATTATCAGACAAAAAGTGCGCGATGTGCTATACTTTTAAAGAAAGTATAGAATGGTGCTTTGCAGCGGTTCTAGCAGTAAAAAGGGCGACTGACTTTTTCAAGCAACTACAAGAATAGCAGTAGCGCAGAGAAGGGGAATGCATGTATTATACAGCGCACTGTTACTATAAAAAAATATGCTAGTTTACGGGTAGCTCAAACGTGTAATTGATAACGACTTATAGATCCCTTGGAGGTTTAAAAATTCTGAGACCATTGTCGTTTGAAAAATGTTTGGAAATTATCAGAACGGTAGCGGGTCGAAGTATAATGGATGATTGACCGAGTTTTTTCTACCTTGTACGAGGGAATCGAAAGTTGACTGACTTCGAACATCTAATTCTCTATTTAGGCGATATCGAGTACTTGTTGGTTCTAGAAATAATTACGTGCTGCCGACTGCTATGCGACAGATTTGGATCTAGGAAATGAGCAACCTACGAAAGTACGGAATACACGGTATTAATGCTAATTGGTTTAGTGACCGCGCTTGTGCACTCTTGGTGCGTCTTCGGCAATCTTCGATTGTTTCCAAAGAAAATATTCAAGCCTGCCATTTCCGCAAATATGACGTAGAAATTATTTAAAATTAAATTGCTTTAATAGTAAGTATTCTGTAGACAACAAGTTTGGTATTCCCTTAGTAAAGGTTTAAAGTGTTTTATTAAGTTTTTGTTTATAGTAGCACTGCATCTTCTACCACACGACTTGCAACCAATTTGTGTGCGTGTGCTACCACCCTTTTGGATTTTTAATATGCACGCGATGCGATTGTTGATCTGTACAATATGGAAGACATTTCCGATGTTTCTGCTTACTGCATTCGCAGCATGGTCGATGCGAACCGCTTGCATGCATTGGTGCTAAATGTACTGGACGAGCAGCAAGGATTGGCAAAAGATGACGTCATTTAGTTCGCCGCTGAATCCTCAACTTCGTTCGGCTGTTTTCGGAAACCCTCGGTTTGTATTCTATAGGGTACATAGAGCAGGTACGCAAGAGTAAACTCTTTTAGTTATAGGTTAGTTCGCTTACAAGTTTAACCAAAAGTCCTATAGTGCGGATTTTGTTTTGTACTAAAATGGTACCTACAAACGTTTTTAAATGCAACTCTTGCGGTGCTTCCTATACCTGGAAAAATGCTCTCAAACGGCACCAGAACAAATGTCGTGGTGTAACATCGTCCAATGTTAAGCTTATACATCCGTCGGCAGCAAAGTACTTAAACTGTATGTCTTGCGGTATCGCTTTTACGAGAATGGATAACCTACAGCGACACAAGGAAAAACAGCACGGTATGTAAAGCCGAAAACGTTCAGCTCCGACAGCTGTTAAAGGATCTTGTACGAAACAACCACAAATTCTGTGTAAAGTGTGCAATTTTGAGATGGAAAAGACTACCTATGCCGCACACTTGAGAAGCAACAGACATAAAAATGCCGCAGTTACAGCTACTGGCGAAGATGGCGTAGAAATGGTTAGCACAGCGTTTAACAACCGTATGGCTAGCTATCCCATAAAGAACGCCAGTGCCGACGATGGAGTCTCCGAGTTTCTTTGGAAGCAGAAAGAGCGGTTTATTTGATTACTTAATGAAAAAAGAATACAACATACAGCAATAAAGTCTATTGTGAACTCTATGGTATGACATTAAAAGCGAGTAGTGGTACGATGGCGGTATGCTCACTAGAAGGTATGTGTGTAACTTTGTAAAATGCGGGTAGCTCCCTGGGGAATGATGTTATCTGAAAAATTCCTAGAAATTCGGGTAGCTAGGAAAATTCTAATATTAATTGATACCAAACAATGTACATTTATCTCGTGGGTGGAAATGGCTAGTCGGTGAAAAGTATTTAGTTAAACACATGCTTCCTGCTTCAACTCCCGAAATATACAGCAATATTTTGATTAGTAGAGAATATGATTTTGCTATGGTTAACTATGTTGTTATAATTGCGTAATATGTTGTGATAATTGAATGTATGGTTGTCCTTTGCATGTGCTTCTGACCAAAGCTAGATCCATGGTGCTTGCGGCATAGTTCCAATTCAACATCTAAAGTCTAACGATTGAGCTATGAGGTAAACTTTAATGCACTGTGCTACCTTGCATTCAAATATCATCACAATAAGTAAACAATGCATAGTATTTAGCAGTCTTCATGACAGTGGCGGTGGTGGTGGTTATGGTGGTGGTGGTCTTGATCAGGGTGAGAGCACGATCCATGTCCCGGAAGCTAAAAATGTAGAAAACTATTGCGCCAAATTTAAGATGACAATGTTATTTAATACTGTTACCAGATGTGCAATTATTTTTGCTTGTGTCGTGGTGGTGGTGGTGGTGTCGGTGGTGGTGGTGGTTTGGTGGTGGTGGTGGTGGTGGAGGTGGTGGTGGTGGTGGTGATGGTGGTAGTGGTGGTAGTGGTGGTGGTGTTAGTGGTAGAGGTGGTGATGGTGGTGGTTGTGGTGATGGTGATGGTGGTGGTGGTGGTGGTGGTGCTGGTGGTGGTGGTGGTAGTGCTGATCTTGATCAGGGTGAGAGCACGATCCATGTCCCGGAAGCTATAAATGTAGAAAACTATTGTGCAAATTTAAGATGACAATGTTATTTAATACTGTTACCAGATGTGCGAATTTTTGAAAGTGCGTCGGCGGTTTTGTGGTGGGGGTTAGGGTCTAGCACCCTGATCGGGGTGTTGGGATCGAGTTTCATGCTTGAGCTAAAAATGCTTAGTTGAAGAAAACTATTCATAGATTTTGTTACTAGATGTAGGAATATTTGCAGCGACTTCGGGGTAAATGGCCTTTGTATCTTGCAAAAATGACCAGAACGGACCTTAGAATTTCCCATGTTAAATCCCATAAGAAAACCGGTCTTTTGCGCTCGTACGAAGGTAGCTTATCTACTTGAGACTTTTCTACTTCAGGAAAAGTTGAAAATGTTTAAAGAGAAACATGTTTTAGAAATTGCTTTTTTGAAGAAGCTGTAAATTGTTCTTAAGTTTGTATATAGTAGGCATAATTAATTTGTAATTATAGGTGTACATACTTATTAGAAATAGGCTAAATTTTTTCAATTAAATACATAATTAAATTTTAATTTATAGTATATATGTTAGGTATATATTGACTATATTTACAATATGGTTTAGTTGAATAAAAAATTATAATAACTCATGAAAATGACGTGTAATTAGAACATGTCTCACTAAATTATTTTTATTAAGGGTAAAATTCCTTTGATCAGCTTGATATTGATTTATGTTCATCGATAATTGGACTGCTTGCTCATCTCTGGTAAGTTTTGGTTCAGAATCATTCATTGTTACAGCAACATTGTGTAAAATAGCTGATGCAACTACAATTGCTTACACTTTATCGATGTGTAGCCGTATGCCAAAGGCCAAACACAAAAACATCCGTTTCCATGCACCAAAATATCTTTCTATTGGATTTCGTGTACGTATCTGCGAGTCGTTAAAAAGGTGTTCAGCAGGTGTAGTAGGTTTTGCTAAAGGCGTTATAAGGTAGCTTTTAAGTGTATAACCAGTATCACCCACCAGTAAACTATCTTTACCGAATTCTACATTTTCTAACCTCAGTTTCAAAGTAGAATTTTGAAAAATTTTGGAATCATGGGCAGACCCATTCCAACGACATACAACGTTCCTTATTATTAATTCACTATCGCACACTGCTTGAACATTATAAGGAAAAAAAACCTTACGATTTCGAAATCGCTCAGCGTCTTCTCTGCCGGGTGATTGTATCCTAATGTGGGTACAATCTATTGCACAAACAGTTCGTGGAAATTTAGCAATATTCTAAAACCCTTGACGAACGTTTGAAATCTCCTCTTCAGTAGATGGCATTTCTATATAGGCTGCTCGTACTTGTGCAAGGGCTTCTATAACCTTGGTTATTGCTCTCGAAGCAGTTGCCTTATCAACTCCACTGAGTTCACCTACAATTGTCAAAAGTGAACCAGTGGCTAAAAACCTCAAACTTAATAGCACCATATCTGTAGGAGACAAATCATCATTTCTAAAATCAATTACCTGTAATAATTAAATCACATCTCTTAAAATAAGCTACCTATTACTTTTTGAATCAATTCTTGTACTAATTGTATCGATTATGTATATAGCTACAACTTTTAAGACACGAAATCGCTGTTTAAACTCAAAATCATTTCATTTCTCGAGATTATCAATTCTTTCACGTATAACGAGGCTCCCTTAGCTCATTATCCACTAATTCAAGAAAGTCTTCGTCATCGGTAAGTTCTTCGATTCCTTCAGCACCTATTAAAACAATGTCACAAAAAAATTTATTTCTGTAAAATATAATATGATGGAAGCCAAGAAGTGACGTTATAATTATTTAATCTAGGGTTAAACTCACAACATTGGAGGATTAATTCTAACTTAGGTTTAACCTTGCATTAGTAGTACAACAACGCATTTATGCTATTTGACCCTGGATTACAAATAACTCTGGTTTAACTCGAGTTGGTACAACGCACCCTTATTAAATTTTCGTTTGTTCCTTATAGCGATGACCGCAGATATAAAGCAAATGTATTTACAAATTAGTATACTAGAACAAATTTCTGAATTTAAAGTAAACGTATTAACCGCTATTGTTCAATGTGACCAACTAACTTTATTATTCGAGTTAGCCCAACGCATTTCGCTTGAAGTAGTATACATTCTTTGCTTTTTAATGTTTCATTCGCGGTGGCAGAAACCTATATTATTCGAGCTGTTCAATCAGTACATTTTAAGGAGGAATTGCGCCGAATAAACAATTCTAAATTACCCTCCAAAAGTCTTCAAAAGTTATGCATTTTTATTGATGATAAAAAATTGTAATGCTTAGAGGGCAGACGATCTAGGTCTGCTCTTCCCGTTGAATTGCAACATACCGCTTTATTGCCAAAAAAGGATCATGTTGTTAATCTTATAATAGATTATTATCACAAGATTAATTGTCACACGGGCCCAACTCGTTTAACAGGTTGACTGCCTTGACATATATTTGGGGTCGTGGCTGATGCCAGGATGGCTTTTCTAATATTTTTGTGTCTTTACAAAAAGAATGATGGATAAGTGGTTTATAAAAAATGTTATTGTATTTTTTCGTCCAAAACTAAAAACAAAAATGCGCTCCGATCAGAGTAGTCGGCATCACATGTGAAAATCACTAACAGATGCCGAACACACCGATTGGAGTGTATAGATAATTTGTATTAAAATAATAAGAAGACTCATTTTAGAACTAAAAACATTTATTTGTCAACTATTTAACACTTTTATGAAATTCTTCATAACACTTTAGGCAAAAACCGGGTTGCCCAGGGCAAAATTTTCATTCATACACTGTTTACTTCCTTATTTTTTTCTGTCTACATGATTTGCATTCTTTTCTGCTAACTGTTTTGGATTCTGTAGTTCCTTTTATTTCTTTAACTTTTTTTTCTATTTTGCTAATATTGTAGGCAACTTGCGTGCGAGGAGTAGAATCTCTTGGTAAATTGGTAATAGCTCGTCTAGCTATCAAACTCCTAATTATATGTAATCGAAAATCGTATAGACATACATGATCAGACGGGAATACCTGTTGTATAAATGATATGCATTTATCAAGCTCATTTACAGCACATGTATAAACAACTTCTTTTACCATCGAATAGTTTTACGATCACAAGGATAGTACGCTAGCAACTGATCTTGTTTGTCTATTCCAGACATAAATGCATTATAACCAATAATAGCTGAAGGTTTTTCGGATTCTTGTCCTCTTTTGTTTCTAAAAACACCCATTTTGCTTTCATACTCGGTACCAATATAATAAACATTACGTTTATCACGCCATTTGCCAAACATGTACTCCAGCACAAAACATAAATATTCTCTCCTCGTTTTAGATTTACAGTCATTACTTCTTTTGGATTGGGCTTTCAGTCAACTCTTAGTGTTCCAGTACAATATGTATTTCCCTGTAGCAATTTGGTAGCCAACTCAACACTATCGTAATAATTCTTAAGATACACGAAATGTGCATTGCCTAATTTCTCTTCAAGTAAATGCATTACTGCCTTTTCTGTCTGTCCGCTTCCGCTATAAACATTTGAAGAACCTTTATAAATTTGAAATTTTAGAATCAATCAATTTGGCTCTGTGAGCATATATAACTTGATGCCATATTTATGGCGCTTATTTTTGATATATTGTTTGAACTGCAGTCGACCACGTCAACATATCATAGATTCGTCCAAAGATAGCTTTTTTCCCGGGTAGTAAATGTCATTCATTTTTTATTTAAAAAAATCTACCACAGATCTAACCTTTCCTAGACAATCGGTCAGAGAAGTTTCTGAAGTCGTAAAATGCAAGCATCTTAAAATAAGCAGAAATCTATTGCGTAACATATATTTTCTAAAACAGGTATGTCACATAGAGAATCCGTTTTCCTGTAATCGTTTAAACCACTTAATTGTATTGTTCCAGTATGGATCAACAGCCCTAAAAAAATTGTTAATTCATCCAAAGTTACATCTTTGCAAGTAGTGATACGAGAATTTTTCTGGACGTAAGAAAATTTCAACTGCATAAGCAATTGTTTATTCTACAACAGTTTGTAGAAAATCGTCATCCACAATCATTTGAAGAAAATCGATTGGTGTGCCGTTTCCTGGAATAGGCACCAATCATTCTTGAGTTTTCAAAACAGAACTTGTTTCAATGCATCTGTGTCACTCCATTTTTTTCAGAGCTTGGTATGGCTCTATGTGCATTTGTAATCACATTAGCATCAAAAATATTCGGTCCTACATTTTCGATGTCGGTGCTTGAACTTGATCCGTTAGAGTCAGAAAAATATTAATACTCGTGCTGTCCTACCAAATTTGTAATAATTCACTATCACTTAATGCTTTTTTTATTATAGTTTTTTTGTCAATAGAACGTCTTTTATTAACACCAGAAAGCCCTGCTTTATCGTCCATTTTCAATCTCAGATTACAACCACACGAAAATAAAATCGCAAAACCAACTAAAGCACGTGTTAAAATAAACACTTTTCGATGACGCCGTGAACAGTTAAACAATCCATAGACAACACCAATGAAATACTAAATCAGCAAGTCATCATGTAACCTCCACTCCGATCGGAATGGGCGGCGTTAGTCACAGACGCCGATGCACTTCGATTGGAGTGATCGGCAGTCATCCTGTTAATGATCATTCTACGAAATCGCTTTTATATACTTTCAGCAAGGAACATTGTAAAAAAAACAATTAATATGTGCAATACCTGTTTCCGCTTATCTCCGTCTCACCCGTCACCAAAAATGGCTGACTAACTTCCATTTTGAGTATGTGAATCCAAGGCGTTTGTGCATACTGAAGTGGATTATGCAGGTCCTATAAAAATTACTCTCGCCCACAGACGAAGATTTCATTCGTAAAAAGCTTATATTTGCTTGACTGTAAAAATCATACATATGGAAGTGGTTTCAGATCTAACCACCGATTGTTTTCTTGTAGTTTTCAAACGTTGCAGTTCACGCCGCGGTCCAGTTGCTTGTATGTATTCGGACAACTGGACCAATTTCGTTGTCGCTAAAGCCGAATTTGAGGAATTGTCTCAATTTGTACATTCTTCAAATTACATAACCGCTATAAATCAAAAATTAGCCAAACGCCGCATTGAATGGAAAATTATACTGTCTAGGGCTCCTAATTTCGGTGCAGTGTGGAAAGCCAACATAAAGGGTTGCAAGGTTCATTTTTATAAAGTTATTGGCGCTCAGTCATTATCCTACGAAGAGATGCCGACTGTCTCAATCAAATTAAATGCTTAATAAATTCTCGCCTACTTTGTGTACCAGGTTCTGATCCGTATCCGAGAATTCTTACTCCTTCGCATTTTTTAATGTCTACCTTTTTGCAATATTTACCAGCTTTTTAGTTGCCTGCTAAAAAAATTAGTCTTGTCAATCGCAAAAAACATCTAGACCAACTCGTACTGTTCTATTGGAAAAAGTGGCGTATCGAGTACTTACAGACTTTGCAAATTAGATAAAAGTGGTGTACTTCCGAGAACTCGGTAAAAGTTGGTACGGTTGTACTTCTAGGGAACGATAATGTACCACTTCTTCGCTGGCCATTAGGTATAATAGAAGACGTTTTTCCCGGTCCAGGACAACGTGGTCAGAGTAGCCTTCGTTAAAAAAATTCTGAATTTATAAACGGCCAGTTATAAAACTCTATCCCATGTCCACGCAATAAAGTGCATTTCTGCAACCGCTTTATGCTAATTTAGTATTTACATCAATTAATTTAAAATTTATTTTTAACACTTAAATATTTTTTCAGTTCGCATAAAATTTGTTACTATATCATTCCAATAATCGCATTAAATTTACCGCTTTAATTACCCTCACCTTATATGCTATATATATTTGGTCCATTTTGTGTCCTACTCCTTTTCCTACTAATTTTGAGCTTTGCAAACTTCCAAGGGGGTATGGTTTGGCGATTAGAGGCACAAGTGAGGTCCTATCTATAATGTATTTTGTACCGCGCCTCACGTGTGATTGATGGACAAGTTAATACCTTAAGCAACAACCCATCCTTGTTATCAACCCGGCAGTAGGAAGTTGTACTACTGGTGTACAATGTAGTGATTCAACAACAAGTAGTGTCTATGTTCTCTTAATAAAACTTGTGTAACTCTCCAATTAATTTCGCAACGAACCCCGCATATACGGTCCACTCTCATATATATATATATATATATATATATATATATATATATTGCTGTGGAACCTCCGATATTAGGGTCCGTTGACTTTCTTCTGTTAATCGCCTCTTTACTCTTTCCGCCTAGGCTGCTCACCTAGTTAAAAACTTTCATTCTCATTCATAAAAAAACAAACACATTCCTACCACAAACATCAACGTTAACTCTATTTACATCAATATTCATAATACATTAAAATTTCAAAATTAAATTTCAGCATAAATTTCAGTATCATAAAATTTGAAGTTTAAATTTGTCATCATTTTAATTTGCATCCAGAATTAAAGTCCTTGTAGGATGCCTACTAATTAATTTAACAATATTTGCAGACCTGAGTCTAAGTACAAAGGGAGCATCTCCCACCCCTTTTCGTTAATCAAACAGGTTAGTCTAATTGAGCTCAAAGACAGACCCAAATTTTCATCATAATCAAGAACTTAACTGCTAAATACTCCTTTCTACTTAAACAAGAAAATTTCACCTTAAAATTAAAATTTTGTTGTTTTGTACAAATTCACTACTGTCCATTTTTTTTAGCAAACAAATTATAAAGTTATTCAAAACACACCAAAACATCAAAAATCGAACAACAAAGCATAAGTTACCTGAAGGTTAATGCACTCGTGGCTCCAATGTACATCGTCCTTTGTTAATCACACCATTCCAACTGGGTTATGTTTACGGCTCTGATTCTGAACGCTTTTAAAATTATCTACACCACTATTCATCTAAAGTTGTTTCAGGGCTTCTAAGGAACTCATCTAAGTATATCAAAATCTTGTTTTGTGGATCCAATCACGATTACGAATAACATTTGATTATTAACACCCCCGAAAAATAGCAAAGAAATTCATACTTCTTTCACGCTATACCCAAAACTGCCTACTTTTGTTTATTCATTTATCGTTACTAATTTCGATAATTGGTACAGTAATACTCGCAAATATAACTAGACTTTATTACCTTTTATCTTCTTTTCTAAGTGCACTAATGCATAATAACTTGTATCGTAGCACGTAAAGAGCAAACTGTTTTAAAGTATTCAATAATCACCAAAATATAAGAGCAAACTGTTTAAAGTATTGAATCAAAATCGAAAATCTAAGAGAGCGAAACTGTTTAATGTCCGGGTTTATATAATAGCTCGCCTGTATGTCGGTTTTGTCCCGCGACGGCCAGTTTTCAGAACTTCGCATACTATGTTCCCTTTTCGGCAGTCCGGCACGCGGTTCTATTAAATTTGCACACGCGCCAGTTGATAATCTAAGAAATTTCACACGGCTCGCAAGCACGTCTGAGAACAACCAATTAATTTTGTATAGAAATCGTTACGTTTACACCTCTCATATCTGCATCTTATTACAACCAATCGTATCCTTGTGACGTTGCTCAAATCACGCCTTTTATTATCTGTGTCTCTGCCTTGCGTATTTCATCTGTCTTTTTCTAACTTGGTCCTAGTGGTGCAAATCGATACTCTTTACTATCGGTTATTTCAGTCCACGTGGATTCGTAAGTAAAATAACCCCGTATCTAGCCTTCCCGTTAAAACATTCGACCGTTTCCAATATACCTAGAAGCTGCATGTTTATCCAAACAAATTAATTAAAACTTTGATATTTAAAAATACGCAGGTGTTCAATCGTAATACTTTAAATAACACTTCTACGATTTGAATATTATTGGGTTTTTAACAGCTTTTACGCATATAATACCTTAATAATCGTTCAATTAACTCCAATTAAAATAATAATGAATGGCATTGGCTTCTACTTTTTAATTTTTAGCGAATACGCACTAAATATTAATTTATTATTTGTACACTTTGTTTAATACCCATTACTTATAAATTGAATTAATTATTACAAATTTTGCACGTAATTTCTATTTGTTTCTTGGAACAATTAAATTAAATACACGTTGAGCATTTTAATTCTGCTTCTTTTTATAGAAAGCGTCTCGTGAATAATTTAAATCCCTTATTTTTAATGAAACGAATAAATTTTTATGCTCCACGGTTTTTTAATAAAGCGTATTATCTAATAAAATTCCTTATACACGGTAATTAAAATTATTTGATGTAATTAATTAATTTTCTACCCTGGTCTAAATTTGAGTAATATATATATATATATATATATATATATATATATATATATATATATATATATATATATACAGCAATTATGTTGACCCAAGCGTGGGGCACGATGGTACGTGTTTAAGCTACACGACAAGACTGAGATGCAGGTTCAAATCCTGTCCAGACCTTATATTTTCCTTCTTTTAAGTACTAGCTCGATTTGAAATGATCACTTAGGTTTTGCATAAAAGTCTAGTTATTATTTCGTCTTATTAATTGTAATACGTTAGTATTTATCAACTTACCTTGTGTAAAAAACTACTTTATATATATATATATGTATATATATATATATATATATATATATATATATATATATATATATATATATTGCTGTGGAACCCTCAGGAAATCTCAGTAGATTCGAAAATTATATTTATTTTCCAAAACTCGAAAATAAATTTAAGACAAAAAAAATTTTAATAAAAAAATTAATCTTTTACCCAGATTCCAGTCTCCTCGGTTGCATTGCTTTCTTCAACTGCTTCCGTCTAGCTCAGTTGGACCTCCTCTTGGATACCTAGATTCACTCTCATATTCTCTATCGTTCACGCACACTCTCAATAAAACCACAAAATAATACAACAATCATACAATATCTACTTTCCACTATTTACAAATAAAACTTCAAAATTATATACATCTCAGTGGTCAAGTTACACCTCAATAAATTCTATTTTGTAAAGTCCAGAATTTTAACTAGTAAAATCAAACACATTAAACGTAACCTGAGTAAATGGGCCCTGAATAATACCTTATCTTTCTTTCTGTATTTATAATGAATTTCAATTAGTTAAAAACCACAATAAAAGTTAGTTATCCGTATTACTTTCAATACTCCAAATAATGTAAAATACCATCATAGTTCACTCTCCCCATCACAATAACCTTCCTAGTTTGTCAACAACAACAAATTCTAAAGCTTTTCCTGGAATTTCTAGAAGATCTCTGCTCCGTTGATGATGCCATTAGGTTGTTTCGTGGTACTGCTCTGCTGTCGCCTCCAGATATTAGTAGTTGAACACCCTCTAAGCTGTGCTGCAAGGTTGTTCATACACGATACCTCCAACTCCAAATCCAATTATTACTCTTCTTTGATAATTTTAATTTAATTCACGTTACATAACGTCACTACACAAGCTTGTTAAAAAAATATATAAGTTGTACCTCAATAAAATTAAGACTCGGCACTATCCGCGTACAAATTATGAGGCCAACACAGTACTATTTAAAATAAAATAATTTTTTATACTTACAAGCTCGTGGTAACTTTGGTACATAGCCTGAAGCGATCAAAATACTAAGAGCTTATATTTTCAAAAAGTATTTATACAATTTACACTGCCACCTCTCGGCCGCATTTCACCCAAAGTCCTTCATTTACAATAATATTTCTTAAAATTTTGGGTTCAACCGTCTCCTAAATTCTCGAAATTCAGCGCGTCGTTACGATATTTTCTGAAAAATTAACATTCAACATTCCCGTGTTTGTCTGATTTAGAACTAACAATACCGACCAATAGTCTATCCATTGACGTCTTACAAATCCCGCCTATATTAACGTTGTCCCTTGCTTATGCATATTCTACGTCTCTTTCTAACCTTGTTTGAGTGGTAGAAATCGATATTCCTGTCTATCTGCTATCTAGCCTTACGTGGACTTGCGTACGTGCTTTAAGTAACCCCCTATTAGCGTTTAATGCCAAAACATCCGACCGTTTGTACAATATAGCTAGAATTTTGAGCTTTATCTACACAAAATAAGTGGAAGTTGACATTTAGAAAACATGCAGTTGTTTAAATTAACGATTGTTTTAAAATAACATTTCTAGGAGCTGCTTTTCGAAGTATTTTATATCCAACGGCTGTTTATATGTTAGCAACGCGTTTCACCTTGGTATTATTGATTTTTCATACTTTTATGCATATTATACGTAAATAACCGTTTAATTAAACTCAATTAAATTAATAAATTAATTGCATTGGCTTCTACAATTTATTTTCTTTACGCACTTATTAAATTCTTAATCCCTAATTATAAAATAATGGTTATACTTGATACTTCAAATTGAATAAAATGAGATAAATTTCGCACTTAAATACTTTTATACGGGGCGTTTTAAAATTACTTTGTTTATATTTACATTTAGCCTTTTAAAACCACTACAATATATATATATATATATATATATATATATATTTTAGGAAGTTTTTTTTACACGAGGTAAGTAATCTAGTAATTGAAAGAAGGAAAATATAAGGTCTTGGACAGGATTTGAACCTGCATCTCAGTCTTGTCGTGTAGCTTAAACAGGTACCATCGTGCCCCACGCTTGGGTCAACATAATTGCTGTGAAGTTCGCCTGTAGAAATCGAGTCTCACAACTTGAGTGCCATAATTGTTGCGAAGTTATCTTCTGTTCAAGTCCCAACATTGGGAAGTTATAATGTTGTGAACGCTGATTTTAGCTTACCTCAGCTGCTCCGTTCCTCCTACTAGAGCTCTGCAATCATTTAAAATAAAATCACTCCCTTCATTCATACACACAAAATAACTCAACTCTCAAAATACAACAGACTCTATTTTCATAAAATAAATATAACATTTTCAAAGCTCATTTCGTATGTACAACTGTATTGCTTGAATTAGTAACAAATCCTTTTTCAAAAATTTAATTGCATTTTGATAACCTCAAAATAAACAAATATCCTATTAAAGTAATTGGGCTTTTCCCATACCAGACGTTTAACCGCAGTCTTATCATGAGCTCATATTAATACTCTTTACGCTTGAATGCAAATTTACAGCAGAGTAAATAAAACAAGTCGCCTTTACTTTGTACAACATTGCGGTTATCTTTATATTAATTATTCTTTTACTACATCAGGAAATTACCTTATACCTCTAAAGTCTGTTATAATTTTCAGTTCATAAATTTTTAAAAATAATTCACTCCAGAGCACAAGAAAAATAAAAAAAGCACAGCTAATAACTGCCACCATATGTTCTTATTAAGTAAGTTACCTGGAAACCATTCTCCTGAAGGTCTCTGCCAACCAGCCTTGAAGTAGATGCCGTCACGTTAAGCTTTGGAACGGGTGCCAGGTCGAATTACCATCCCATTTGTCACGCTGTTATCCAAATCTCTTTATTTAGATTGAACCCAATTGCCTCCAACGTCCCAAAAATTTGCATCTTCTTATCATTAATAAAGCACCAATTAAAACTGCTGCATTCACCAATCGATCCCAAATTTTAACCAATTTGGTACGTTCCAATCACCCAAATTAATAATGGTTATTACTTACATACGCTTCGCTCTAACGACTTTCTATTCATTTCATAATTATGCTTACTGAACTTATCGCAACAACTTGTGTTCACTACTAATTAATTATTATTAACTCAATTACTGCACTTGAATACGAGTGAAGGAGTTAAGAATAAACGCGTAAGTGAATACGAGAATAAGAGAGTAAGAGCATAAGAGAATAAGAGAGCCGCTGAGGGTTGCATAAACAACTCCGAAATCCGTAGATTTAATATAAAACTAAAATCGTTCCCACCTCATTTTCGTTATTATTAAAATTAAAATAAATCGAAATAAATAAATTAGTTGCAATTTCCGGATCTCTAATAAAATGAAAGTAAAAGTTAGAAATATAAAGTGGAAATGAAAACCTGCAGAAGAGGCAAAATATCGGAATCTGAGTTTTGTATCATAATGTGTTCTAAGTGACAAGCCTAACGTACTGGAAAATGGGCAATCTGCATTTTGTTATTCTTAGATGCAGGAGAGGAACTAACTGCATTAGAACAGGAATCAGACATTGAAAATGAAGACTTGGGATATCCTATACTTAGAGATGAGTTTGAATTAGCATTAAAGAGTCTGAAAAATGGTAAGGCGCCGGGTACAGAGAAGGTGCAAGCAGAAACTTTAAAACCCGCTGAACAAGCAGTAACAGAACGTCTCTTCCAACTTGTAAGCTATATGTATGAGACAGGCGAGATACCCAAAGATTTCAAACGTAGCATCATAGTAACTATACCAAAAAAAAAAGAGGCGCGGATAGATGTGAAAATTTTCGAACAATAAGTTTGAAAGCACACGTGTCAAAAATATTTACTAAAATTGTGCAAAGACGAATGGATAAACGGGCGGAAGAAATACTAGGAGAATTCCAATTTGGGTTTAGGCGAAACAGGGGTACACGGGAGGCTATCTTAGCTCTGGGGGTGATAATGGAGAAAACAATAGAAAAAGGGGAAAGCGTGTATATAGGGTTTGTAGATCTGGAAAAAGCATTTGACAATGTAAAATGGAAAAAAAAGTTCGAAATACTCAAAAAGATCGGAATGAGTTATATAGAGATAGACGGATAGTATATAGCTTATACAAAGAGCAAACAGGAGTAATAGAATTAGAGCAGGAACATAGAGAAGTAAACATTAGGAAAGGGGTGAGACAGGGATGTGCCCTATCCCCATTGATTTTTAACTTGTACATAAAAGAGGCAATGAATACTGTCAAATGCAGGAAGACATTTGGAATTACTATGCAGGAACAAAAAATTGATATGCTTAGATTTGCAGATGAATGATATAGCGGTATTAGCGTCTAGCAAGGAAGAGTTAGAAGCTGCTCTTAATGAAATGGAAACAGTTCTAACAGAGAGATACGGTATGAAAATTAACAAAACTAAAACTAAAGTTCTAGTATGCAAAGGTGGGGAAAATAAATGAAAAACAAGAATACAAGTATATAACACGAACTTACAAGAGGTTAAAGATTTCTGCTACCTAGGAAGCCAAATAACGCAAAATGGGAAAAGCACAAAAGATATCAAACAAAGATTAGCACAAGGTCGTGCTACATTTAACAAGAAAAAGCAACTACTGTGCTCGAAGACCACAAACATAGAAACAAGGAAAAGATTGCTTAAAACATATGCGTGGAGCACAGCACTATACGGCTGTGAAGCTTGGACAGTAGGAGAAGCGGACAAGAAAAAGGTAGAAGCCTTGAAAATGTGGTGCTACAGACGTATGATGAAGATATCATGAACAGACAAAGTTAAGAACGAAGAGGTACTAAAAACGGTAGGGGAAGAAAGAAATATGTGGAAAGCGGTAAAAAATAGGAGAGATAGGATGATAGGTCACATACTACGGCATGAGGGAATAGTGCGGAATATATTAGAAGCAGAGATAGAAAAAAAGAGAAGAAGAGGCGGACCTAGGTTAGACTACTGCACACAGATAGTAAAAGATGTAGGCTGTAGGGGTTTGAAGGACATGTGTAGGCTAGCCTAGAATAAAAATAAATGGAGGTACGCATCCAACCAATCCCAAGATGGAGAAACTAATGACGCAAAAATAACTGTGCTTAAACATGATGATTACTATAAGCAACTACAAGAATTGGTTGGGCAATATTCTCGAATAATGTTAAGTGTGTGAAAGGATTTACTGGAAAACTATTATTTCGGCAAATGTCTTAGTGTTGGGGGATCTTGGTAGCCACAGGTTGCACTGAATCTCGGTGAAATAGGGCATAAAATTAGAAAACAGAAGAAGGAGAACGAGCTGTAGACACATGCTGTGTGAGAATTTCAGGGAACTATGTAGGCCAGCTCAGAATATAAATAAGTGCAGTACGTGTCCAACTCAAATAGTGCCTATCATAAAGATACCGTAGAAAAAAACCTTTTTCTAACTTAAAATTCCGAAAACCACTACAAGACATTTACGAAACCAATGGTTTCCTAAAAACGAAGATTTTTATTTCATTCGGCGATCCATATGCATGAACTACACCACCGAAGAGCGGAAAAAGTTTGCTCGGGTATGAAGTACGCCAAAGAGCGAACAGTAACACGCGTACCATTTCTATTGATTAACAACAACTCTTTCCTTGCCAACTCCAATCCACTTGCAGATGTACTACTTATGACAATTGTTTTGATACAATTTAGATGTACATATAGAACGCAGTACGCTGGGTTTGTGTTTGTATGGCACAAAGTTGTGAGTGGAAGAGGAGGCAATGAGATAGTTTCCTGTTTACTGAAAGGTTTGACAGGCACACTAACTTGAAAAAAAACTGACAGTATGTACTGACAATTGTATAAGGCAGAACAAGAATAAATATAATTTTTCAGTAGAATTATCGTGTTTCCACTAATGTTGTTTACGAAATTGATCTTAAATACCTTGTATCTGGTCATTTATACTTGTCCAATGACCGAGATTTTGCTCATGTAAAAAAAAAGAGTTCAAAAATGTGAAGTATCCTTGAACATTGCTCAACTGTACCTGAGCGCTTGCCAAAAAATCCTTTATGGACCAAGAAAATCTTTTCGATTGTAAAAACTCAGAACTACTCTAGGTTTAAATATAAAAAAATTTGAAATATTCAAAACACAATGGATTGATAAGACCTACTGATATCACCTTAAAAGCTATTTAGTGAAATGGAAGCATGTACAACCTCGAACGTTCTTAGGAAAAGCGTAATCTTAGGGTATCAAGACCAAACTAAAACCATTGGAAATTAAAATTAATATAAAACAGGAAAACAAAGATTTTAAGAAAATTATGCCATCTTCGAAAAAGAAAACAAGGAAGTCTACACAGATATCGGTTGGTAAGTGACAGTTATCTCCAGAATTAAAAATAGAAAGTGTAATATTGTTGAGTTTTTAGACCAACTTGGACAACCAGTAAACTAATGTAACTGTTTAAGTTTATTACTTTTATGTGTACATATAAACAAAATACATTTTCACACTTACTATAACCATTATACAGCAGTATTAGATTTTGAATACTTGTCGTAGGTTTATAGGTAAATGTATTGTGATAATAATCAATACCTAAAAATTTTACGGTTCCTATAGTTGGGGACAAAGAAAACTACTATAGTAAGCTTGCTTACCGTAACATGCGATTAAAAGGCGCAGCAAAGGGCAGCAGCCTTGCTGGCTAAAAGATATTGGAGGAGAGTTGGTTGGTATCGGGCGATTCTCAATAATTTACAAGGTTGTTGGGGGGTTGGCCGTGACAGATACTGCTTTTTGCTAAAATCTTTAAAAACTGCGTTGTGGAAAGATACGGGAGCCTACCACAATATTTCCCAGGTATGCGTGGCCTAAAACACAAACTATATATGATGGAGAGCTCACAAGTAAAATTCTTGTCCGGAGGTAAAATACCTTCTCATTCGGATCTCCGGGAGGGGGTCCTTGGAGCTTGTCATCGTAAGAATTTAAAACAACGGTTCGATTTAGTAATAGGGACTTGGAATGAAAAGTCATTGCTTAGAGTAGATAAATTAAGGAATTTATTAGTCGAAATGAAAAAAGGAAAGCTGGACATTTTAGATATTAGTGAGGTAAGATGACCAGATAGTAATGATTTTTGGAAAGATAATTATAGAATAATAACAACTTCTTCAAAGTAGTAATAGTGTTAGGTAATAGATTTGGACGTAAAGTTAAAGAGTACTTATAATTTAGTAATAGAATAATTATGGTTAGATTAAGTACGAAACCCACAGACGCTGTTTTAGTATAGGTTTACATACCAACAACTCAGTACGAGGATGAGGAAGTAGAAAAGGTATACGAGGATATAAATAGTATATTGAGAAAAGTAAATGGAGATGAGAATTTAATAGTTATGGACGATTTTAATGCGCCAGTGGGAGAAAGTAGTGAAAGAAAAATGGTAGGAAAATTTGGTTATGGTCAACGAAATGATAGAGGAGAAAAATTAGTTAAGTTTTGCCAGGAACATAGATTAGCAACTGTAAACACCCTATTAGAAAAAGATATTAGAAGAAGATATACCTGGAAAGCGCCAGGTGATAGGGCTAGATACCAAATAGATTATATTTTAGTTAAATAAAGATTTAGAAACCAAGTTAAAAACTGTCGTAGTTATCCAGGGCCTGACATAGATAGCGATCATAACTTAGTTAAAATGAAGTGTAATATAAAATTCAAAAAATTGAGGAAGCCTAAAAGGGGGGATGGAATCTAGGTAAGCTTAATGATAGTGAGGTAAAAGAGAAATATAAACAAGTATTAAATAATAAGATCAAAGGGATAGCTGTAGGAGGGAACGTAGAAAATAGATGGAAAAAAATAAAAAGGGCTGTACATGATACAACAACACAGACTATGGGTAAGAAAAAAGTAGAAGCGAGAAAACCCTGGGTAACAAAAGAGATATTAGATTTAATAGAGAATAGAAGAAAGCTCAAACCTTTCAAAGAATTCGATAGTGAAAGTAAGCAAAAATATAATACAGTTAGAAATAAGATAGTACATGAGTGTAGAAAAGCTAGAAATAAATAAATGCAGAAGAATTGTAAAGGAATATACAAGAGTAGGTAAGACAGACAGTGCCTACAGGGCAGTTAAAAAGATAAGAAAAAATATAATGGTATTAAAAATAAGAATAATGAGCTTTTAATAGATAAAGTTGAGGCGGCAGATAGATGGAAAAAGTATTTAGAAGATTTATATAAGGGAACGATATGGATGAGTTAGAGAACGACCAAGAAGAGTATGTATTATAAACTAAATAAAGACGATATACCCGCAGAATTAATAAAATATACAAGTCAGCAAACTTTAGACAGACTATATGCACTAGTAAAAGTAATATATGACACAGGATAGATTTCGAAAGAAATATTATTATCCCAATCACAAAAATGTCAGGAGCTGAAAGATGTGATAATTTTAAAACGGTTAGTTTAACTTCCCACGCTTCTAAAATACTAACAATAATAATTAAAAATAGAGTAGAAGTTTTGACGGAGAATTATTTAGGCAAAGACCAATATGGTTTTCGTAAAGTCATAGGGACTAGAGAACCGATACTAATGATTAGGGTAATTATCGAAAAAAGGTTACAAAAACATAGAAAGACTCATTTCGCGTTTGTAGATTCAAAAAAAGCATTTGACAGGGTTAATTGGATTGTTATGTTTAGGATTTTACGAAAAATTGGAATCTCTCATAGGAATAGAAAAATTATTTACAGTCTATATAAAACCAAAGCGTAGTAATTAGATTTGATAAAATAGAAAAGGAAGCTAAGATTAGAAATAGTGTTAACTATCTCCCTTGATTTTTAATGTTTATATTGAGGAAGCTTTAAACTTAGATAGAGAGAGAAAAGAGATAGGTATTAGTGTACAGTGTACAGGTTACGTTTTGCAGATGATATAACCATTATAGTTGAGTTTAGAAAAGAGTTAGAAGAATTTTTAAATATTTTAGATGAGATACTACAGCGTAGCTATAGTATGAGAATTAACTCAGAAAAGACAAAGACAATGACAAGTGAGCTGCAGCCTAGTTCTAAACGAAAATTAAAAATAAGTAATACCGAGTTAGAGGAGGTAGATGAATTTTGTTATTTAGGTAGTATAATTACAAAGGACGAACGTAGCAGAAGGGATATAGTAGTTAGAATAGCTCAAGCTAAAAAAATGTTTTTAAAAAGAAAGACTTACTAATAGCTAATAGCATTAGTTTAGATAATAGAAAAGTTTCTTAAAGTCGTTCGTATGGAGCGTTCTATTATACGGTAGTGAGACTTGCACAATTAAAGAGATAGATAAGAAAGTTGTAGGAGAATGTTAAAGATTAGTTGGACAGAGAGTAACAAATGAGGAAGTTTATAGAAGGATAGGTGAGGAACCCTGTATGTGGAAACAATTAAAGGTCGGGAGAGATAGAATGATAGGGCACCAGTTGAGACAATAAGGAATATTTGGTAAGTTCTTAGATTGTAGACTACCAAATAAAAATAGAGTAGGAAGACCTAGACAAAGCTATATATTTAGGTTGTGAAAGGTATGTAGACATTTTTAGATTAGCTCAGAATAAAAAAGAATTTTGAGCTGCGTCAAACCGACCTTAAGTAAGTTCGAAAACAAAACAAAGAAAAAAAATAAATAAAAATCGGTTAACTAAATGTCACCATGACATAACTCACAATTAGTTAGCGGTCTGGCATGTTAGCAGCGATTCGCTGCTTAAGCCTTACCATAACATAATTTAACACTTTTCCTTTTTTGGAGGGGATAAGCAGGTAATATTTCATTCCTTTTAACTGAGAATTATGTAAACATGTTGGAGTTCTTTAACAACTATCAGGTTGCTAATATCTAATGTAGAACCAGGAAGATAGGAAAAAAATGGAAGCGTATAGGAAGACCTAGATCAAGCTATATTAGTCAATTTATTAGAAATTTGGGTTGTAAAGGGTATGTAGAACTCTTTAGATTAGCACAGAATAGAAAAGAAGTTAGAGCTGCGTCAAACCAACCTTAAGTAAGGTCGAAAACAAAATGATGATGATGAAAGATTTTACGAAGGGCTTTAAAATTAACGAAACGAAACGAAACGAAAATTAATATAAAAACAAGAATTATAACAGTACTTACATTGTCAATGAAACAAAATATTAAAAACTTGATATATCAGCAACTATAACTGTCCACACAAATTGTTTATAACTACCATCTATGCTGATCAAGTCAGAGCAAGCGTGCAGAGCGATAACGCCATCACCTATGTAATATCTGTCAGCAGCATCACTAATTGCATAAAGAACTTCCAAAGCATCATCAGTTATCTCATAGTAGTTATGATCGATAACGGAAACGATCGGGACAGGTTCCTTAAAAAGGAGTGCTAGCTTTAGGATTTGGGTACTAGCTAGTGCTACGTGTAGGCTACCTAACGCTAACATTTTGAAGTTATTGGAAACGGGGAGAGGGGGAGAACAACCCACCTGTAATCAACAGTTATATCGATGCTATTTGAGAGACGTTAGCTTTAGGATTTGGATACTTGCTACTGCTAGCTTATGCTAAAAGTTTGCAGTTATTGTAAAACCGTGAGGGAATCACACACCTCCGCGTATAATTATTAGTTATTCCGTCGGTAATTGAATTGTGCTAGCTTTAGAAATAGAGTGCTAGCTAGTGTTAGGTGCAAGGTATCTAGCGCTAAAATATCTAGATAATTGATGTACCGGATGAGATCAATGGGACGCACCCTTAAAAACGTTAAATAAAATAAAAAAGTTAGCCAAGAGCGAGTCGAACTCGCACTATTAGGGTTCCGTACCAATACTACAGTGAGCAATCAATAAACCAAATTAAGCGGTTTTTATTTTTTATGCATATTTAAATCTTATCCCAATTTGATTGTGATAACTGAAAAATGAATATATTGTCCCACATTGTACTGGTACATTAGTAAATACGTTGTCTATTATTGTGTTAAAATAAATTCTTTTCCCAGCAACTATTACACTGTCAAAAAAACCTGCAGTTTTCCGATAATCTATGACTCAATAGCTACTATTCCTATTAAAATCAACATTTTAGTTTTGGAACTGGTTCGAAAACTATAAGAAAATATTTTTAGAATCCTTTTAGAATCCTCTTTTAAATGATACCTTACACGATATATTTATTAAAACTTTTTTTCTTTTGACCGAATTAACCCCCGACATTTTAATCTAAAAGTATTTTTTTTATTTTCCGACTGTCGATATATATATGCGTGCCATAAAGACCTAGCATTGTGCCAAATTTGAAATCCTACGTTACATAGTTTTCGAGAAAAACCTCTGTGACAGACGGACGGACGGACACGAGAGTGATCCTATAAAGGTTCCATTATACGTTATAAGGTACGGAACCTCATTTCGATGTAAATCCCGCCGTGGTTTTGAGTACGCTTCCTGAGAAATTCTTGAAAAATGTTAGGCGAGCATTTTTCACAAAAATACTCCTTTGTTCGGATGAGATGTAAAATGTAGGTCCCGTGTGCATAAGTGTTGTCACGCACATTAAAGATCCGTACCTAGCTTGGAACGGCAAGGGTTCGGCAAAATTCAAAATTTCCAGGAATAAAAAAACCGCTTCGTGGCCAATGTTGTACTTTTGGGTGGAGCATTGGAAAATAAAGTGCAAGGTATAAATTCTAGGGCGTCGCCGTAGCCTAGTTGGTTTGCCTGTGATACTAAGCTCAGGGTCCCGGGTTCGATTCCCGACATGGACCGCTTGAAAAATATTAACAAAAATACGCCTTCGTTCGGATGAGATGTAAAATGTAGGTCCCCTGTGTGAGTGTTGTGGCGCAAGTTTAAAGATCTCTACCTTGCTTGAAATAATAAGGTTTTAAAGAAATTCAAAGTTCAAGGTTAAAAAGCTCGCTTTCTGGCCAATGTACTACCTATGGACAGAGCATTGAAAAAGCAAGTTTAGGGTCTGAATTCAAGGTCGTCGCCGTTACCTAGTTGGTTTGCATGTGACCACTAAGCACAAGATCTCGGGTTCGATTTCAGCCACGTACTGCTAAAAAATCTTAGGCGAGCATTTTTCTCAAAAATACGTCCTCGTTTGGATGAGATGTAACGGTCCCGTATAAGTGTTGTGACGCTCGTTGAAACTCCTTACCTTGCTTGAGTTAACAAGGTTGCGGCAAAATTCAAAACTAGCTTCCCAGCCAATGTAGTACCTTCGCGTGGAGCATTGGAAAATCAAAAATCAATTGTAGGGTCTGAATCAACACTGTCTATAAGCAATTGTCAATGGAAAGTTACTGCTATGTAAGTCTTATTAATCATATTTATAATATTTAATTTCATTATCCGAGTTACTTATATGTTACTGGCTGTAAGTTTTTAGGGCAAATCGCATATTATTAATCACATCCATACAATGTTCAATTTTATTATGTATGTGCATTATTGTGTTTCTTAATTGGTCGTTAAATAAAACATCTGATTATTATTTTGTATGTTTTGCTTACATTTTACAAAGTTATCAAAATAAACTCTGGCGGATCCAATACCTGGATGTTCAGCCTGCACTAGCGGGCCAGATACGATGTTAGCGGTGCGATATTATTCCAGAAGTCATAATTTGAAGATCCCCGAACTAGAAGGTCTAGAGTGCTTTTCTACAGCCAAACATCTTTTTTCCATCTCCAGCTAGAAATACATTTTCAACTCAGGGGTATCCACCTAAGTATATCTGTACCCGGTAATTTACTCGTACAAGATGTTAGTGTTATGAATGAATGGATAGTTAATAGATTGTTTTTATTAGCTACAAATAATTAACAGTATTTAGATTTCCTCTGTGGGGACATTCCTTTGCAGGATTTACGAGACGCAGTTAGAAATATATTTTTGGTAAACATGATGCTAAACGAGTTACATATCCCGCAAATTATTAAGAATTAAGAGTTATTGTTACATTGTATAATTGAAGGATGTAATAAAAGGTTAATGAAAGTTCACAAACCAGGCATGAGAACAGAAACAGTTACATTGTATTCCAGACGAAATATGACACTGCAGGTGCAGGTCGCAGTAGACAAAAAGACAGCAATTATTAGAATTAAGATTATTAAAATGTAATACTTTGTATTATATCAAGAAATAGCAGACATGAAATCTGCAGTTTCCACAAGCAATGTGAGGGGCAGGGGCAGCATAAATACCCTCAGGAGCCCATAATGGCCAGTCAGCCTCGAGCTTCACAACTTTAACATTGTTGGTTGTTCAAGCTACTCATTTTAGTTTTAATTAATTAATTAGTAAAAGTAACTTTGAATAGTTTTAATTGTTAAACGTTAATGAACATAACGTGACCAATTGTTAAATTCACTTGTAATTTCGGTATAAATTAAAATACACTTAATAGGAGTGTAAATTTGGAAATAAAGTCTTTTCAAAAAGAAGCTCCCAAAAGCCCAAAACCTATCTAGCGCTACAAATAAAATCCATAATTTAAAAATATTGTGTCCATTGAAATTTTTGAGAAACAAAAATAAATTAATAATTAAACATATACAAAGCTCACAATTATGATTCACAGTTTAATCTCTTTTATTTCTCTACAAATTTAAGAAACTGAGACAAAGCGAAAAGTATTGATAAAATATTCGGAATACTATATACAGTGATAAGTATCTATTGCCAAATATGAATTACGTAACCAAGGTTTAGATTGTTGTTTGTACATTTAAATCCGATTGTGTTTATCTAAACTAAGGTAGCATATTTTCCAATAATGCTGCAATTCAATGGATCAGTATTTGCCTGGAGATAGTACTACAATATTTGATAACACTTACATATGTATTATCAATTTAGTTATTTCGTTTATTGTGTTATAAATGAGTTCAAAATAATTCTGTTGAATTGAACATCTCAAACGTTTTTTAAAGAAAACACCTACCGGTTTACAATAATGAGCACGGAAAATACACGACATGTACAATATCTTTCTGCTGTAATTGGTTTGTATTTAGTTTTCCACAATTTCCCATTTGCTTTATTGTATATATATATATATATATATATATATATATATATATATATATATATATATATATAGTAATTGTTGAGTTAAGTAAAATTTAGAGTAGTTAAATTGAAAAATGCTAATTGTATTACAGCCACATTTTCCGTTGCGTGTGCGTCCATGCACTCCTCCTGGACATCTCCTGTTATACCTAAGATTGCTGCAGGACTATCACCCATAGATTCGTCTACTTCACAGGTAAACAATAGGATACAGAAAATAGTTTTACTTGATTGAGTGGGTTTAGAAATTAAATTTCTACCTCTATCATTTGTATGTTAATACCAGCCTTTATCAATATTATCAACACATACCGAAACTCAATTATTGTCTCTTTGAAGATTTATCGTTGTCCTTCCACAACTTGTTCAACTTTAATCAGACGTATAAGTCAGCACCACAGTTTAACACCTCTTTTTAGTACCGGTTATATGATATTTCGCAAAAGATGTGACATAATACGCTCTAAAATTAAATTGATAGAAGTATAAAGCAGAAAAGTGACATATAAAATAAATTAATAGGTGGCAATTTCTCTAGGCTCAGCGTTGGAGTAAGTACCTACTACAATTTTCTGTCGTTTCGTTATGCCAAAATGTCCCTATAGACAGACTCGCATTTATCTAGTGAAGGACCTAAGTCACCAAATTCTTGTAACTACTTATTTGCGCACAAAATGCACTTTGATATAATATACTAGAAACGAGTAAAATGGCTTGCGTGTTTCATTGAGCTAAAGAGACGAACTATAAGTTTAACCAAATTAATTGAGTCTTCAGCTACGAACCAAACTAGGACAAGTCCCCGAAAGAGGGCGGCATTTTTTCTGGTACTCAAAGTGGCAGAGATCGTAGGGGTCGTATGGCATTCTGAGACACATTACTGCGATGTTGAGGACTACTGGAAACCACCTCATTACCTTCCAAGTACACAGCGTATTAAAAATGTTTTTTATAATGATGGCATCCTCTGCGTGGAATGATGGAAGCATAAAGCAAGTAGGTAAACTAGAGAATTTAAAAATTGAAATGGATAGGTTAGCATTAGACACAGGAAGAACTATTTAAATTAAACTAAATTATGTAAACGAATGCAAAACCACAGACCAACCACAGAAGTACACCCAGGACAATATGGCTTCGAAGAAAACAAATCGACCTAGGGCACCACAAACCAAGCCATGCAAACCATCAAGCAATCGTACAAGAAATACGTGCTATTAATATTGATGGACATAGAAAACGCATTTAATAACCTTTGGAGGCCTTTTCTTTTTACCAGACTTACGACCATGTCCATCATAACTGTACCATTCCCTCAAGAGCTACTGCAGTGGTAAGTACGTCGCTTTATAAGGCATGGAGAGCATTACTAAAGAAATAAACAAAGATTGCCCACAGGGCTTCGTATGCGGGCCATTATTTTGGAATATTGTAATCGACGAACTTCTGAAAAAGCTGGACACTGTTGGCGAAGTGTTTTAGACGATTGCATACACCGACGGCATCTTGCTGGTGGTGGAAGGCAATTCCAGAAGGCTAACATCGTCCTAACCGAAACACAAAGATGGTGCAAATCCAATAAAATTACCAGAACACCACAAAAAACTACATAGCTAGTGATGAAGGGCACCCTAGAAAGGGACCCCACAATTAAACTAGAAGCAGTAAAAATAAGTAGAACACAAAACATAAAATATTCGGGCTTAACATTAGACGAAAAAAGAATTATTCAACACATATAAACACCGTGTGTACAAGTGCATCTTTTGCAATGCACAACATCGCAACGCTGACCCAAAGGTCTTACAAAATACAACTTAATTGCGTAAGACTTTATTTCAACAGTGTGTTCGGGGCTATGGCATCATACACTGCGGGCGCCTGGGAACATCGCCTCAACACAATCAAACCTAGATCAAAAATTATCAGCACACAGAGAAGTGTTTTACTGCGGTTAACGGGAGCGTAAAAGACTACCGCACATGCTGGTGGAAACTATGCTTTTGGACCTAATATTGAAACAACGAGCTGCAATATACTATCTCACACACAATGAAAACCAACAACTTTCACCCATCTTAAACATAAACCAACTGCCCACGACAAAGACGGAAACAAAGAATCACATACTTGCAGAATGGCAGACACGTTGGCATCAAAGCCCAAATCATTATTAATAAACACGCTCTCGAATAAATTCCTCGACTCAAATCCCTTTTGCTTTTAAAACGAAAATTTATTCGATAAATTAAATAGACTATGCCTTGTTTTAGGTATCCCGTAATCTCTTAAATTCTTCAATAATATCTTGTTTACAAGTAGGCTTGCTACAAATTTTCATTTTGAACTCATTTATTTCGAAACGACAAGTTTGTGCTACAATTAAATAGTTATATCCTGTTTTTAGGTACCCGTTATCTTGGTATACCTTACGACCGCCGTATAATGGTTTTCTATATTGTTCCAATGTAACGACTTGTTGAAATAAGGTCGCGCAATATCCGCTAAGATTTGCAGTTCGACTCCGTTTTGTTTGAACTTTTGTTGAATGTGATTCTACTGCTTGTACGTTGAAATATTTTCTACGTTTATTCGTCACCGTATTGCAAAAGCGATGCACGTTTTTCTGTTCGACAACTAGGAGATGTCTTGCGTATATTCGGTGAGTTTTCCCGCGCGTACCCATTCTAGTCAGATTCTCTTTTTGGATTTTTTAACTGGAGGCCAAATGGGTTCTTCCTTTGTGTAGGCCCACTTGTTCGTTGCCGTGGACCAGCTCCCTTTTGGCTTTGGATTACTGCTGTAATAACGATGGCAGGGTGAATGAACCCTGACAACCATGGTGTTGCTATGCTGTCTCGCCCCCGAGGGATTGCAAGATACGCATCGCGACGCATATAGGTATGTGACTCATTTACTTTTACGTACATCGAGGATCCTTATTTATCAGCGGTTGATGTTGCGAAACCAGTTCACCATCCATGTTTAGAAGCTAGCTTCGCTAGTGCTTTTGGTTATCTTTCTTTAATGTTTACTACACCTTGGTCTACATTTAACCCACATGCTGTGGAGAAAACCTACCTTTAATACTTTAATTTAACACACGTGGTATTGAGGAAATCTACATTGAATACTTTAATTTAACATACCTGCTATTGAGAACATCTAAGCATTACTTTTTTTAATGATTTTTATTACTTGTTAGCTACGAAATGCGCACGTCGTGGATCCTTTATAAAATTTGTTCTTTAAAATATAACTTAAATTTAATACTTTTCTTTGTACCTGTGAATCAAGAAATTTTAATTTATTTTCATTGTTAACAGATAGTCGTGGGCGATGTGTTTTTTTTTTTGTTTCTGTTTGGTATGTACGCGAATCCTCCCACTCTCCGCGGTTGGTAATTAGCCTGGTATTTACTTTTCTTACGGTTACGTCTAGGTGCGTAGCACAGTGATCCCAAATATCAAAGTCTGTCTAAAAGCGTAATACCAGTCAAGGATTTATTCGTTTTCTAACTGGAAACCCTACCCAACATACAAAGACCCCATGAATTTAGTTGACAACAACATACACGTGCGGAAACATAGGAACACCAAAAACTCAAGTATTCAAGTGTGATAACCTTCAACCGTACCTACATGCACCTAGACAAACATTATTAAACAAGACCCTACACATAATGATTTGGAACGAAAAACTCTTCTCACACTTAAATGTAAGTAGTGAGGTAGGGCCGGTCCTACTTCAAAACGCGACAGACGTATTTTCCATGTGTAGAATACGGCTGAATCGTTTTGAATTAGGATCGGCCCTATATGATTTCAATGTAAAATAGTCGTGAAAACATTTCAATGTAAAATAGTTGTGAAAACATGAATTCTTCTATACTTTCAATGTAAAATGCTTGTGGGCACGTTTTGAATTAGGATCGGCTTTATATTACTTTCAATGTAACACACGTATGTTGAAAAATGTAAGTGCAGAGAAAATGTGTGTAGCTGTTTTGAATTTGGTTTTCTAGTTAGAAGTTATAAAGTATGACAGATGCAAAAAATATCGCATTCAAGTCAATTGTGTTTAACACGTGCACCGTTTTGAATTAGGATCGGCGTTATATACTTTTAATGTAAAATGTGAAAACCTGAATTCTTTTCAAATGTAAAATACTTGTAGGCACGTTTTGAATTAGGATCGGCTTTATATTACTTTCAATGGAACACACGTATATTGAAAAATGTAAGTGCAGAGAAAATGTGTGTAGATGTTTTGAATTTGGTTTTCTAGCTAGAAGTTATAAAGTATGACAGATGCAAAATATTGCATTCAAGTCAATTGTGTTTAATTAAAGTGGATTCTGATTTATGTTTAGAGGCTGCAAATACACACATGGGCCGGTTTCAATTCAAAATGTGTTCACTCTTGTGATGGTGGTAATCTGCTATATAAGGAGATTGCTCCTAATATTAATTTAATTAGTCAAAGAAAAGCAATATGGATTTTAATACTCTTAATAAAACCACATATCGCAAACCTTATGTAAATTCAAAAGATATTATAGTGAATAAGAGGTTTAAAGTTTTAAAAGTGGAAACACTCAAGACAAAATATGGAGATAGAGTATTAGTGGAAACAGAAGAGTTCAAGAGTATATTGCCATTGAGATATTTTGAATACCTTCAAGCACATGGAATGAAACAATTAAATGAAAGTATTGGCTCGAACAAACACATATACATAACTAGTAAGGGATCGATCGGTCTAACTGTCAACATAGAATTTTCAGAATAATATGTCACTAATTTAAGAAATTAGTTTATTATTATAACACATCTAAGTCGATTGTATAAAAAATTATGTATTAAATTAAAGTGGATTCTGATTTATGTGCGTTTTACTTGAGTTTACTACCTTGTTTAAAGAAAGTCTTTTTTCAAAAGAGAAAATAATATAAAATACTTTTTTATTTTTACAAAATTTTTGAATATTTTGATCTAACTATTTATAAATGAAAAGTATTTATTAACTCACGTTCTTGAAGTAACTGCTGCTCCCTCACCGCTAGTTCATCTTTTTTGCTTTATTATTTCTAGCTCCAAATATATACGACGCAGTAGCTTCTCTCCACGCTTTTTAAATGCGTTAAGCAACTCTACTGCATCATCTTCGTAGGATTTGTCATCTTCACAGCAAACAGTCATATTTGATTCTGTACATAACTTTTCATAGCCGACATGTTTTTGCCTGATCTGTGAGCATAACATAAAAGATTATTGTAGGTTCACCTTTTCTTTTGTATACTACCTGATGTTTCTGAGAGGTTCAGAGTGTATCAACGATTCTACGATAGCCTCAGAATTTCCAGAATGGTTTTTTGATCTAATGTAACTTATAAATTAGTAGTGTTTTAAAAACACATGTATAAATGTGAAAAGCACTTACCGTGATATATCTATTACGTCACTATCAAAAATAGCAGCAGTATCGAGTTGAGCCGAAGAACAACCAAAAACTTCTTTAATCACGTCTTCGTCAGAATGTAATATAAATTGCTCTAGAACTTTTACGTTGGTACTATTATAATTTTTGACTGATGACAAGTTACTCATTTTTTTAAAAGTTGCTAGTAATAGTAACTAATAATTATACAAGAGATCTGATTGAATACTGTTGGTAAATCTACGTGAAGTATTTATATTAAATAATAAACTGATCTGTTAGAAAAAATTAAAATTTGCATCGTTTTCTGAAAAAATTCAGCTCTGTAATCTATTCTAATGAACAAAACAGTATGTAAGCGAATATAATTATACCTCAGCAGAAAATAATGAATTAGTTTCATTGTATAAAAAAGAAATTGCAATGAATGCACATAATAAAACCCCTAAATTAGATTTATTTCGTTTAGATTACCGCTGTATAAGGATTTTTTTAAAGGTACTGCTAAGCAGAAATAATGAATTACATTCAAATAATAAACTGATCTGTTAGAAAAAATTAAAAATTTGCCTCGGTTTCTGAAAAATTCAGCTCTATAATCTATTCTAATAAACAAAACAGTATGTAAGCGAATATAATTATACCTCAGCAGAAATAATGAATTAGTTTCATTGTATGAAAAAGAAATTGCAATGAATGCACATAATAAAAACCCTAAATTATATTTATTTCGTTTATATTACCGCTGTATAAGAATTTTTAAAAGGTACTGCTCAGCAGAAATAATGAATTACATTCATTGACTGAAAATAAATTGCAAAAGGCGCTGCATATATAGGGATATAGTAATTTGTGCGAATCATGCTGAATTTTTGTAGTAAACGCTAGATGATTATGTATGTTCCATTGAAAGTAATATAAAGCCGATCCTAATTCAGGTTTTCACATTTTTCATATGTATCCATAAAAAATAGCGCTGTAATGATTGTGTGTATTTTTCTGTATACACATTATAAAATCAAAGGTCATATAAAACATTTTTCATAGTAAACGTAACTGAATGAAAAATGATGTTGTATGCGAATTCCTATTACAGTTGTTTTGCTCAAAGTCGCCTTCAGTTTGTAAATACTGGAAATGCTTGCTTAGCGAATAGTTACGTACTGAATGCAACTCTGCTTGAAAATCATCTTGAATAAAAACGTAAATAAAGGAGATTTTTTTAACAATTGCATTCAAAGCAATTCGCTATGCAATTATTTTGATTTGATGCTATTTCTTTTTACAGTTGTTTTGCTTACGTGTTTTCCGTAAACTCAGATGAATGAACCTTTTGAAATTGTTTTGCTTACGTCAGATGATATTTGGTATAAATATTAAATAGAGAAATACGTATATTGAGTAGTGTATTTTGATTTTCTATAGAATCATGAATGCTGAAACCGTATCCGAGATTAGTGCAGCAATTTTGAGATTAACTGTAAAATGCGTGAATTTATTGAAAACAGTGAATGAAATAACGAAACACATTTTAGTTATCAAAGCAAATATTAGTATATTGAAGCTTGCTATTAAAAATAAGATATACGAAGACAATCGACAAGAAAATCCTAGTAAACTGGAATCTAATTTAGCATATCTTAAAAGCTACCTTGTACGATTGAGGCACTTGAAACGCTCTTTGGAATATCGTGGAAAAGGTGTTGATTCAACGCTTTCTAGAGGTCATACTCGAAAAATTTGATTTGGCATGATGTACAATCATGTTTTGGAAGTCGAATAATTACGGGACTTATTACCAATTTAAATTATAGAGATCCTCTAGTGTTCTTAGACAAGGCGTTCGCTAGTTTTAAACGCAAGATTGTTGCTTGCTTAAAAAAGTCAATGTTGAAAGTTAATGTAATATTTGCAGCTAACTTTGTTAAGCCTACAACTGGCGAAATGGATTTGAAAACGTTTCCTACTGCAAATCGTCACATCGATATAAATACCAATCTCAAGCTATGGTATAAGGAGAACGTAATGAACAAGATTTCGAAGCGATTAGAAGAATTTTGCGAGAAAGATTCTGGTTGGGCAATCCGAGAAGTTTTACACTTGAAGGTAAATATAAACAATCATGATCCACTTAAAGGAGGGTGTTCAACGTTTGTACCGGTCCCGGACTTTATAAAAAGAAAAAGCTGTGGTAAATGTAATAAATAACGATCAACATTGCATTCTTTGGAGCTTGGTTTCCGCTTTATTTCCTGCTAAACAAAATAGTCATAGAATATCTAGCTATCCACATTTTGATACAGTATTACGCTACAATTCAATTCAGTTTCCAATTGCATTAAAAGACATAAAAAATTGAAAAGCTTAACAATCTCGCAATTAACCTATATTGTATAGAAAATGCTAAAATACTACCATTTTGTTTAAGTGAAAATTTTAAAAAAATTGAACCTATTAATCTGTTAGTTTTAAATAATGATTCCTTACAATATGCTCGTCCTACAAATGCTAATGAGAATCACTTTCATTTTACTTGGATTAAGGATATGTCAAAATTATTTGCAAAACAGTTGTCTTCACATCACCATAAAAAATTTTTGTTATAGATGTTTAAATAATTTTAGTACAGCAGCATTACTTAAGCGTCATTCGAATTATTGCGAAAAACAGAATACTTGCTCAATAAGATTACCTGAAGAATCTGAAAAGTATCTAACATTTAAACATTTCCACTATCAAGAAAAAGTATCATTTGTAGTTTATGCAGATATCGAATGTATACTAGAACCATGCAATGAGTCTGAGGTAATATTAAACACAGTTCGTTACCAAAGGCATATACCCTTTAGTGTAGCGTATTATTTGAAATGCTCGTATGATAATAAATATTCCAAATTTCAATTGTATCGCGGGAAGGATTGTATAGAATGGTTTGTTGCTCAATTGAAACTGATTTCAGAAACGACTAATAAAATTTTCTGTAACCCAAAACCTATGAATCCTTTAACGGAAGAACAAAAGTCAACATTTAAATTTGCCCTTCACTGTCACATTTGCAATAAACCTTTTAGTATAGATGATATTAGAGTTCGCGATCACTGCCACTTTACAGGTGAATTTCGAGAAGTGGCTCATCAAGATTGCAACATCAATTATCATAATTCTTATATGATACCGGTAGTTTTTCATAACTTATCAGGCTACGATTCGCATTTCATTATTAAAAAAATCTCGTTAGAGTTGTCAGGTTCGTTAAACATTCTGCCAATAAATAAGGAAAATACATATCTTTTACAAAATATGTAAAAGGTATGAAAGTTAGTTTTAGATTTATCGATTCATTCAGGTTTATGGCATCTAGTATCGAAAAATTAGCTTCCTACTTAGATGATAATAAAAAATCCATCACCAGGGAAAATTGTAACACTGATAATGAGTTTCAGTTACTTACGCGCAAAGGCATATTTCCCTATGATTACATTAACTCTTGGGATAGACTCAATGAAACCGATTTACCCTGTAAAACAGCATTCTTTAATCGTTTACGCAATGAAGAAATATTAGATGAAGACTACAATCATGCTAAACACGTTTGGCAAACATTTAATATAAAAACACTAGGGGACTATTCAGACCTATATTTAAAAACAGATGTACTGCTTTTGTCTGATATATTTGAAAACTTTAGAAAAACTTGTACGTTCACGTATAAGTTAGATCCGCTTCACTACTTTACGGCTCCTGGTTTAGCTCTAGATGCGATGTTAAAAACGACGAACGTTAAACTCGAGTTGCTTACTGATATTGAAAAATAATGTTTTTAGAACGGGAATTCGTGGCGGTGTTTCTCAATGTTCGAATAGATATGCTAAAGCAAATAACAAATATATGAATGCAGATTATGATCCAAATTTCGATTCTAAATATTTAATGTATTTTGATGTTAATAATTTATATGGGGCTGCAATGTCTGAATATCTTCCATATGGAGATTTTGAATTTTTAGATGGTACCAGTCCAGATATAGTACGTTTAGACATACTTAATATTCCCGATGATTCTGATGTAGGATATATTTTTGAATGCGATTTACACTATCCAGTATCTTTACATGAAATACACAGTGACTTACCTTTGGCGCCTGAACATATGATACCACCAGTACCTTCAAATAAATCAAACTTAAAGAAATTACTTACAACTTTATATCCAAAACTCAACTATATTATTCACTATAGGAATTTTAAAATGTATTTAAGCTACGGTTTAGAACTGAAAAAATTCATAAGGTACTTCGATTTAAACAAGCCCTTGGTTAAAAGAAGACATTGATTTGAATACGAAATTAAGACAACAGTCAAAAACAGTTTCGATATATGCTTTTATAAAAATATGATAAATTCGGTTTATGGAAAATGATGGAAAACGTACGGAAAAGGAAAGATGTGAAATTAGTGAGCAAATGGGAAGGGCGGTTTGGAGCTCGTAGTTACATAGCGAAGCCTAATTTTCATAGTTGCACTGTGTTAGACAAAGATCTAGTCTTAATAGAAATGAATAAATTAGAGGTTTATTTAAACAAACCCATTTATTTAGGTTTCTCTATTCTAGATATTTCAAAACCTATTTATATGAATTTCACTATAGTTATATAAAATCGCAATTTGCTAACAAAGCAAAGTTACTGTATACAGATACGGATAGTTTGATATACGAGTTTAGCGTTGAAGATATTTACTCTTATATCAAACAAGATATTCATAGATTTGATACTTCCGATTACGATCCTCATAACAAATATCATATTCCATTATCAAATAAAAAAGTTCCTGGTATTATGAAAGATGAAAACAATGGTGATATCATGCTAGAGTTTGTAGGGCTTAGATCTAAAATGTACACTTACAGAGTTCAGGATAGGATAATAAAAAAGTCAAAGGGATCTTCCTTAGCAAGTATTAAGCAAATTTCTTTTGATGATTATAAGAATGCTTTGTTTTATAACCAGTCTGTACAGAAACAACAATGTTTAATTAGATCAGTCAAACATGATGTCTTTACTATTAAACAAAACAAAATTGTTCTTAATCCAAGTGATGATAAAAGAATTCTTAGTACCTCAACCACTGATACTAAACCTTGGGGTATAACTATACACTCAGAAATGACTTGTGAAGCTTCAACCGCTGGCTCAAATAAAGAATGCAATTTATTTTATCTCGATTAACATATAATTTTTTTAGTTATAAAACTTCAGTGTTATGTTTATACCTGCACAAGTACACCGTTTTTTTTGGATGTATCTAAAAATAGGATACCTTTCAATCTGCCTGAGTTTGAACTATATTAGTATAAATGTATTGTAGAGAAAAATAGTAGTAATAACCGTTCTGTTTTAAAAAAAATCCAGTTTCTTAATAACATACCGGTTAGTTTATTTTGAGAAATGTATAATATGTGAAAGATATTGTAAAAAGCATGTAAAAAATATTAATAAATAGACTGTGATTGCTAAATGATTTATTGTTTTTCATAATTTGTAAAGGTACAGTAATAATAATAATAAAGTAATTATAATATTCTTATGCTGTTTGAGAGTGGATTGTATTTGACTATCTTATCATGAAGTATAAGGCAATGACAAGATGTATTTGGCAAAACGTTTCTGCTGGTTTCAAATTCTAATCTAATATCGACAGTACCAGATTTTAACGTTTCATTTTGTCTAGAACAATCTATGACTACTAATGGTGCAATACTTCGTAAATCTTCAGGATTAAAAAGTGGTTCATTTTCCTTTTCGTAGTATGATTGCTGAAACTGAGCATACATCTCATATAACAACGCAGTCTGTTTATTCTCGAACTTCAAATTTAAGTTATCGTACGGGAAAATTTCTGAATTTAAATATAGTTTCATGTTGGTTAAATAGCAATGATCAAAACGACTGTAGTTGCTCATGTATCTATTTTTCGGTTGGTTTGGAAACCGACAATCACAAATCTTGGTTTTTCTAATTGTGTTGTTGTTTTAATGTTCCATGTATGACGTTGCGTTTCTTGTAGAAGTTGATATTCATGCAACTCCCATCCTCTAAACGGAATATGCAAATCCTGATTTTGTGCAACGCATTCTATTAAATTAATTCGTTGAGTATCATCAACGACTACATGCGGCATTTTCCATAAAACTTTGTTTAAAACAACTTTTATTTCTCCATCGGGTGTAGGATTAATTATAGCATTAGTATCAAAACTGGAACGTAGTAAAACTAACTCATGACGTATGTTTAAAATAATTTTTTTAAAATCTTCGCATAATCCGAGAACCATTGAAAGGTTTATTGCAACATTAAAATTCCCATTGGCATCAACTATTTGCGAATCATCCATAGGAGACCACCCAGCGTTTTGTAAATGTTTACTTTGATTGCTATTATATGAAACATATCCCTTCATTATAGACGTTAATCCAGGATTCCGAACACGATCTACAATGATACCTCCAATCTCATATCTAATTTCATCAAAAGCAGCAAAATTCCATTATTTACAAACTTTGCTGTCTGAGACGGCGTTCCATCTGTTCTAATTAATTTGCCTTCTATGTACAGCATGCTCTTCGATGGTAAGGTGTATACATCTTGTTGCTGTATAGGGATTCGAATTTCATCATTATTGTTTAAAGATGTGTTAGCATAAGGTTGATGAGTATGTTTTTCAATATTAACAATTGCATTATCGAAGTAAACTTTTCACGCACGTTCAGTATTTCACTATTCATTCTACTTTTTTAATTAAATAAATGCAGTCCTAACGATTGTAGAAACTGCCGGTTTTGTGTTGTTAGCGGTTTTGAAACAATCAATCGAGTGTCGATTGCTTTGAAATTTCCAGCATTTATAGCAATTCTTGACATGTTGCGTGCATTATACTTAATACCCATGGCTATTGCAGATTTTTTTTAAATGCAACCTTACAGTTAGCAGTTCTCCTCTGAAATTAACTAAATTTCCATCTTGATCTAACACTTTAACTATTATTTCATTTATTATACGTGACTTGATTGGTAGATATATAATCGTATGGGCACTCAACAATTTTAAAACCTGCAGGTACTTGCGGAAAAAATTCGTGTATTACATGGGCTGGTTTACTATTTAAATAGGATCCGCTTGCAATATTACAATCGATTAAAACTGCATTCACTTTACAAATGTTGATTGCGTAGTCTGCTTGATGCGTGACAAATGCTAGCAATTTTGTGGATTGAAACCAAGTAGAGAACCAATTGAATCCTTTTGGTAAAATCCACATCTAGACTACATTTAATACTACATTTAAGTGTATTATTGTCAGCTGTAATTTCTATATACACTGGAGTCTTTCTAGCGCTTCGTGATTGTTCCATACGACCACGCCATCTTTTATCACCTAAAGCTTTTTGAAGATATTTATTAATTTCTCTAATCTCATAAGCACCTTCAGGTATTTCTATGAATTCTCCGTTAGATCCATAATAAAATTTATTATTTATTCCTTTTCTATGTTTGGAATTGTGTTATAAGACTCAAAATTTGTTAATCCTAATACGTACTCCGAATCATTATCCAAGTTTATAGGTGGATTAAAATTGCTTGTTAAAACTGAAGTGTTTCCCGTTAGAGTAAAAGTGTACGACATAACGACTTCGTACGCAGTTCTATGCGCTACTTAGAAATTGTAAGCATAAATGACCGCAAAACACAGTACCGTACGATTGTTCTTGGTTAATGTTATAAAGAATTCTACATTTACCCCGCTATTCAAATAACTTATCAACTCTGTTGGCGGTCGCAGGTTTCCGTAGCTGTCATAGTAAATAGCGCTACTACCGTACTTTTGTAAGAGGTCCAATGCGTGCCTAAACCTTCTATTCCATCTAAATTAATTATACCACATTCTTTAAAATTAACTTTCTTGGGAAGATTGTTTCTCATGAACACACCACGGAAATATGGTACTTCTAATTGCTTAACAAACTCTATTAATTCTACATTGCTTAGTGCACGATTAGGTAAAATCAAGTTGCGTTCCTTTGAGGTTTTGCAGGGGCTAAAAAGACCAAAACCTTTTTATAAGGTTTGATGTACATGCCGTTTCCGACTGCAATGTCCTCCATTGCCTTGTTATGACGCTGTTTTTCCGCTAGTTGTTCCTTAGCTATTTTAGTATCTGAAACTGCTTTTGCAACAGCAGCTGCACCTCCAGTAAGAGTACCAAGAGCGCTTAGGCCTGCAAAATTGGTATTAGTGGTAGAAAACCTCCTGTTTTAGGAATTGATATAATACGAGCTGATTTAATATGCTTCTTTTGTTTTGCTGTATTGGCTGCCTTAATTGCTATGTTGATTGCATCCATAACATTAGATCCTTTAGACTTTTTTAAAGCTGTACGTGCTTGTTTGATAATACTTTTAATACCTAGCGTACTTCTTATTTTACGTTTCTTTATCAGTTTTCTTATTTTATTGATATTTTTTGTTCTCAGTGATGCACAGGCACCCATACCAAGTTTTACTTTAGCTTTCATTGCGGTAGCTACTCCAAATGCTGCTACTTTTTCACCTAAAGACGAGTCACCAGAATTTAGTCTTTCTGTAGCTAACTGAGCTAACTTCGAATCTGCTTGATGGCGTTTAGATAGATCCTTTTCTTTGGAGTATGCAATATCGTGCTCCTTACAAGCCTCGTCTAACTTGTTTATTCCCTTGTCTCCTCGAGCTAACCGTTCGATTAGTTTTGTACCCGGACCGCAAAATTTGTAACCCGGAATATGCGCTTCGAATGGTAAATTGTTAATTACAGTATTTAATAGTCCGTTCCCAGTAGTTTTAGAATTATTATATGTAATCATTAGAGGACAACTATCCTCTCAAGCTGTGCAGCAAATAAATAAAATATTATGAATTAATGATTCTATATATACTAGCCGTTTCTTATATATATATAATTCTACTTTTTTTACAAATCGAATTTAGTACTTGCAAACATGCATGTTGTGAAACAATCAACACCTTTAACCATAAACAATAATGACATTGGTGCGCAATCTTTAGCTAAAAAGAAAAAACATAGTGTTCTTCTACCTGCATCTATTCGATGTCTAGTTGTTGGGTTGATAGAACATCCTAATGGTTTAAAGTTTGAAAACGTATATGTTTATTCTAAATCACTTTATCAACCAAAGTATCAATACCTTGAAAGTCTACTGCAACCAATAAAAGGGATCAAATATTATACATTTTCCAGTTCTGATAATATTATATCACCATCTGATGCTCGAAATAATTCTATATTTGTTTTTGATGATGTAGCTTGCGATAAACAAGGTATCATTAGGGAATACTTTAGTATGGGGCGTCATAAACAAGTAGACAGTTTTTACCTTTGTCAAAGTTATACTCGTATACCTAAGCACTTACTACGTGATAATGCTAATCTTTTAGTTTTATTTAAACAAGATGATTTAAACTTAAAACATATATATGACGATCACGTCAATACTGACATGAAGTATGATAAATTCCGTGAAATATGTGCTGCTTGTTGGCGAGACAAATACGGTTTCTTAGTTGTAGACAAAGATAGTGAACCAGATCAAGGAAGGTACCGAATAGGTTTTGATCATTTCATACATATTTAAACCTTGAGAGACGCAAGTATCGTTAGCATCGAAGAATTTTTTTTTATTACAATAAACTTTTACGCAATGAATAAGGAGTCGATAAAACTTAAAAGAATTTTAATTAAGAAAAGAAACATTGTAAAAACAAATTGCGTCAGTTAAAAGATAATGAAGTCGTCCAAGTGGAATCAATATTACCCATAACATCACGATTAGAAACTATTGCTAATAAACTGGATGGAGAAAGTGTGGTAAAGAAAGAAAAATTTAAAGAAAAAGAAGAACTGCCTCATAGCAGTGTAAAAAAAATTAAACCTACATTGCTAGAAAGGAACGTTGACTATATTGATTCGCCGGTTATTGCACAGCATATACCAAATATAAAAAATGATGCCCTAGAGGTAAATGATGATGATGTTGAGAATGAATACGACGCAGAAATTAATCGAAATGCACAAGAAGCTCAGGAATATATTCAAAGCTTTGCCGATTCACCTGGTATGAAACATTATCTCGAACAGCTACATCCGCTACCTCGAGAATATATTTACAATATTTTTAAAGATGTTAAGAACGAATTTGATCATAAATATGGTATTAGGTTTAACCCTGATTCGAATGGTCTTATGATAGGCAATTCGAATTTCGCGTTGGATGATGAAAATGTTCTAATAAATGATTTGAAATATACAGGTACTCCTGGATTATACGAACTACTGTTTAAAAAATATCCTGTCGGGTACAGTCAGCACGATCTAAAGTCGTACCTTGATATTGTGAAAAGAACAAATGCTAATAGAAGATATTATTCTGAAACAGAACAAATTCAGGGTAATACTTCATATAAGTACAAAAATATAATATCTACATTAAACATACTTCCCAAACACCCCGTAGACCTAGAACATTACCCTATAGAAAGCGTCTTGGAGACGGTATGACAATGGAAGTATCAAATAACGCAATAGATTATTTATATTGGAATGATCCCAATGAACTTGTTGATAGATTACGACTTTTAGTTTCATCACAGACTGCTGGACACACAGGTCACGGCAACGAAATAAATTCGATCATTGAAAAATTGCGTGAGGCAAAAGTAATTAGATGATATGACAATTGACAAATTTGGAAGGCACTTACATAACCGTAAAATAGATATAAGTGAACAGGAATATGAAAACAAAAGTGAAGGTTTTGAAACCTTGATTGAGTATAAGTTACATATGCTACATTACACGGTAGTAGCAACGTTTTACTCTAATACATTCCTCGACGGTGATAAGACATTTCTTATTTTCAACATTAAACATAATTATGAATTTCCTTATGAGGAAGCAGTCATTGAGAATATTAAAGGATACCCGCAAGACATTGAAATTCTTATAAACGAAAAAGTTATGTAATTGCACAGTTACAAGGATTTTGCTTAAACGTATGGATGTAATCAGCTTTCGTGACAGCGGTGCTATCATAAACAATACCACAATGTTTCTTGATTTTATATTAAAAGTTCCTTTCAAAGCAAGTGGAGCCTGCGACATTCAAACATAGAAGTATCTTAAATAATTGTATTTAATAAATCCTGATTAGAAAAAAGTATTATGTTAGTTGCTCAATCAAAAGTGAAAGAGGATATAGTAAATGAACTTCATAAACCAGCACGAATAAATTTCAAGAGACGCAAAGTGATAGTAAAAGGTTTAAATGACCTTCTTCAGACCGATTTGATTGAAATGCTACCATATTCGCAAACAAACAAAGGATTTAAATACATTTTAGTAGTTATTGATTGTTTCTCCAAATACGTATGGGCTGTACCACTTAAAAGTAAAACGGGTTTTGATGTTACTGCTGCAATGAAAACAATTTTAAATAAATTTAAAAATCTTCCAAGAAATTTGCAGTCTGATTTTGGTAAAGAATATTATAACAAACACTTTCAATCCTTAATGCGGACATATGGCATAAACCATTATAGTGTTTTTTCTACAAAGAAAGCATGCATTGTGGAACGTGTAATTAGAACTTTAAAGGGAAAAATGTGGCGCTTGTTTAACCTGAACGGTTCTTACAATTGGATAAAAAATTTAAGCGATATTGTGAAACAATACAACAATACAGTTCACAATACTATCGGAGTCAAACCTGTAAAAGTTGATAAATCAATTGAAAAACTATTCTTAAATCATCATTTACCCACATCAAACTTGCAACCAAAATACCAAAATATTCAATTAAAGACAGTGTGAGGATTAGTAAACACAGGAAGCATTTACGAAAGGTTACACACCAAACTGGTCAAATGAAATTTTAAGATTAAAAAGGTAAACGTAACCAATCCGACAACATATATATTAGAAGATCAAGACGAGAAAGAAATCATAGGTGCATTTTATGAAACGGAGTTGCAAAGGTTAAACATCCAGGAATTTACCTGGTAGAAAAGTTCTAAGAAAGAGTGGAAATAAAGTATTTGTAAAATGGTTAGGCTTCTCTAACGTACACAATAGCTGGATCGATAAAAATAATGTTTGCTAGAAGTTGTTATAATAATAGTTAATAAGGCTAACATTGTAAAATTATATTAAAATAAATAATACAAACAAATCTTTCTATTGTTTTTATTATTATAAAGGAATTTTGTAAGGCTAACATTGTAAAATTATATTAAAATAAATAATACAAACAAAATCTTTCTATTGTTTTTATTATTATCAAGCCATTCTTTTAATAAAAGGTATTTTGTTTTGCACATTGCAGATTGTTATTGCTGTGTTTACAACAATGTATGTTATATTTTAAACGATTGTTGATTTTTAACTCCGATAGCTTAGGACAACCTAGTGCAAGCATATCAGTTACAAAGTTTTGCATTATATATGTTTCAATCAATTTCTTCTTTTCTAGACCCTTCGCAAATACTTCTTCACCGGGTCGGATAATTTGCTTCAAATAAAGCGCTATATATGTTGACACCATTCCAGCCGTTGAAGATTCATCCCAAGAAAGACCATGAATATTCCTTGTCACCCAGTCATTATGTTTTATATGATCTTGACTCAAACAACTAGACTGCATTGGCAGTTTAAAAATTTGATGCCAAACATCACCTAACAACAAATCCAAAACCGCAATTTCTTTGCACACAAACTCGTTTTTCTTGTATTTAAATCCCTGGATATCGATTATATACATGTTTGTATGTAAATATATGCAGTAAACTTCGACTAATTAAATTAATATTAGGAGCAATCTCCTTATATAGCAGATTACCACCATCTGCGTACTTTGCCAACCCACTTTTCAACCTATCACAAGAGTGAACACATTTTGAATTGAAACCGGCCCATGTGTATTTGCAGCCTCTAAACATAAATCAGAATCCACTTTAATTAAACACAATTGACTTGAATGCAATATTTTGCATCTGTCATACTTTATAACTTCTAGCTAGAAAACCAAATTCAAAACATCTACACACATTTTCTCTGCACTTACATTTTTCAATATACGTGTGTTCCATTGAAAGTAATATAAAGCCGATCCTAATTCAAAACGTGCCTACAAGTATTTTACATTTGAAAAGAATTCAGGTTTTCACATTTTACATTAAAAGTATATAACGCCGATCCTAATTCAAAACGGTGCACGTCTAACTTCTCGATAGAAAACCGAATTCAAAACAGCTACACACATTCTTCTCTGCACTTTTCAACATACGTGTGTGTTTCATTGAAAGTAATATAAAGCCGATCCTAATTCAAAACGTGCCCACAAGCATTTTACATTGAAAGTATAGAAGAATTCATGTTATCACAACTATTTTACATTGAAATGTTTTCACGACTATTTTACATTGAAATCATATAGGGCCGATCCTAATTCAAAACGATTCAGCCGTATTCTACACATGGAAAATACGTCTGTCGCGTTTTGAAGTAGGACCGGCCCTACCTCACTACTAATGTACTTGCAGAAAAACCCACGGCAATCATCCGCCAATATTATCTTGACGGATTAAGGACACAAACGTAACTACTCGGATAGAGATATAAAAGCGCCACCTCTCCTGGGACCAGGGCCCTACCCCGGGGACCGGAGACCAATCTCATGGCATTGCAAGAGCTCCACTCTTGATGACCAGAAGAAACAAGATCAAAGCATTAACCCGTCTCTGAAACAATCCAACCCCTAATATGTAGAATCTGCATGCTCTTACATATTAGCATCCCCGTCTCTAACAAATAATAACTAACAGTAGTAGTATAAGTTTATCTTAAGTAGTAGAATAAGGAATTTCTTTATTACGAACGCTAAATTTTAAAAACCAAACTTACATATACCTGAGATAAATAATACAACAAACAAACTCTTTTCCTCTGAAAGGAACTAGTTTTTAATGTAGTACAATAAGTGTTAAACCTGTAAAAAATTAGACCAATTTAATCCAACCTTCTGGTAACCTGTGCAAATATAAACACAAATTCACGTTTCGAACACACTTCGAGTACGTCTGCTAAGCATTCTTCCTCAAAGCCTAGACTTTCGGCTGCCGATGGTCCTAGTACTAGGAAGAGAATGTCAGGCGGATACAAATAGCACACAAACACACACACCACACAAAAACGCAAACACTTCTCAAACACTGTACAAACGTAAACACCTATTCACACACCTACATTGCCTTTTAAACATCTGGATTTCCGACTGCCGATGGTCCGCACTGATAAGACAATATCCATTGACTGTTCCTCCTTGAAGACTGGCATTTCCGGCTGCCGTTAATCCTGGTCCTAGAAGGGGAATCTAACACGGATATCAACACCAGACACACAACACACATACACACACTCACACATAACACATGTCCTCACGCGCGCGCACACACACACCTTACTCGCGGTTACTTTCTGGGGGGGAGCCAGGTCTGCTTAAGTTCCAAGTAGCAGACTATTGAAACATTGGAACAAATAAATAAACAAATAAATAAAATAATAGGAATTAGTAAAGTTCGGTGTCTAAAAGCGGGAAATTTTTTGAACTCGACTTCTTGGCAATTCATACACGATCGAACGAAAAAATGCGGAGGTGATGATAGTTAAACAGAAAAAGGTGAAACATTGTGTAGAAAACTACTTCCAAAAGCACGAATAAGTACTCGTGTTAGATTAAATTTAAACCGGTAGATACAGTTATAAACCAAGTTTACATACCCACCTCTAGCTATAGTGATGAAGAAGCAGAACCGATCTACAAAGATATCGAAGCCATACTAAGATACGTAAAAAAGCATGAAAATTTAATAATTACAAAAGATTCAGAACAGTGGTAGGTGAGGGCAGGGAAGGAGAAGTAGTGGGTTTTTAGTTTAGAAACGAGAAACAACGGGGGAAACAGGCTGATACAATTTTGTGACAAATACATTTTAACTATCACAAATACATTATTTCTAAATCATTCTAGAGCCACACATGGATGATGCCAGGAAACATAAGGAGATATCAAATAATAATCTATAGGAACACTGTGGCACAATTTAAATAAAATGAAAAAAACCCTTACCACAAAAAATATACAAATTCTAGATATGTATTTCGATCACTATGTGGTCATCATCAGTAGGAAATCTGTAATTAAATAATAATTAGCTGTTGTTCTGGAACACTTCAGCGGATATTCTCCTCACCACTAAGGCTGAAGTGAACCTTCCCAACATACAATTTACTATATTGTTGCTTTAAACACTATCGAGGATATTCTCCTCACCCGTAGGCACAAGTGAATTCACTTTTTTGTTGTTGAGAACACCAGCCTGCGGGTGAGGAGAATATCCTCGATAGTGTTTAAAGCAACAATATAGTAAATTGTATGTTGGGAAGGTTCACTTCAGCCTTAGTGGTGAGGAGAATATCCGCTGAAGTGTTCCAGAACAACAGCTAATTATTATTTAATTACAGATTTCTTACTGATGATGACCACATAGTGGTCGAAATACGTATCTAGTATTTTATATATTTTTTGTGGTAAGGGTTTTTTCATTTTATTTAGATATCAAATAGATTACATTCTTGTCAGACAACGAGTAAAAGGTTGTAGAAGCTACACGAAAGCAGATATGGACGCTGACCACAACATAGGAATAAGAAATCCGCGCTTAAATTTAAAAATTGAAACAAAAGAAGTTTAAAAGACACTTTAACCTCGAGAAACCAAAGGATAAAGATATCCATAAGAGATTTGGGAAAAGGTGTAGTGAAATATTGGAAGACATCAAGAAATTTTTTGATACTAAGGAAGTGTATTTTAGACCACGGTTGCAAAATATTCCTAAAACAATAGCTAATTAACGCAGGTAAATGTACTAAATGACTTCCACTGAATTTGTTCGACCGTATGGGAAACGGTGTCTGTTTTAAATGATCGGCTTCGCAACCCCCCGTATAGCTTTATTACAGGTTGTCAAACTGTTATAGAAATAGCAGCGATTTGTAAGATATCGACCAAGAAAACCGAAAATGACTTGATATGTGGATCATTTTAATGCCCATAAACTTGAGCGAGTTGAACACGTTCAAATAACAAAATAGGATTTTTCAGTACCATTAGAGCTTTTAATGTTTTTACAATGCAGATGGTTTACGACGTATTTCAAAGAATAAACTATTAAAAATGCTTTGACGATAAGCAAATGCCCGCTTCTTTCAAGGAATTTATAATGCGAAGTTGTTTACCATTTGCAAGACAAAGCAAGCTATAGAATAGATTCCCCGTATTTATCGTCGTAATAAACCCATCGGCAAATTTTTATAGAATGGTTTTAAATACATATTTAATTCAACTGAACTTGCTAAATGACAGTTCGTATGATTTGTAAAGTCGTTTAGATTAGAAACTTTAAGAGGCGTTTATTAAGAAGAAGTAAAACAACATAATTGGGAAATTACAATTTATTTGTAGTGTGCAGAAATTAATCGTTTTCGGAAATTTAATGTAACAAAATACCTTGCCGAAAGTTCTGTATTTCGATAAAGTACCAAAGATCTCATCTGTACTAATAAAATATGATTACCGACTAAATTAGTTGGAGGGTAAGTGTTCGAAGAGAGCTTCGGAAAACTATCGCGTGAGAAATACTGCTCTCAATCGGGAACTATCTTGGACACCATCTAATTTGAAGTATGGGGATTTCTAGGGAAGAGTCCCAGAAGAGTAACTAGATTATACCAAAACCCGATATCAGGACAGTAATCCTGATCTATTACTTATTAGAGGAATAATCAGTTACACTAATTAAAAAGGAATCTAGAATAATCGAACTACAAGGGCCCTAATATAATTATTTAAAACCTACTAGCTGCGAAAAGTGTTCCCAAAATCATATGATGAATTATCTATATATTGATCACGCCCCTAGGTAATGGCAATATCCTTTATTGTAATCGGACTGGAAACTATCAGCCTTACATCGGATACTATATTCTATAACTGAAATTTAAGCACAATTATACACGACAACCGTTAAGCAAAAGTCAAATTCATTAAAACTGCTTATCTTAAAAATCTTTTCGGCGTACAAGGTTACTTTCCAATGTCTTAATAACTATCTACAATTACGCAGCAAAAATGTATATTAATTGAGAGTGAAGCTAGGTGCCACGTGCCAAAATTGTAGTATAAATACCTGAGGAGTAGCTTAACTGTAGATGTCCTGGAAACGACTAAAATCAATTATCTCCTAGAATCAATTCAGTCATTACCCGTTTCTATTGAAAATTCTGGGACTTTATTAGTAATTTGAATGTACCTAAATTAGCATGACATTATCCAACATTAAATTGTCAATATTCAAGGAAGCCATTCTTCCTAAAAGTAAAATTTAGCAGCGTTGTAGGAAGTATTTCAGAAATCCATTGACCAATTACATTAATCAAGTTCGAAACCTAATCATTCAAAAGATAACTATTCCTACTCAGGCTTCCATGTTATCTCAACGATCTTTCTTCTATAAAACGACTCGGAATCATCATCAGTGAGATTTGGTAAAATTAATTAAGACTGCAAATTGAAATTATTTTTGTTGTATCTCTCTGTCTAACATAAGTAAAATATTCTTAACAAAATGTTAACTTGAACAAAAGAAGGGCTTTGACGTGTCCTAAGTTGGTAAAATTTAGTTTGTGAAAATTCTTTGTCGCTCGATGATACGCCATGGGCGGCAACCTTTTATACTGCTTATCAAAGTAAATGAACCGTAAAATAGCAATAATCTAGAATACACAGTAGCGATGATTATTCCTAACTTTATCAACACCACCATATTGAATTTGACGGGCTTTGAGGATCTGCAATGTAAGATTACAGGGTAAAATAAATAATCCTTCTTTAGGAGAAGACTGCTCGTAAACAAATGAATTTCTTAAAAAATTAATCCTAACGTATTAGTTGGGATTTACCAATACAGAAACTATTAAAATGAAATTCGATAAAACTTTTCCAAGGAATGTTACAACTATAAAATGATGTCTAGACATTAATGGAATTTTTCAAAAAATTTTATAATTTTATTGTTCTCTTTTTTGCTTGTATGTATGACTTCTTTTTATATATCTTAATAGATGTGCATGAATATATGTATGTGTACTTTACCACGTGTCTAAATTCAGGTAGGACAATAACTGAGCAGCTTTAACTTTTATCTAAAGATACTAAGAAATCAGAATCGTTACAATTACTCATTATAGGTCCACGACTGTTTTAACTTTAGTTGTAAATTTTCTAAAATACTAAATTTAATTATTTTACAATATTATTTGTAGGAAGCAATTTCATGGATGGTATCTAGTTGCTCGCTTGGTGCTTTACCAGGAATAGTTATTTCAGGATGGTCCATGGAAAAATTTGGAAGACAGCGTACGCTGCAGGTTGCAGGCATACTGTTGTTTATACCATGGATGTTATTAATATTTGCCACTTCTATCTGGACGATGTGCATTGCAAGATTCATTGCAGGAATAGGAATGACGGCGGTATTTAACGTAAGTATAGGTTTAAGAAATACAGCACTAACACTTTATAGTTTCAATTAAATTTGAAAAGTATTAAACAAAAGGACTGCAATTAGTTCATGCATTCATAAACTATTGAATATTTTAGAATACAGACGTATGACATATACGCAAATCTAATATTATTTTATAAAATTTATATCAATTTGCGTTCCAAAGTCAACATGACTTTTCCAAAATAACCAACTATTGATGGTTATCTAAATTGGACAAAGTCTCGGGTTCTAATACCAAGACGGTCCTTACATGTAATTTTCCAATGCTCCACCCGAAGGTACTACATTGACCAGGAAGCGAGTTTTTTTTACCTGGAAAATTTGGAATTTTGCCGAACCCTTGCTGTTCAAAGCAAGGTAGGGATCTTTAACGTGCGTGACAACACTCACACACGGGACCTCCATTTTACCTCTCATCCGAACGAGGGTGTATTTTTGTGAAAAATGCTCGCCTAACATTTTTCAAGCGGACCGTGTCGGGATTCGAACCCGGGACCTTGGGCGTAGTAGTCACACACATACCACTACGCCACGGAGCCGCCACCAAGACGGTCCGCTTGTAAAATAGTAGGCAAGCATTTTTTTTTACAAAAATACGCCCTCGTTCGGATGAGAGGTAAAATGGAGGTGTCGTGTGTGTGTGTGTGTGTGTGTGTGTTGTCACGCATGTAAAGGATCTCTACTTTGCTTGGAACAGCAAAGGTTCGGCAAAATTCAAAATCTTCAGGTGAAAAAAACTCGCTTCCTGGCCAATGTAGTACCTTCGGGTGGAGCATTGAAAAAAAAAAATCAAATGTAGTGCCTAAACTGAAAAGGTACGGTCCTCACTGACGTTCTGCATAACGGACATGGCGGTCGGGCGTGTAGTATCGGTTGATATTGCTTTGTATGTGACAGTGCGTTCTGTGCATCGTTGCAAAATATTGTGTCTTTAAAAATGCATAACAACTTTTAATTAGTACCGAAAAAGGATCTTGTTTTAGTTTACAAGTGAATAAGTAAATGAATTGAACTTATTTCATGTATGGTTGAGTTTAGATATTTATAAAAATTTATTCTTTGAACTAAAGGTCAAATAGCCTTATGGTATAAAATAATCTGTATACTATTATACTTTCGAGTAAAAAACTGGACCATAAAACGTGACAAACAAACACTAAGATGTCACCTGTTAAGTTGCAAACAAATTTTTGTTTAACCTTTTAAATTCTCAAAAAGTTATCTTTAAATTTTCTACGTTTCTATGAACATTTATACAACTCAAACTGTTAAATATTGACCAAAAAAAAATTTGCGTCAATTTAAACCACAATATAAATTTACAAAAAAAAACTACGTTTCCTGTAATTTATTAGTGTAACAAGAACTGAATAAAGAAATCACTCACCATATATCATTTCGCACGAAAACTATATAATTTCAGTAGCAATTAGTAGTTACCAATTTATTTGAAGGTAACCTTTGTACCATCGCTCAACAATCCTCGTGCATAACAGCTGGGCGTTCTTTACATGTGCTTGATTACAAACTTGATTTCCATTCTAAAAGGAACGTTTAAATTTTGTTTTTCACGACAAGGACCCCTTAACATTTCATTTTGAAATGTTTAATACCGAAAACTTTGCAATACTCCATAATTAAAATTTGCTATACTTAAGCCCAGAAAAACTTTGCAATATTCCATAAGTAAAACTATAACTTTAACTTGCACTACAAAATCAAGAAGCATTAATTTAAATTTGAAACGAAAATAATTACATACCGCAATGATGTTATTTCAAAACCATCTCCTATAAACCACTTTAAAGTCGACTAACTTAGTGATGGTTTCTACTACAAAAGACCAGAGGAATTCTTCGGCACCAGGCCACCTGCCCGTTAGAAACCATCTTCAAACAAACAAAACTACTCGACCACGCGTCGAAAACTTGTCTAAGTGATTACATCCTCCTATTAAAATAGCCTAAAGCAATAAGGTGTTTTGCTACACGAGCAATCGTAGTGAACCGAATTCTTGCATCGGCACACTAGCGAGTAACAAGGAAACTGAAAAGCTACATTAAATTTATAAACAAAGATGGAGTTATATATATATATATATATGATAACGAATAAATATCACATTAATGGAATAGCAAATTTATGCTTTGCATACCGTAAATGATGTTTCTAAATTAATAATTACAAAAAGACCTAAATTAATTATAAACAAAATCGTGTTCGTTTCAGTATGAATACTGTCAAAAATGCCAAACTTTAGGTTAGAAACGTCAGATCGCACTTTGCAACACTAGTGTTGTCAGTTCCTGGTACATATCGAGCACCCCTCGTAATCGACTATTCAAGTGAAATGATCACTCATCACTCGGGTAGTCACCCGGTTAATTAAATCACTCAATTGTAAATTATCAGGTTATTGAAATAACTCGGTTTTGTCTATTACTACTTTGCATGTACGTACGGCGCGGTGCGCACTTCACACCCACATGAAGAAGGCGCAAGTAGACGCGTGATCGTATTAACTGGATCCCACATGCACCCTTCAGAGTACGAACCAATATATACACGTACACGTGTAGTCAATGAACTCTCAAAAACGCGACTTGCACAGATATGTTTGCACTACATGGTTCCACCTTATAAGCACACGCGGGCCCAGAACTAATTAAAGCAATTTTACTAAACTGCAATATACATTTGTTTAAGGTACTCTTTTTTTTTAGATTACGCCAATTTATAATGGAGAAATAGCTGAAAAAGACGTTAGGGGAAAACTAGGATCAACAGTAAATGTTCTTGCAATATCTGGAGATTTAGTTATATATATTGTTGGACCATTTGTGTCATACTTGGTACTATGCATTTGTTGTAGCGTTTTCCCGCTACTATTTGTAGGACTATTTTATTTTATGCCAGAATCCCCATATTATTTAGTGAAGGTAGCTAACAATGAAGCTGCAGCAAACTGTCTGAAGCGATTAACAGGAGAAAAGGATGACGTAGTTCTTAAACGGCATTTGGATGAAATAAATCAAGACATTCACGAAGAAAATAAAAATAGGGTGAGCCCGTGGGAATTTCTGTCAAAGAAGCAATATAGAAAATCCTTGGTTCTAATCCTGGGTGAGTATTTTGTATTTTTTATCACCATGTGATTTATTGAAAATTGTTTACCTTAAGCAAGTGTCGTATATACTTTGATTGAAGTATAAACCTGAAATATAATTGTCACAAAAGTGATTTCTATGTTGTTGTTCTATTCAAGGAACATCGTGAGCGTTTATAAAAGTATCTATAGTGTATGAGATCGTATTCCAACCGCAATAAATATTTCCTGAACATAAACTCAGCCAGACATTGCCTTAAAAAGCAATTGCACCTTAGTTGAAGATCTATCTGTTAGTTCTTTAATTTATGATGATACAGATTTTTTTAAATCGTTGTTGAATTGAAATGTGGAGTTCTGTCTTTTGACCCTCGCATGGGTATTTTAATTTAGCATTTTATAAAGTGACAGTTCTTTTTGCAAGTATACTTAAGCAAAATATCAGTTCCTTAATAACACTGTAACGTTCAAATTAACGTCGTTTATATTTTAAATATTCAAGTGAATTAGTCTTAGGTTTTATAACGCTTAGGGCGCGTTGTACCAACTAGAGTTAAACCCGAATTATGTAGACCTTGAGTTAAGTACGTCAAACGCGTTGTATAAAAATTAATCTGGGATTACAGTGGAGTTAACCTGAAGTTAACATACCCGGGAATGACGGCGGTTTAATTAAAAGTTAAGTATTTCTAACCAATAATTTCAATGACAGCTGTTGTTTTCTATTTGCTTATTTAATACAGATAAATAGTGTTGACATTTTTGTTAAGTATAAATATGGCTTTAAAGGGTGCTGAGGGTGTAGAGGAATTAACGGACGATGGAGATTTTATACAATTGGCCATTGTTGTTTCAAACTCGAGTTTTTGGTTGGCTAAATAAGCTTCGTGTTTGTCTTTTAGCATTTGCAACTTTAATTCGTGTTCCTCTAAAAAACATTTTTTTTGCAAATCTGCGAGCTTTCATTTTGGTTGCAGCCCATTTGCTTAATTTATCCCGTAATGGCTGCCTTTCAGATTCACCTATAAAGTATTGACATGAATCATAATGTAATTGGTTTATTAATGGTATGCTTATACCATGAGTTGGTTTCGTTTGCCTTAATGGTTTCGAAATTGGTGTACGTAATTTGGATGGAGTGTACGATTTCCAACTAGACTCCACATTAGCATCCTTACTAATACATTCACTTGTAGTGGTGCAAACAGTCTGGTCAATGTGCAACTCTTCGTCGTCGTTGGTTAAAGGATCTGATAGAAATATATATGTTAATGGTCGGTTATTTAAGAATCACTGCATTAATTTATATTGAGCACAAAACTTTATAAAAAAAATAGTAAAGTTACTAACCGATCCGTACAGTAGATTCTGTCGTACGAGTGGTTGGCGGCAGCATCAGCGTCGCATCATCATCAAACTTCGATGTTTCTCCAGTCATTTGCGTACCCAAGATATCGTGAATAGTTCTATCAATTTCTTTTTCATCATCTACATTAATAGGTGGCCCACCTCCAGTACCATAAATATACTTTTTGTATTCCGTGTACCTCTTACACGTACTTTTTTTTAAATTTTTGTACCTGTTCCGTAGGGTATTTACGTTTCTATATATTTCACCCATGTTTAAATTATACAAATCGCACACTTTATCCCAAGCTGCACATTTAATTTTGTTATTATCTGCATTCGATTTTCTACTTTCTATCGCATGGGCATACTGACTGACAGTCCCCAGAAGTAGGGTATCTTCCTTATCAGAGAAATTCTCTGCGCGTTTTCTTTTATTCGACATCAAAACTATTGTTCTATTATCAAGTTATAACTACTAACCTATTCGATGCACCTAGAAGTTGTCAAAATACTGTCGCGAATTTGACATATCATTTTTACCAACATTCCAAAACACTAGATTAGCTAACCCAAATTTATTTGTAGTTCATACAATGCCTACTGTGTTTAACCTAAGATTAAAGTTAATCATTAGTTACTAAACTCGTAGGTTAACTCGAGTTGGTACAACCCACCCTTAGTGTATTAGAAATCTCCTGTTATTTAATTACGCGCGACCTCGCCCGTACGACTATTGTTATCTCGATTCCTCGTACGACCGGCAGACGAACGTTGGCTGATCGATAATGGCATTTTACGATTTGATTACGCTAAATGTAGTTGTATATTCTGTGTTGAGATGTTTAATTTAAGAATCGCCTAAATTGCTGGATTTGCATGCATTTAGCTTTGAAGTTATTTAACTCATTCTTAAAAAGGTGTTTCTTGTTTACACATCTAATTATTAAGCCGAACAACGTAAGTAGCCAATCCTACGATTATATTAATTTATCTTTTATATTTTTGCAGCTACTTATTTCTTTCCCCCTTTTTTTAGGAATAGCGCTTAGCTCTTCCGTATTGGTTTGTCGTCCCCCTTTTTGTGATTTCTGCGTTTTGTTGTTGAGCCTGATGGTTACGGGATGATCTTACGCTTTGTCCGTGTGGAACCTGTTGCAGATTGATCTTGATGGATATACCCCTGTCGTGGTCGTTGACGCTACTCGCCGTAGACAACAAGGTCCAGATGTGCTTGGACCCGCCTCAACTTGGTTAAGGTACTATTAGACAGCCATACAGGGTGAGTTAGATCTTTAATTCATTTACCACCAGTGTTTAAATAGGGTTGGACTCGTATTTTACTCACCTATTTATTTTTACGATTTATACCATCAATACTGGGTGTTCTAAAATTTATATTTACAAAAGATTTACCTATAAATTAAGCTATACAAATAGGTTAATTCAAAACGTAACAATTTTTAAGAGCCCATTGCCGTCACTTAGTATTTGTGCATATATTACCCATGTTAATTTAAGTGCCTCTCTATGTAGTATTGTTTTTTGTAGCGGCTGCGACCCTCAAGCCCATTCCTGCTTCCGTGAACCATAACGGTCCCCCTTTCCGGAAGCCAGCCGCCCCCCTCCTGCGACTGAGTCTAGCCACCGCACTGCCTTGCTATCGGTGCATTGTGACCATAGCCCCAATTGTGATCTCTTTTTGTCGCAAGATATTTTTGGCGACCAACGTAGAGCCGTTTTTGTTTTGCCACATTTTTGTTTGCCACAGTTGGGTTCTGACGCTTACTTATTTAGCCGACTTGGTATTTTGTTGTTTTCGGATTTGTTTTTTTTTACTTCTCTTTTGTACATTACGCATGTTGATCGTTTGTTAACTGATGAGCTCACCGTAGAATGCTTAGTCCGCAGACTTCCTGTTTCTGATACCGTAGAACAAAAGCGTTCATTACTTGCCCCTATCATACGCAGGGAACAATCTGGATCCCCAACGTTACTTACGGTTTATACCGGGTATCACCCCGACCCGGTTACCGAAATACAGTCTTGCCAAGGCAAATGTATTGAACTTGGCGACAACATTGATAATTTTAATTTCTCGAACAGAGAAAATGATTTTTCCCGACTTCAATCGCGAATTACGCACCTCGACTGCCGCATAGAACGGTTGGATCGTACCAACCCACTATATTCAGCTACTATCGACGTACTAATATCCAAATGCACTCAATTATTTGAATTTCTTAATCTCAAATATACCGATTGCAAACCAACCACTAACAGGATGCCGCCCGTGATAGTCGACGATGTTCACTACCTTGACTTAACCCGAGTGGCGCAGCCTAATCGCAGCCTGCGATCATTTTCGACCCCTGTACAAAATACCTCCATTATGGATGAGCCAGTCCCTCCGTTAGGGACGCTGGCACACCACACGTCGGCCCCTGCAGCCCTACCGATCCTACGAGTCGCTGACCTCATCGACCTCAGCGTCGACCACCCCACTAATCCTCTCGTTTCTGACCCGACCGTAGTCCACGACCCCCCACCACCTAAGAACAGACTTCATTCATCATTGCTTCCCAAAATGGGGCAATTGCATCTCCGTAAAAGATATGTAGCTCACCTTGCTGCCATTTCTCAACCATACCCTCGCCCTACTAAAGCCACCAAACATCGTTACTACGTCCGCAAACTTGGTTTGAGTTATAATGGCAAATCAAGTTTATTGAATTTTCTCGAACGTGTTGAAAAGCTATGCCAATCTCGAGGCATTACCAAAGATGAATTATTTAACTCAGCAACAGAGTTACTTCAAGGAGTAGCTCTCATTTGGTGGCGCTCAATTAGACAATCCATTGTAAATTGGGACGACTTGGTTCGTGCCCTGACGAAGAACTTTTTACCTTATGATTACGAGTTATCGTTAAACGACGAAATTCGACGCCCAACACAAGGCGCTGATGAGCGTGTAATTATCTTCATATTCGCGCTGAAAAACCTATTTAATCGCTTAGAATCTAAGCCTCCCGAATCCGTCCGTGTTTCAATGATAACACGAAACTTACAACCGTACCTCCAGGAACGAATTGGCCTTCAAGTTATAAACTCTATTTCTGACCTTACACGCATATGCCGTTCTCTCAAAGACGCACAATGTAGAGTTTCCCAATTTCCACCCCTTCCCGGACTTGCCCAATGGCGTGAACCGGATTTGGCTTACCAACGTAAGCGACCGATTTCTCAGACAACCTTTGCGTGTCCTCTTGGCATCGACACTGAGTTATCCTCGTAGTCCGGCAGATCCAAATTTAAAAATTTGACAGCTGTGACCGCCGTAAGATGTTGGAACTGTGGCAACACCGACCACGTATCTAATGTATGCCCGTCGTCCCGTAAGATATTTTGCTACAGCTGTGGTAAACCCAATGTTACACGCCGTAACTACAACTCGTGTTCAAAAAAACTTGGTTGCGAGACAATAGCTGGTGGTGTAGCTGTCTCCGAACCCAATAATTGTCAACCACCAGTTTCTCCAAATCATAGTCTATCAGAAAAACACAAAATAGTATTCGATTATATACTCTGTCATTTTCATAATGACGAGAGGCCCTACCTTCAAATAAGTATTTTGGAAAAAAGTTCCTTGGCCTACTTGATAGTGACGCCAGCAAATCGATTATTGGAGCTCAGGGTTGGGAAGTTTTACGACCTCTTTGTGATCTAAATACTCGTGACATTTCCTTATGTACAGTCACCAACGGTACCGTTTGTAATAGTATTGGTTCCATCTGTGTCCCTGTGACTCTGAATGGTCGTGTCCACGCTATTACCTTTATGGTGATTTCGATGTTACCACACACTATAATATTGAGCGCTGACTTTTGGAAGCGCATGGCTATTATACCTAGTCTCTGCGATGATGCTTGGATCTTCGATCCTGACGATTGATGTACGATTATTTTTGTTGTATTTTGTCTTCCCTCTGGTTGATCCCCTTTTGTGTTATGTTTTCCTCTTTGTTATTTTTCTTGCTGTCATTGTGTAAGAGTTGCTGCTGTGGACTAGATGCTGTTACCCTGTGAGATTTTCTTTTTCTTTTAGACTTCAGTTATATTGGTTCGAGCCTCACTACTGGAGAAAATTTTCCGGGGGAAAATTTTCTTTTGGTAAGGGGGGATTTGTAACGTTCAAATTAACGTCCTGTATATTTTAGATATTCAATTGTATTAGCCTCATGTTTTATAACGCTTAGTATAGTATTAGAAATCTCCTGTTATTTAGTTACGCGCGACTTTGCCCGTACGATTAGTTTTGTTATCTCGATTCCTCGTAGGACCGGCAGACGAACGTTGACTTACTTCGATAACGGCATTTTACGATTTGATTGCGATATATGTAGTTGTATATTCTGTTTCACCGACATTTATTTCTTTTTTTGGCTACATTCCCTCAATACAGTTCGTATGTTATTGAACGGGTACGGACCCCTTCCGCTATGATTCTATGCAACCCTCTTCTATTATTGTTCCGTCCTTGTAAATAGTTATAGTTTAGGATTTATTATTTACTTGGGTTTGCTTGCTGTTCTCAATTCGACGCGGTAAATTTAAATTTTGTTAGTCAAATTTCCCTAATGCGTTTATTTTAATGTATTAACCTTGTGAATGGTGAGCGTCTGTCGCGCGCGGAGGCACCAGATTCGATTTGGGAATATCCAAGAAACGTGCTAAACGAAATCGTTCTACAAGTATTAGCAGTGTGTCCACATTAGCTTGTAGTGATCGTAGTGCCCGCATTAGCTTGAAGTATCGTAGAACCCGCAGATAGTAAAATATTCGCATTATTAGAAGAATGTTATCGAACCGCTGTAGCAACAAGTCGCGCTAGTATTTTGAAATCGCTCAACAAATGTCGTTGAAGAAAGCCGCATATCCACGTTAATTAATACCCGCTAAAAATGTTATCGTAAAAACCGCAGTCGTAGTAATAGTGCCGTCTTGTTTGTGAATTGTTACACACCGCGTTGGTGTTTGCATTATTTGTCCATGTGCCGCGTCCAGTGTGCACGTGTTACATGCCGCTAATTGGATATTATACACTTTGGTTGCACCGCCCTAGTTCGTGTGCTGCAAATTATTAATTGGTGACAACTTCTTTCATCGTTGCTGTCGCAGGTGAGTACAAAGAATAAACGCTACTTTTTTTCTTTGTCATGTGCATAAACAGTAATTTAATTGTGTTGCTTGCTGAAACACGCTATAGAAAAAATACAGTCCATTCTTCTCTACTAAGTTGAGTTATCGAAACTCACCGCGTACAATTATTGTGGCATTTTATTTATTGAAACCAGGTCTGTGTTGGTATACCAAAACGACTATTACATACTCCCTCCTCTAATAATTAGCTGCAGCGCTCAATGCTACGTGTAGTGCCCGATAGTGGCTCACATCTAAGTCAACGCAAATTTTAGCGGATCGGGACCCGCCTTATGCAATAGTTTTACATAGTTAAGACGTTTACTTATTCATGTTGTTTATTTTAGTAACCGTTTGTGCCATCTATTATTTTTCCTATTGCAAATAAATTTATTTTCAACATTTATTATTTCATTTACTGCAAATATCTTATGCTTTAACATTATATTACTTTACAGGTTATTTTGTGATTATTTCAGCATTGTAATCCATGTAATTTTGCCGCTGGTATTAAATTGTATATTTAAAACCTCTGAGTTTGGCTTTAAGAGAATTTGTTACTGTGGTAAGGGAATTGAAATTTTGGGACTCTGAGAGGCTATTGCTTTGCCTTGTGCTTACTCGGAACCCTTGGGTCAAGGTTCTAGGTTTAATTGTAGTGGCTCTGACCCTGGCGCCCACTCCTGCTTCCGTGAACCATAACGGTCCCCCTTTCCGGAAGCCAGCCGCCCACCCCCTCTTGCCGCTGAGTCTAGCCACCGCACTGCCTTGCTATCGGTGCATCGGGACCATAGCCCCAATCATGATCTCATTTTGTCGCAACACACACGACCGTCGCAACACCAATATGTTTTTAGTACTTTTAACTTTAGAACTTTTTGATATTGTCAAATTCAAACCAAACTTTAAACAAAAATTAACACGGGTTTTTTTTAACTGTTTTGGTGTTTTTTATGCAGTTTCCCGTATAGCCAAAATATTACCACTACAACGATAGCACTCTTTACCTATACAATTATTTGGACTTCTTTTTTAATCTGCATCCTGCCAAATTACTGATTTGGCAGAGTTGACCTCCGATTTTTAATTATAATTATAATGATATTAAAAGGTAATCCTAATTTCGGGATTATTTTCATGCCAAAAAATTATTTCGAGTTACAATCATAAGCGGTACGCATCTTTCTATCATGCATCTGCAGTTGGGCCTACAAACTTTATCAATCCCCTATTAGGAAAACAAGTTTTGTACAGCATCCCTCATTACATATTCAAGGTGACGGTCCGTTAGCTTCTTCTTTATTTTCGAAAATATTCAGTGCACTGGTCTAGACTCAAATCAATTGCTGATTATTGTAATTTATATTGTAACAAGTACTGGTAACAATAATAGTCAACAAAACAAATAAACAACAACGTTCCAACAGTAAGTATCGCTGAAGCATACATCAAAAATGTTTCAAAATTGATTAATTGCAAAATGGGGGAGTTAAAATTATAAAGCTACATTACCATACCACTTACCTTTAAATACTTTTTGGTACTATCTTAATGTGCGGGCGCCAATTTGTCAGGTCCTGGGTACGATCCTCTGAAAGACGAGTTCTCCACGTGAATCCTGATTATGCCAGTCTCCTGGTGGAATAAAGCTTTTTCAGAACTAATATAACCTATATTCTAAACAAAGAAAACAAGTGCATTCTTCCCACTGCGTCACCTCATTCTATTTCACCGCAATAGTCATATCATTATCCCTGTACACAGGTATATAAAAAATTCTTAAATTACATAAACAAATTCAATTTTGATACATCGTAACATTATCCCTGTAATCGGGTATACACAACATAAATACGCTCAATTTTGAATTTTTATCCCTTTCAGTTAACTATTCTTGATAATTTACCCAAGTCCTCAATCCTTTTAAACTAAATTTCAATGTCCAGTGTTATATATTTAATTAATTAAATATTATCACCTACAATTATTGTGAACGATTTATACCTTTATTACTATCTTAGGAATATCAGTTTACAAATGCCACCATTCTAAAAAATATTAAGCAGGATGACTTGCAGTATCTTTTTTCTTTGGTGATTCTAAAAAAACCTCCATGAACAACGTTTGAGTACACAATATGAAGGGTAATCTGAAATCAACGATAGTGACAGCAATATGCTTAGCCTATTTTCGATTGTCGAAGTCGTCTACATTGAAGTCCGTAAATATCACCACGCTGGAATCACTTGCACTAACTCTTAACGAAGTCTGTTCCCTTTTACAACCCCTAGATTACCCCTAGCATGCTTTCTGTTCACCGGTTCACGGACAATTAATTAATTTTTTTCGTCATTCAATTATCACTCATATCGAAATTACATTAGATTACGTGAGCAATGCGTGATTCACTGTGATTTGCTCAATGATTAAACGTGAACATTACTATGTCAGGGTTTCAGCTGTCTGTAAGTTGTTACACTGAAACCCATTTTACATCGTAACTTATATTCTAATGTCTGTTATATTAACTTTCCTGAACCTACTTAAGTCATCGGCTGAATCTAAATGATATAATTATATTTTTATAAAGTTACTTCTATCTTATCTGTTTCTAATTTAACTATGGTGACATTCGTTTTACTGTAAAAGTAAATTTAATCGTTTCTATAGAAAAGTAAAAGAGACTTTTTTTAAATATGGGGTGATCAATTGTATGAACACATGAATATAGGCAATCTTACTTCTATTTAACCACTAGTTGTGGTAAAAGCTTCTCTAAAATAAACTTATGGCGTTATAGAAATTTACTGTGGTAATTGGTTTGTCTACCCAAACTATCTACATTAATTACACATACTGTGAATATTGAAACCTGTTTTTCTTTTGCGGTTTTCAAATAAGTCATCCACCTGAGTTACGTTAAACTACGTATTGTAAAAAAAATAACTATGGTTTTGTGGTTCAAGTTTAATGCCTAAATTACCTTTATAAAAACTAAAAAAACTGTAAACTGTCATGCTTAATTAAGATTACTTATTCGCAAAACCTAAATATACAGAGCACATTCGTATTTATTTTGCCCATCACAATAAAATGTTTTCTTTTTTATCTAGTTTATATCTAAAGCAACGCAAACGCGTTACAACATGATAACGTAAAAACAACTAAGCACTGTCATATGTGATTGATGAAATTGGTAAACGCAATTGCAGATTAAGGTCATACAGTAGCGAAGTACGCGATTTAAATTTGTTCACCTACCCAACTGAAAATGCCAGTCACAGTAGTTTGGTTAATTACAGCATCTGAATTGTTAATCAGAACATTCGAAGTTCAAATATATATATATATATATATATATATATATATATATGTATATATTGTCGTGGAATTATAGGTTATATAGGTCTAGACAATAAAATTTTAACCACTGTGTATATAGGAAATAAGAGCAATTTATTTACGCGCCAAATTAATCAGTTTAGATAGTGAAGACGGACAGTTATTAACATATTTTGTATTTTTAAATTAGAATGTTAAAATTGCATAAAGGGAAGATGCTTTAGAGTACATAAAAACTCAAGGATACGCATAATTAGTTGTAATAAGTTTAGATCAAGAGCATGGAATCAGAAACGGAGTTTGCAAGTATAGAAAATCAATAATTTAAACACATATTTCCATTTAAATAAACGAAAACGTTCGTGTTACAAATCCTAAGAAGAGGATAAACTCGGAATTGTTATTTTAAACAACAAGTGGCTTCGAAGAAACACCTTTTATTTAAATGCCAAGTTCATAAAACTTAAGTGAACGTTGGCACAAAATTCTAGAAAACTGTTTGCAACGGTCGGTTCGACAAGCTGTTAAAAATAACAAGTGCTTGAAGAGTAAGTGAAATAAAGGATCTATAATGTAAAACAGACATAGAAACGTATAAGAAAACGTTGGTTACAAATCACGTCTAAAATACACGGGCAATGTAAAGGCCAAATACAATATCGATTTTCTGTGGCTTGAGAGGGGTTTCTAAAAGAAACAATAAATATGGGTGGAACGGAAAAAGATAACTGAGAGGTGGAGCGTTATAACGGGGGAAAGCTATATTATTGGTCTAAGGCTAGCAGTTTAGAGAAGCACGTGTCCGTTGCGTTTTAGTAAACGAATTTCATTGTAACATTTAATAATCTCGGAATTTTTCAGACGTTACGTTCGAAATTTGTAGAAGTGATTTTAAAAATAAGCTTTTTGATAAAGACAGGTTCCTTGAGGGGTTGTGAAAAGCGTATAAATACTCTGAGAAAGATATTAAAGCGCTCTTGCTCTTAGATCTTAGATCGCGCTTAGATCTCCAACGTAATTGCTAGTACGTGCTCTTACGTGATACTAATTATTGTTTATTCGGTAAAGTAGCATACAACATCCTGTATTAAAGTATGTAAAGCTGTAGTAACGTACCGGATACGTATTAAAAGTGATTTGCACGAGTGGGTGCTAAAGTTACAAAAGGTGCCGTTACTACACGATTCAATCGAATGATAGGTGCTTGGGCAAGCGAATCGTAAAGATTAACTAGTATGTGTAAAGTGTAAGAGTATGGAATGTTAAGTTTTGACAAAACAATTATCTGGGTATCATATTAAAGGTGGTTGCAGAGATTTGGATAGTGGGGGATCAGTTGGATCCCTGCATAATCGAAGTATATGGACACACCAACGAGGGTTTCTGGTACACATCTCCTGAGATAACGATGGACGAAGCTTACTCCAGGTAAAAACAATTAATTTCCTGCTTTTTGCTTAAACATTTGTGCTGATATTTTTGTGTTTGAGTGTTTTGACTTATTGGGAGTGTATTTATTACCATAAAAATTCATTTAAAGGGGCATACGTACAGGACAATTAATATTGATTATTTAAAAATGTTTATTGATGATATAAAAATATTTATTGATGATATAAAATGTTATTTTAAGGAGTAAACGGGTCTTTAGATTTATTTTTAATAAAAATGCAAGGTTTAAAAGCACTTAGAGGAACTGGGTTATAATGAGCTCAAAATAGACCAGAATAAAATCAATCTAGGGTTGCATGACGGGCCCATCTACTCGTCTAAAATAAAATTGTTGAAATGTATTAAAATCATAAAATTTTAAAGGATTTAATGATTGAGATGGTTACAGTTTTATCAAACTGTATGTACCAGGGTGTAAATATTTTCTTAATAATGGAAACTTGCTAATATGTGTAAATAAAATGGTTGTACGTTTTGTTGCATTATTTGGGTGGTAATTTCATTTGACTGTGTTTGTGAGAAAGAAAGGTACTTAGGATTGTAGGTATTCAAGAAAAAGCCGATTGCTGAGCTAGCCAGGGTGTGCAGAAATAAGGAGGCGTTCCAAAAAGTAGTGTAAGAAATTTTTTTATTTTTACTTCCCCGGCAATTTTATGACTTTCAAGTAAGGGGTGAGATTTTTGTAAGTTCCACGGCAATGTATATATATATATATATATATATATATAATAAATGCAATAACGGGTTTATTAGTTTAATTTTTTAAATCAAACTCCTTGTTTTTTCGCCAAGCTTTCGATTTATTTTAAATCTTCATCAGGGTCCTATATAAGAGAAGTTACGAACATCAACTATACTAAGAAATTACAAATACTTACAAAACATGAGTACTAAATAATTTATAATTAAATAAATATGCATTTAGCAGATTTAAAGTTTAACTGACACATTTATAATTCTACACTATAATTCCTACATTTAAAATTTTTTAAACAAACATTTAACGGCCATCATTAAAGTAAAACAGGTATGTTAGACACATTTGTCACAGAATAAATTATCACGTACCAGATCAACATGAACCAGGCCTACTGTATAATTGGGAAATAAATAATTTAAATTATAAATTCATTAGATCCGACACGCTCTTTAAACAATTAATGAAAACCAACAAAAGAAAAACTATAACGAATAATATACTACCCAGTCACTCGCGTTGATCAAATTGAATTATTGTTACTGTTGTTGAGGATTCTAAAATTTAACAAATACGAATATATAAAGTTTAAATTATTCGTATCAGACTTAAAATTAAGGACATCTTTAGATGTATTAATGTGAGCCATTTTTAGGAAAAGTCTGCCTTTGTGCCTGACTTCTTTGTCTAAAATAGTTACTTCTCCAAATTTAGGTATGTGACCAGTTTGTTTGGTATGGAGCGCTAAAGCACAGGAATTTTTAGAAATTTTACAGTCACTTTTACGATGGCAATAAATTTAACACAAAATATAAAAACCGGAGATTCATGATTAGCGGGCATTCAAAGTTTAAGCGTAAGTCCTTCGTCATTCGATCATTGCTGGATAGCTACTCAATAGCTTTTTTGTAAAGTGCAACAATGATTAATTTATTGCTCCAATATAAATGATAGGTTATCTTGGTGCAAAGTCACCGGCTAGTTTAATGTATTAAAAATAAGAGTACTTTAGAAAATCGTGAAGTATACTTCAACGTATGAAGATTAATTCAAATCGAATTAAAAATCAAATGAAAACACGAATTTTTCGATGTAGTTTATTCTGATAGAAACCTTCTTTAGATAGCAATTATACTCAAAAACGTTGGTCCTAGAAATATGAATACCAGCAAGAGTTTGACGATCCAAAGCGCATTGATGACTAGAAAGACAATTTTAGAATTATTAAGTAGATTAAGCTAGTATAAGTTTTATTTGGGTATAAAAAATTATTTGTGATTGGATGGTTTCTTTTGTAATTCTTTGGTCAGATCTCGAGGTGATTTGACCCATACAAAAATTTCTGCTCAAGGTTGCTGATCAGCTACACTGAGGCGTGGTAATAGAAGAAAATTCAAATTATTCATCAAAATTTTAAAGAAACTCTTTTGACTTACATATGAAATGTTTTGGGGTTTTCTACTTATCAACAAGGATTAGATGAAGCTTGTATTAATATGTAAGAAGTGATAAAATGCTGCTTCTTTCTAAACTTGTAAATTGCGTTTATAAGCTTTTTTTATATGTGTGTGTAAGTAGATCTCTTAGATAATGTGTGTAAAAGAAAGATGTTTCTAAATGTATCGAGAATCGTTCATAAAAATATTTCTTATAATTATACCTGTAATGTTAAGATTTTTTTGTTTCATTTCATTTTCGTCAAGCCCACGGCATATTCATAACTGAGCTGGCAAGAGAAAACGGGCATATTAAGCTAAGAATTTACATTTTCTATTAAGTTAGAATCCACATCACAGCATTCTATCTTTTCAATTAATAGTCATTGCATCTTTATTGGTCAGTGTGGCTGTACCCGAATATTCGTAGCATAATTTTTTGGCTTCCAACGTTTGGGCAGTCTATTTCGTAATATTCACAGTTATATATATATATATATATATATATATATATATATATTACCGTGTAATTTGTAGGTTCATTATAGACATATAAGGTCATAGGTCAAGCTAGGGTGTATAGTCACTATTTACGAGAAAGTTAATTAAGTATTTTAGACAATTAAAATAGCGCATATACAAGTTAAGGTAGAAATTGAGGGTAATTTAATGTAGTTGCAACTTTGCATTCATTTATTTAGTAAGGTATAGCATAATATTTATAGAGTAGGAAACTAAAGTTAAAAAATAACAAGGTGAAAATACCGCTTTTATTCTAATTTCAGATAGAGTACAAGAATGTAAAGGTGTTGCATATTCGTTAGCATATGGTCGATATTTTTAAGGACAAACTTGAAACGTTTCAATATAGCATGTTAAACACGTGCTTGTTTTGGTTAGAGAAAAAAATCAATAACTTCTAAGAATATAAACGAACGTTACAAGCAGACACGGATCAATATCACAGACGAAGGTGGTTTTAATAAAGAATATGAAAAACAAGGATGCAAAGAAAAATATCAATTAGACTTCCTAATAAACACGTGAACAAAGACAGTTCTATAGCCTGTAAATAGAGTAAGACGGGAGATGGTTGTATCGATCGAAAACAGGGAGAAAATGGAGCGATGTAATTGGACGTTACAAGTATACGCGCAACAGTTTAAAAGATAGGTAGGTCTGATATACAACGGGCGATTTCTAAGAAGGGAGTACAAGTGAGAAAAGGTAATATATAGGAGAAAGGTAGAAGGAATATGTTTTGTTTAGTTTGGAAGGCGTGAATGTAGTTAGAATTAAAATTTGTTGAGGCTAGTTTTTCGAAAAGCTCGGACGGTTGGCGATTTCGAAGGTGTTCCAAATAATTTTAGCTATTTGTACATCGTATTTCAAAGAAAGCTGAGAGCCGTTGTAGGTTTACGTCAAAATTGGCGATTGTTAGGCCGGTAATTTTAGGATACGAGTAGACGGTTGGCGTTTTATTTAAAAATATTGTTGTCCGTTGTAGTATTACGTGCTCAGCTTGGTTAACAGGCGGTACATGGGCCCGTACATGGGACCTCAGTGGAGGGTGACGCTCTTATTCCTTCGTTCTTCGCTTACCTAGGTTTCTTTTAGTGAATGTATAAGTGATTTTATATATAATTAATGGTAATTGCACACAAGTTGGTATGGTGTGATGAAAAGTCAACTTATTTAAAATTTCAAAATGAATAAAGAATTCTGAACAAAGCGCGTACGAAGTATGTAAGTACAAATGACTACTTTGGATGTTGGAATGTACAAAAATTGTTAAAAATTGGAATTGAATGGTGTAGCAATCATTGATTAGTTCTTTATAAATGGGAATATGATGTGGAAATTTTGGAAGTTGGATGCATTTCGTTTATTGTAAATGAAGAGAGATTTTGGGATAGCATCATCCAAACAGGAATGGTGATTCAACCTGGAAGCTGTTCCAAAGGCTAGAGGCAAAGTAGATGGCATCTTCTTCATGGGCTGGTTTGCGGATACCTACTAGAGAATAGTTACCAAGTAACAAATTTTATAAAAACATTTTGTAGTGGTTATTGGTTGTGTTTCTTTTAACTTTTTGTGCTGTGGAGTGTTTATATTTTATGAATTTAATAAACTAAAAATTTTATGGAACTTTAGATGTGGATGAAAACTTATTTAGGTAGAAAAGGATAAATTTGTACTAACGTTTAAAGAGTTCTAATGTGAGCTCATATTAAGACTAGTGGGTTGACGTCAGGTATAGCCCTTTTCACTTTAATGGACTATTTGTTTAATGAGATTATCAAATCCAATTACATTTTGAAAAAGGAATTGTTGATAATACAAGTAATACGATAGTACATAATGAAACGTATTTTGAAAATGTAATATTTATTTCGTGTAAATAGAGTGTGATGTATTTTGTGAGTTGCGTTATTTTGAGTATAAGTGTAGCGCGTGATTTTCTTTAGGTTACAGCATAGAAGCAGCGAGTGGGAGTTATTAGATTCAGCAGTCCAGTTAAGCTTCGTTTGTTAGTTTTCTAAGTGTATTTTAGGGGTGTCAGAGTGAGCAGCCGAGGTAAACTATACAATGGAATTGTACCCAAATTGTGGGGGCACAATTGGTCCTGTTTGAGAGTTCCGGCGCAAGAATCACAATAAAGATAGCTTCACAATTGTGGGGCACGAGGGTATCCTGTGGAGCTTCACAACAATATATTTTGAAATGATCATTTGGGCTATGCATAAAAAGTCTAAGTTATTATTTCTTCTTACTAACTGTAAGACGTTAGTATTTATCATCTTACATTGTGTAAATAGCTACCTAATATATATATATATATATATATATATATATACAAAGTAAAACGGAATTATTGGCAAGTGACTCAAATTCAGCCACGAGGACATCCTGTTGACGCGTTTTGCCCCAATTGGGGCTGATCAGGACAGGAGTAGCAAAGTTATAATATTTAATACAGACACCTTATGGGAAGTACAGCATCACCTAGCTCACAATTTGTGTCTTTGTGTTGTTTAACCTGACATCGCAGGTTTTCAACAACAGTCGGCACGGAGGAGATCCGGCTCAACTGCCTTTTTCCATAGCCAAAAGTTATAATTTAAAAAAAAAGTAGGATTAATGAGTCTTAAATTTATACAAAGCAAAAAGGAATTATTGGCAAGTGGCAAGTTGAGCCGGATCTCCTCCGTGCCGACTGTTGTTGAAAACCTGCAATGTCAGGTAAAACAACACAAAGACCAAAATTGTGAGCTAGGTGATGCTGTACTTCCCATAAGGTGTCTGTATTAAATATTATAACTTTGCTACTCCTGTCTTGATGAGCCCCAATTAGGTCGAAACGCGTCGACAGAATGCCCTCGTAGCTGAATTTGAGTCACTTGCCAATAATTCCTTTTTACTTTGTATAAATTTAAGACTCATTAATCCTACTTTTTTTTTAAATATATATATATATATATATATATATACATATACATATACATATACATATATATATATATAACAAAAAAAAATTAATTTAATGGGTCCTAAATTAATATAAAATAAAAAGAATTAATAGCAATTAACTTAAAATAAACATACGGTGGACGCCGTTCGCTCTAATTGGGGCTTAACAGTACATGAGTAGCAAAGTTGTATTGTTTAGCAAAGACACCTTATGGGAAATACAGCATCACTTAGCTTACAGTTTTGCCTTCGTGTTGGTTCACCTGGCATCGCTAATTTTGGTAATAATCAGCACAGAGGAAATGTAGCTCAACTGTCTTTTTCCATAACCAAAAATAATATTAATAAAAAAGTAAATTAATATATTTTAAATTGATACAAACTAAAAAAGAATTAATGGAAAATTGACTCAAAATGAGCATCCTGTCGACGCCTTTTGCTTTAATTGGAGCTCATCTGGACAGGAGTAGTAAAATTGTAATACGTATTTAACACAAACACCTTATGAGAAGTGGGGCATCATCTAGCTCACAGTTTGTATGTTGGTGTTGTTTTACCTGACATCGCAGGTTATTTTATATTTTTCTCCCCACGATTAATCCTAAGAAAATAGACCCCTCCTTTTTCGGCTGATGGCCAATGAAAGTAGATATCTTCCCACTAGCTAGAGTTCTAACCTCTGCGGAGGCCTGTGAGACGAGGCCGTAAGTGGTTATGATTCTATCACAATAAAAAATTTAAAAGTAACCGAAAATAGGGACATTACCATGTCCTGGTGTAAAAAATATATCGGCAGAGCGTACCCTGAAAGCGGACGTGAAAACCTTCAATATAATGAAATTCTCTTTATCTAGTAAAGACCTGTTTCCTATAATATTAAAAGGACGCAGCTCCTAAAATAAAGTTAATATGATTATTAAATTAATCAATTTTGGCATTCTGAACGGACCTGCACCTTGAAGAAGTTTTAAAATACTAGAACGGGTGGAATGGCTTGCGTGTTTCAGTCAGCTAAAAAGCCAACCTGTAGGTTTAACCAAATTAGTGGGGTCTATAGTGAGAAACCAGACTAAGACAGGTTCCCAAAAGAGAGCAGCAGCTCTTTCAATAAATGGCAGAAGACCGTGGGGGTCGGTATGACGCTCTGAGATACACTACTGCAATGTGAAAGTTAACGGGAAACCACTACATTACCTCCCAAATACACGCGTACCGAAAATGTTTTATAGTAATGGCATCCTTTGGGGTAAGAGATTCCGGAGTTAAAAGAAGCAGATATGGACACTGACCACAACATCGTAATTATAAGGACCGCACTTAAATTTACAAATTTGAAAAAAGTAACTGAAAAAAGCACTTTGACTTTCAAAAACTAAAAGATAAAGATATCTACAAAAGATTTGATAAAAAGTCAAATGTAGTTCTGAAAGACATAGGAAATATCTCTAATTACTAAAGAAGTAGAATCAGATTAGAATAATATTAAATCCAGCTTAGATATGGCGTCCCGAAGTAATATGGGGTATAAACAGAAAGAAAATAAGAGGTCTTGGGTAACAAAGGATATTCTGAATTTAATAGAAGAAAGATGAAAATACAAAAACAGACCAGACGATGCAGAAAAACAGCAATACCAAGCCATAAAAGGGAAATTATTCACAAATGCGAGAAAGCTAAAGAGCAATGGATTGATGAAAAATGTAAAAAGGTACAAACTAAGACGGAAATAGGAAAAACAGATGAATCATACATACCAACTAAAATGAATTTTAGGTATTTAAAACCGCACAGCAAAAATCTAAAGGGCGCGGGAGGAAACATCAATATAGAAAATGTAGAGAAACTTGTTAGATGGCAAAAGTATACAGAGAATTTGTGCGCAGTGCAGGAACTAGCAGCGCTAAAACAGGAGTCAGACATTGAAAAGGATGACTTATACTTAGAGATGAGTATGAGTTGGCATTAAAAAGTCTGAAAAATGGTAAGGCACCGGGTATAGATAGATTTACATCACAAGATTTATGAGGCGTATTTGCAGACAAATATTTTATAAATCATTAATGAACGACGCTCTTTAAAAATTGAAAGTGTATTTTACAGGTTTCATCTCCCTACAACTCAAAGTAATATACTGTTCACAAACAAAATATATTTGCTTATCTTTTTAGCGCGTACCTTGAATGGAGAGCAAGTGTTGACCTAATACATTTTTACTAGCCATTACAATTTCCTGCACATAAATAATGGACCAGACATGCAGAAACAAAGATTATTTCCATGCGTTACTACATCAGAACTTAAACAAATGGCGATTAATCCATTTTAAAGGCTGGTTCACCTTCTTGAAAACAACTTGCGTGGTATAATCTACATCATCTGATGCGCGCCAACCATAATCGGTAGTTTGAATCAATATCACGTTACCAAAACACACATAAGGGGTATTCGCCGTTCACTTGCTAGTTTATTCGGCTAATTCCAATCTGACTCCACCACCAATTACAAACGACCGTGCCTAGTGGGATTTTTGACAATGCGAAACCATAGGTGTCGTTACGTATCGTTATAAACTAGACGTTTATAAATAATACTTACATAACGGTTTGTAATTAGTGTAACCCATTCTATTGGATACTTAAAATCGAGAGTGACAATGATTCTTGACCAATAGTAAAACACAAGTTAAGCGTATAAATGATTAAAAATTGCGATATATAAAATTAAAGCGCTTCAAAATTTTGGCAGCAATGAGGGCAAAACGCGTCGACATGCGGCTTACTATTAATTCTTTTACTTTGTTTCGATATTCCACGTAAACACGAACGAAAATAGCAAAGTCAGTAAAGAAACTGTGCACACTGAATTACCGCAACAAAACAGGGAAAGAATGGTAGAATCGAAATCTAAAATTATTATATTTTTGGGGTTAGCTCAACATCGTCAGAGAGTAGGAGTCGGTGATGTAGAAAGAACACTTTAGAAACCTCAACAACAAAGAAATTTATTTTAAACTATTAGGTAAATATTGTACAACAAGGAATATTTATAGAGACCAGAAAACCACACATTTACGTAATCGTCCCGTCAACAAAAACTAAATAAAGCCTCATAGCATAATAATATACATTTGGTAAGCAAATATAATATCTTAGAATCTAGATATTTACATAATGCTTCCACTTAAATATATACAAAAGAAAATTAAACTTAAACTTTACAGTAATTCTAGGAAGAAAAATATACATAATTTATACATTCTGCATTGTGAAGTGCACCTCCTCAAGAAATAGTGTATCATTAAACTTAAACATCCTAACTTAAACAAGTCAAATGTTAACTGCTTTTAAATTAATGCGCAAGTTGTTGACGTTAATATCTATGCAAAAAGACAACAAAAACAGTAAAACGCGCTCTAACACAAACTTTGATTAACTAATTTTTAACTTGAAGAATAATTACAAAGTCGCTCGTGCATTGTGAACGTGAGTTTTGTAGCGTAGCGTTGGCAATTTACTGGATAATCATCAGTAATATCATTATGAACAGCAAATGAAATATCTAATCTTCACAGCAGCATCAAAAAATAACAAAAGCAGAAAACTTTGCCTTGAGCTATCGGTTTCGTGCTGGTATCATATTATGGATGGAAAAATGCGGCTGCATTTCTCTATGGGCTAGATGCTGGAAACACAAATTTAACTCGTATTAGCACAAAAGCATTTTTAATAGCGCAACTTTACCAGGATCTTTTACGAAAAATGAGCTCGGTGTGAAATGAATAGCTTTCAAAATCCTGTCTCTATTTGTAAGAGAAGAACCATGTAAGGGGATAGATATTTGGCTTCCAAAAAAATCGCCGAAGAATCACGTGTGCAAAATTCTCAGACACGGTTGCAAAAATCTACAGCTTGCCAACAAGGTGATAACGCAATTAACAAAAAATTTTTAAACCAAGGAAAGCAATCTTATTACTTTGAAACGTCAGATGGTTAAGTGACCTTATCTTTTAGAAGAAAGCTGTGCATTTATATGCAACTGTAATTAAAATGTAGTCATTGCAGGTGGTAGAATTTATTAGTGGCGACTTTGTGAAGTTTTCTAAGCAGCTGTTTGATTTTATAAGGAAAAATTTTATAGAGTAATTACTTAAGAAATTTTGTAAATTAACACTAATTTTAAATGGCAGGAAATCGAGCTTGTTAAGAAATTTTAGGGAGTTTTACAAATGAATGCAGAAAAAATTACCCGCAGGGTTTTGAGCGTGACAACTTTGTATTATTATTATTATTATTATTATTATTATTATTATTATTATTATTATTATTATTATTATTATTATTAATATTTGTATAATTGTACAAACTAATTTGCAGCAATAAAGTAACTAATTCCTTATAAAAAGCACCAAATCATAATAATATAGCATTATTGCTTTTCTGTAGCAAAGTGACCCAGATTTTGCAGCTCAATATTAAAACAAAGGCGTTCTTTTTATAAGATTCAAAATGCATTATCGTCATAACTATCTTAAGTTATGTTCTTATGACACAAATATTAAAAATTAAAACTGCCTTTTTATTTATTTCAACAATTATTTTAGCCTATAGGTATCATTTTTTCTCTCTGGTATAAATATGGACAGTTTTCGCCAAGTCAGTGCACAAAAATTCTTTCTTCTCTACTAAATTATGTTATTCGTGAAGTCACAGATACGTCATACATACTAGCACCACTCACTACTCTTGCACCTTATCTCACGTAATGCTTTTAGAAGTCCTTTTAATTTTTAACCTTGTCCACATAAAAATAATATTTTATCTATCAATAGTGTAACATTTTAGGTAATACCGAGTTCTGTAAAGGGATTTTGTTAAACCTCATTTAGTTATGGTTAAGGAACACTTCAGAACCGATTTTTATTAAAAAATCTTCATAAAAAAATTTATGGTTTATTTTGGCCAAGGCACAAGGTCATTCGTCCCCAAACTATAGGAAGGAAAAGTATTAGCGTTCCTTGATTATTTTCTTACCTTCATGCAATAATCTACTAATTAAAAAGTATTCATATAGGTAATAGAGACCTTGCTATGCGTATACATAAAGTCAGTTTTAATACAAATAATAAATTTTATTTTAGGTATTAAGACATTGTTTATATTAAGTGGTATAACTGTCTTAATGTCATATATGCAATCTATCATCGATGCAAGTCAAAGTAATATTTCCTCAGAAATTTCGAGTGTAATTATAGGAGCTATTCAACTGGTTATGGGTATTTCATACAGAAAGAAAAGATACTATGATAACCTTTATTTTTTAGCGCTTGTAGTTGCATTTATCGTGGATAGAATGGGCCGCAAACCCCTACTTATAACTTCCTGCTTAGGATGTGCTGTTGCTCTTATTGGTGAAGGAATTTACTTTTACATGCAAGATGGATTAAAAACAAACATCGAATATGTATCATGGTTACCTTCCACGGGTTTAATACTATTTTTTATAATGAGGCCATTAGGAGTTGGCACGGTAACTCCTGTCATCATTGGTGAACTATTTCCCTCTAATTTAAAAGGACACATCGTGATATTAGGAGGAATGTACACTTCTGTCTTGTCCTTTTCTGTTGTTAAGAGTTATGAAACAGTTTCAAGTGGTTTTGGAAGATACATTTATTTTTGGGTTTTTGCTTTAGTTAATGTACTGGGAGCTTTGTTTATTGGTTTTACGATTCCTGAAACAAAAGGTAAAACGTTATCAGAAATACAAGTGAACTTGAAGCATAAAAGTGCGTACAAAAAGTAAAAAGACTATTATAAACTCTATCCATTTATCTTCGTTTAATTTTCGTAATTACTATGTAATTTTATAAGCTATAAAATACATTAAAAAGTAAAATTTTGTAATGTTCTTTTAAAATTAGATTAAAGACGTATTACGTGGAGTTTCTACATTGGAATGATTCCGTTCTTACCTAATTAAATTCACACAATCCCTACTTTATTCACAGTCATTTAAATCGTCAATGATGATTATTATATTCCACAGCATCCTGTTATACGCCTAGACAAAGTTACTACAAAAATATGTGTAATTTTTGATGCAAGTTGTAAAACACGTACAGGGAATTCACTAAACGATATTTTACACACTGGTCCTAATTTACAGGCAGATTTATTTGTACTTTTATTAAATTTTCGTTTGTTCCCTACAGCGATGACCGCAGACATAAAGCAAATGTATTTACAAATTAGTATACTAGAAGAACAAATTCCTAAATTTAAAGTAAACGTATTAACGGTTATTGTCCAGTGTGACCAACTAACTTTATTATAGAAGTTAGCCCAACGTATTTCGCCTTGGAGTAAATTACTTCGAATAGTAGTATACACTTTTTGCTTTTTAAAGTTACTTTCTCGGTCGGATGTTATTGAAACATTCGATCTGATTGTGACAGAAACCTGTATTATTCGAACTGTTCAATCATTACATTTTAAGGAGGAATTACGCCGATTAAACAATTCTAAATTATCCTCCAAAAGTCTTCAAAAGTTATGCATTTTTATTGATGATAAAAAAATTGTTATGCTTAGAGGACAGACTATCTAGGTCTGCTCTTCCCTTTAAAACGCAACATCCCGCTTTATTGCCTAAAAGGGATTATGTTGTTAATCTTATAATAGATTATTATCACAAGATTAATTGTCACACGGGACTAACTCTTTTAATGTCTATTCTACGAAATCGCTTTTGGATACTTTCAGCAAGGAACATTGTAAGGAAAAGAATTCATATGTGCAATGCCTGTTTCCGCTTATATCTGTCTCACCCGTCACCAAAAATGGCTGACTTACTTCAGTAGTAGAATAGGCCGGTCTTGGCGCAAAGCTACCAATCCTCTCGAGCAGCCGATCCGCCCGATTGATATCTAACCTAGGTTATTTACATGTAAATTCGCACTATAAAGTTTTATTTTAAAGGGTTTTCTCATTGTTCCCTCCTTGTTCGCTCCTTGCTTCATTTTTACTTCCCACAATTCCTACCCTAAAAATCGGTAACCTAACCCCTTAAAATTTTCGAGATATCTCTCGGTGCTAAATTTAAAGTTTTCTTCACACTCTCCATTAATCGTGTAGCTATACAACATGCAAGCGAGATTTCGCTTGTACAGTGTGTCCCAAATTGGATGTATTAAATGGGTAACTTAGTTGTTATTAAAGATACAATAAAACTGTGTGCGCAGTCATGTGCCAACTTTTTGAGATCAATTCAATGGTGAAATCACAAATGAGCGATCTTCTTTTGTTTTCGAGTTATAGCCAAAAATTGATATTTTTAACAATTCTATTAATTCGTATAACTCGTTTGGTTACAAAAATATCCAAAAATACTGTAATAGTTTTTTATATGGTTTTTTACGTAGAATACAGTGGCGTACGCGAATATTTAATATTTATAATACTTTTGAGGTTATAATATAAACTTGCATTTTTAAATGGAAACCACAATTGGTTGTCACTTTATTTAAAAGCTCTTTTGACAGTTTTCAAAAATATATAGTTTAATATATTTATCTTTTCAAATGGCCGAATTATTCCATGTTTTTGGTATAATAAAATAATTTATTATATGGGTAATAAATAGTTGGCCGCGAAACAAAAGGTAAACAAAAAACGACAATTGTTTCTATTACAAACGTGAACGAGCTTCAATCATATCTATTGCACATGCAATAAATTGTATTGTTAGTTTGTAAGTGAAGCATCAGTCTGTTACTAAATGGCAAAATTTGAAAATTACGAAAATACGATATGCTAGTTGCATTTATTGAGTCTGCGAGAATTCCTCTATCAGTAAAAACTTTATATTTTAACAGGTAATTGTGTAACTAATAGCAAATAATATTACTATGTCGTTTGTAAATAATACATATACCCTGAAAGACAACAACCTAATATTAACATGTTTAAAAGGATAGATAGTAATTTACAACAGTTTGGCTGCTTTGTAAAACCTAGAACGAAACAGTATGCAGTTTTTAATTAAGAGCAAACTACTGTTTCAACCATAGCATGTGGAAACGAACCCAAGAACATCATGTAGGAAAATTGAAAGGAAATGGGTGTTTCTAAATCAGCAGCTTCAAGAATATTGAAGCGTAATAAATATCGACCCTATAAAATAAAATTATACATAGTTTGTTTCCCGACGATTTTCAAAAAAGGCGATTTTGTCAATGGTATCATTGTAAATGTGCTGCTACTAACAATTTTGGAAATAACATTATATGGTCTGATGAAGCACTTGCTGGTCGAATGAAAATACCTATCAAACATACGAGGCGTCAACAAAGCCGTTATGGTTTGAATATTTGTTGCTACATTGTTGGTGGCAAATATCAATACCATATTTTTGAAAACAATCATTCAACTTGTCGCTATATTGAAATTTTATATACCAACTTGCACGAATTACTGGAGGACATGCCTCTCGAAAAAGACAAAAGTGCGGTTCCAACAAGATGGTGCACCCCGTACAACGCTATAATTACTCGTGATTATTTAAATAGAGAATATCTCAATAAATGGATGGGTACGTTTGGACCTGTTCAGTGGCCGCCTAGATCTCCTGACTTGTCGATATTGGACTATTTCTTGTGGAATTTTTTTGAAAGAGGAAATCTATAAAACCCAGAACCATAGTATTGAAGAGTTGTGAAATTCAATTGAAGCAGCATTTCGTAAAGTTAAGGCGGTTTATTTATTAAATTCTATTAAGTCTTTAATAAAACGATGCGAACTTTGTTTAAGAGAGAATGGAGGTCAGTTTGAACAATATCTCTGAATTATCAGTAAATAAAACTATTGTAGTATTCCCATCTGTGTTCTAGTGTTTTATATATATTATGTGTGAGGGTGTGTGAAGATGAGGGTGTGTGTGGTTGTATGCGCATGCGTGCGTGCATGCGTGGGCGCATGCTTGTGTGTGTATGTTTGTGAGGGTATGAGGTGTGTGAGTATGTGTGTATTTGTGTATCCATATATGGATTATAGACTGTTTAAATGTGGATAGGAAAGTATAATTTTCAATTTAAGATGTAGTTATATTAATTTTTGTAATATATGTAGTTATGATATTGTATTCTTCTAGCTTTCAAACTTTGTTGTTTAGAGTGGTGTGGTACAATAATAAACTCTTGTTTTGTGTTTACCTTTTGTTTCGCGGCCAACTATAAATTACCAATACAATAAATTATTTTATTATACCAAAAACATGGAATAAATCGGCCATTTGAAAAAATAATTATACTAAACTATATATTTTTGAAAAGCTGTCAAAAAGAGCTTTTAAATAAAGCGACAACTGATTGTGGTTTCCATTTAAAAAAATGCAAGTTTATATTATAACCTCAAAAGTATTATAAATATTAAATATTTGCGTACGCCACTGTATTCTACGTAAAAAACCGTATAAAAGACTTCTACAGTATTTTTGGATATTTTTGCAAACAAACGAGTTATGAGAATTAATAGAATTGTAAAAAATATCAATTTTTGGCTATAACTCGAAAATAAAAGAAGATCGCTCATTTGTGATTTCACCATTGAATTGATTTCAAAAAGTTGGCACATGACTGCGCACACAGTTTTATTGTACCTTTAATAACAACTAAGTTACCCATTTAATACATCCAATTTGGGACACACTGTACAAGCTGAACAAACGTACCGGTCTCATTTTCAATGCGTAAAAAGATACTAGCCGCATACGCTTTCTGACTTGCATCAGCAAGCACATGCCAACTCCATGTACCTCCACATGAATCATTAGTAGCTAACCATCTAGGTATTTTTATATCGGCCAAAATAGGCAATTCTTTTAACCACATCAAGAATTTTTCACAGATGTTAACTGGAAGTTTTTCATCCCAACCGACTTCCAGACTCCAAGTATCTTTCAATAACAACTTTGGTATCAGTGTAAGTGGACAAGTGAATCCTATAGGGTCGTACAATTTATGACTGATCGACAATATGACACGCTTGGTGACGGAAGTTATATCTTGGATGTCTTCATTTACATTACAACATAGCGAATCTTCAATTTTGTCCCATTTCAATCCTAGCAAATTAACAGAAGGAACGTCTGTAACGTTGACAGTAGTATTAGTTGAGACACGTGTATGCTCCCACCTCCGTAACTCAAATTTAGCATCCATCATAATTTGGGAGGCTTCACAAATAAACGTATTCAACTGGCTTGCCGTTCCAAAACTAGTCACACAATTGTCCACATAAAATGTAGATTTCAACAGAGAAGCGGTTTTAGCGAACTCGCCAGAAACTGAATTTAAATGGTGACCAATACACGCTCCAAGTAGAAAAGGGCTGCAGGTCACACCGAATACGACACGCTTGTGTCGGTACTTCACCATTTTGTCCATTTGGGAATTTTCCCACTACAGGAATCTAACAAAATCACGATCTTCACGTGCCAGGCTAATCTGCAGAAAAGCTTTTCTAATGTCTGCTGTAACACCAAACCGGTACAACCTAAACCTAAGTAACAATTCTGGTATAAGCTCTATCAAATTAAGTCTTTGCTCAAGACAGTCATTAAGAGAAGGTGCACCCTTCTCGTGGGATGAGGCATCGAATACTGGCCTAATCTTAGTAGTCTCACTACTAGTTTTAATCACCGCTCTATGTGGCAAATAGTGCAGAGAACTCACAATTTCTCCAGCGGGAACCTTTTCAATAATTTCTTCAGCTTCCCATTCATCAAATATTTGATTATAGGTTTGAAACATGTCCGTATCTTTAAGTCTCTTGGACATAGTAATTAACCGTTTTTCTGCTATAGCCCTATTGCTAGGTAAAACCAAACGATCTTCTACCCATGGCATACGTACCTCGCAACGTTTCTCTAAATCTCTAGATACAGTCTCGTTAAAATGGACTAATACACTTTCCTGCACTTCAACTTTTGTCTTCTTATCTACAGGATCACGAATGCCTATAGTCTCCAAATTCCACAAATCTGTGATGGTTGCACTGTTAACATACAGTGAAACAACCATTAAAGCTGCATTTTCAAGTGGGTTAACATCAGGCACTTTGCCCATAAGGGTCCAACCTAGCTTCGTTTCAACAGCAATTGATCCACTCTCTAATTCAAGAATTCTTCCGGTTAAAACATTACCAGCAACATCTGCCCCAATCAACAACTCAATTTCCGGGCAGTGCTCCCCAACATCCGAAAGACTGATGTTATGCCTACGAAGCTCATTCAAAAGTGTTTCGTTCCGTAACCGTGGAACCGCACCACATATTAACGGTTGATCTAGGGCCTCAAATGAATATCGAAAAGATTCGTTAAGTGAAAAAACGGTAACTGTATAACGATTATGAACTTTCGGTTCCGAGGCAACAGCGCCAAGCACAATATGACTCAGGTGTTCTTTACCAATAGGGCGCAAGCCAACAGACCTTGCGGTCTTCTCCAAAATGTACGTATTTCGTGAACCTGTATCAATCACCGCTCGAATATTACGCTTGTGGCCACAACCAACTAATTTAACGATGACAGTTTGAAGCAACACATGTTTACTATTCTGTACCGCCATTACACTTGACGTGCTAGCGTTAGTTGTATCTGCTACCACTAGTTTTTTGTCCTCCGATATAAGAGATCGACTAGGCGTTAACTCTGGGCACAAGACAATATAATGACGAGCCTTACATAATGGACATCTGACATTAGCTCGGCATCTTTTTGAAAAATGACCAGATTTTAAACACTGAAAACATAGTTTCTTTTCACTGATGATTTTCTTTTTGTCTTCTAGCGGCAAAGAAGGTGCCTTAAAACAATCATGGCTTAAATGTTGCTTACCACAAAAAATGCAAACACTTTTCCTTTTCGTCGACTCGTCTAACGATAACAAATCTGGGGTTGTGTAGACATCTTCAGTTCTACCACGTTTGACTTTATTAATGGATTTTTCAACTGGTTGAAAACTACTTCTTGCTAACAAAACACGTTCTTTCCCGGCAACCTCTTCCCGCAAAAATTCCATGAGATCGTTTAAGCGATTAGAGACATCATGACCTTTTCCTGTTGTATACTTCCTCTCCCAATTTCGCAAGACCTCTTCAGGGAGGCAAGATTCCACTAGAGGATTTAACAATATAGAATACTTGTCGGTAGTGATTCCTAACGTTTTCAGCGCACGCAACTGTGACTCTAATCGGTCGTACAAAACGGTCAAGGAAGTTTTTTCCTTCGGGTGTATTGCGTTGGCAACAAGCCGTAACAATTCACGCGCATACATCTCAACTAAGACATCGTGACGTCCAAACCTGTTTTTTAACTGCTCAACAAGCAAGGGATAACTTTCCGCTGTAGCAAGGAAACTTTTGCAAATCTCCCGCGCCTTCAAACCAGGCTCGGTTGATTGAAGCAAATATTGAAATTTATCGACGTCAGGTATGGTAGGGTCTTCATGAATTTTAGAGAATTGCCCCCAAAAACCTAACCATGACTTAACATCAGAATCAAACCTTTTTATTCCTAAATTCGGGAGTTTAAATTTTCGTTCTACATTTCTGTAACCATTTTGCGGTGCAGCTGCACGTACCTGAACAAGATGTTGCTTTGCTATCAGAATGTCTCTATATTTACACTGAGACTCCATTTCTTCGAGGAACTTTTCCTCTGACAAATTTTCATCGGCGCTCATAACTGCCGTAATTTGTTCATCAACTTTAAACATTAACGTAGACCTATCCTCCAGCTTACACAACAATTCTCTAATATTTATCAAATCTGCATTCTGGGACAATGCAACCAACATAGCTATTAAGGCCGCCAATACGGCAAAACAAAAGAAGCATATTAAATCAGCTCGTATTATATCAATTCTTAAAACAGGAGGTTTTCTACCACTGATACCAATTTTTGCAGGCCTAAGCGCCCTTAGTACTCTTACTGGAGGTGCAGCTGCTGTTGTAAAAGCAGTTTCAGATACTAAAATAGCTAAGCAACAACTAGCGGAAAAACAACGTCATAACAAGGCAATGGAGGACATTGCAGTCGGAAACGGCATGTACATCAAACCTTATAAAAAAGGTTTTGGTCTTTTTTTAGCCCCTGCAAAACCTCAAAGGAACGCAACTTGATTTTACCTAATCGAGCACTAAGCAATGTAGAATTAATAGAGTTTGGTAAGCAATTAGAAGTACCATATTTCCGTGGAGTGTTCATGAGAAACAATCTTCCCAAGAAAGTTAATTTAAAAGAATGTGGTTTAATTAATTTAGATGGAATAGAAGGTTTAGGCACGCATTGGACCTCATAAAAAGTACGGTAGTAGCGCTATTTACTATGACAGCTACGGAAACCTGCGACCGCCAACAGAGTTGATAAGTTATTTGAATAGCGGGGGTAAATGTAAAATTCTTTATAACATTAACCAAGAACAATCGTACGATACTGTGTTTTGCGGTCATTTATGCTTACAATTTCTAAGTAGTACATAGAACTGCGTATGAAGTTGTCATGTCGTACACTTTTACTCTAACAAGAAACACTTCAGTTTTAACAAGCAACTTTAATCCGCCTATAAACTTGAATAATGATTCGGAGTACGTATTAGGATTAACAAATTTTGAGTCTTATAACACATAGAAAAATGAATAAATAATAAATTTTATTATGAATCTAACGGAGAATTCATATAAATACCTGAAGGTGCTTATGAGATTAGAGAAATTAATAAATATCTTCAAAAAGCTTTAGGTGATAAAAGATAGCATGGTCGTATGGAACAATCACGAAGCGCTAGAAAGACGCCAGTGTATATAGAAATTGCAGCTGACAATAATACACTTAAATGTAGTATTAAATGTAGTCTAGATGTGGATTTTACCAAAAAGGATTCAATTGGTTCTCTACTTGGTTTCAATCCGCGAAAATTGCTAGCATATGTCACGCATCAAGCAGACTACGCGATCAACATTTGTAAAGTGAATGCAGTTTTAATCGATTGTAATATTGCAAGTGGATCCTATTTAATTAGTAAACCAGCCCTGCAGGTTTTAAAACAGGTAACAGATTTCGTAAATTGGGCACGCATTGCACTACGCTGTTTTTTAAGGCTCTCTAAATTAGCGATTTCTGTTTGATCATGCACGGATCAACACTCAGCCGCAATGTGTCGGCACTTTCCGTCCTGTCACGGTCGCCAAAACATGTAAGAAGACTTCCAAACTACCCGTTCTGAGCTTCTTAAGACACAAGCTCGGAACACAGCGCTTTCCCAAAATAACTCAAAATAATTTTCTGATAGCTAATTTATATATGTTTAATAAACTGACATTTTACAGACTGACTAACTTACGCCTAATCTTTTAAAACAGAACAGATAAACATGACAATTTGAACACCCAGAAATATAGAGTCGAACATACACTCATATCATCTTATCTGTTTCGCTCATCCATTGAACAAAACAATGTATTTTTGTATTTTAAAACAACAGTTAAAATTTTAAGGAACACTACTTTAAATATCAAAACGCACATGTATATTTTACTTTTACGTCACGATTTGTTTTTCGAGACATTAAAGTTAAAATTTATAATTATCATTATTCAGTTATGTAGAATTATTTCATTTGCTATCAAGTTTTTGTTATAAAAAAGTGTACCTGGAGCTTAGTAATGTTGGGAACCACTACCATGCAGGCACAGATTTAAAAACGACCGAAGACCATAGATTAGGTATTAAGATAACAATACAATTGTCTACCATTTTTACAAATAACCTAATCTACATAAATTCCATGGACACGGTAGTGACATCCGAAGGTTTACTCGTTTCTATAACAATAACAATAGGTTTGTGTACCGTGCCGTATTCAAAGCACTAGCACCATTCTTGACATCTAAATAGTAACCATTTGTTATGTATTAGTACAAGACGGTCTAACGATCATAAATAGTAGTGATAAACCTGGAGTACACTGCAAAACAGACAAAGGTAATACTCAAATTGTACTATTCTAGAAAAACTGCTTTAGCTTAGTTTCAAACCTGTCAATACGGCAAATAAAATACTATAGAAAATAAGATTAAGTGTTCATAATATAATATACGAGCAACGTAAAGCAATCTATAATAATTGAATATAAGATCTTGTCATTTAATAATTTTCTAAATCCAAGGCAATTAATTCATTAAAAAAATCCAGACTAAAATTTATAAAAACGTTTCAAACGGTATTCATCGCTTGATTTTTTGATCTATTTTTATTATAAATTTGATTGATTTCTGACTTGATGTGAAATAACATTGCATTTACTATTTGTTGTTTATATTGTTACAAGTTAAAAACCCTACACAAAAGATTTTAGTGAATAATTAATTTTTATTTAGTATTGATTTTGTGACTTTTTCAATCTATCTTTATATTTTCACCATTTCTATTGGCAAGCTTCTATTAATCAAGACACTATTACACCCCGTCCGCGCCGGTACGCGAGCCACTACGTTAGTTGGTATCAATATTAGATAATGTAAAAATTGACGCGCAAATTATAGATGACGTCACACGATATGCGAATTATTCCAATACAATTAAAAGTTATACAAATTTTAAAGAAAACCCCAACGGGGTACTCACGTGAACATGTAGGGCTTCTTGCAGAATTACTCCATAATGTCGGCAGCGGCTTCGCTAATCTTTCGGGCGTTGGCTGCTTTGTTGATCTTTCGGGCGTGGGAATTCTTAAGCCCCGGTTGAAACCAAATTCGATTGTCTTTTTCCTATATGTAGGGATCGACAGAAAACTGGTATAAGGGACGATAATCAAAGATAAGGGCAAAAGGAACCTACATAACAAAGAAGGACCCGATAAGATACCAGACAACTACACTTGTTCACGTCTCGGAGGCTAGTCCAGACACGTATCCGGAAATCCACCACTTGCCTTCTTGGCCCACCGCGTCGGCGCAAATCTCGCGCAACGCACCATCTGAAGTGACGGAAATACGCACACGTCCTTTTAAATTTATGGCGCACAATTCTTACAAATTAAAACTTAATTGAGAATGTCTAGTGCCGATTTCGGCACGTAACAATCACGACAAAGCCATAAAAAAAACTTAAAAAAAGAAAATGACCTTTAGCTCAGTAACATCTTAAAATCTAAATCCTAACTAACCTACATAAAGCCTAACTTAAATCCTACAAAATGTTTATTTGAGACGCCACCTGGTTTTTTCCGACCGATTACACGTCTTCCGGATTACCAGAAAACGGAAAAGTGCACACACGAGTCTTTGGTGTGGCGCAGTTATAATCGACAGCACAAATGTGTCGGGGAGCATAAAACACTACTTAAACTAAAACAAATGCGGCAGGTCGCCTAACCTATATACTAAACTAAAGATAAGATTACAGTTTCCTAAGTGCAGACGCACATGAGCGTTGCATCTAGACTGTTTCTTCGTTGGCAAAAAAATGCCCAAATTTAAAAATGTTCAAAAGAATGAGTTACTCTACACTCTAGCAAATTTTTAGTTACTGGTACTCTGGTTTAATAAACAATACACATCAAAACTTGTCCATGACATGCTTGTGAATCAACAAATTTACCAAAAATACCACCTTACTAATCCCTTACATTGCTAACCTAACAAATTACATTTCTACCATCAGGTTAACTTTTCGCTTAATATTCAAGAAATATAATTCCCACGTCTGGTCATAAATACTAAACGTTAGGAAGATAAAAAGATAAAACTAGATCTCAAGTTATTATCGAAGATAATAGATAAGATAACGATATTGAGCTTAAGTTATTATCAAAGGTAATAGGTAAGATAACGATATTAAGCTTTAGTTATTATTAAAGATAATAGGTAAGATAACGATATTAAGCTAAAGTTATTATTATAGGTAATAGGTGAGAGAACGATATTAACTAAGGTTATTATCAAAGATTATTATCAAAGATAATAAATAAGATAAAGATATTAACTTAAGTTATTATCAAAGATAATAGATAAGATAACAATAGAGTGACTCCGTAGAGCCGTTATACAGGTAAGTTAAGACATACAAGTTAAAAAAAAATTCTACACTAACGAATGCATCCACTGCGATAATAAAATCAGACTAAAGTCGAAACAACAACTTAAAAGTATCGCTACAGATACATTCACACGAAAGCAAACTGTTGCAAGGTAATTTTTTTTTAAAACGTAACGCCCTAAACACTCAAAAATGCCTAATTATAAGCCGTTAAATACAGACACACTGTCCCAATATGCTAAAACAACCGAGAATTTAATAAGATATCAATAAAAAGCGATAGCACCTCACCACGAAGTTCAATAAAAAACAACGAAAAAAATATTTATATGTTATGATGACTTAGTAGAAAAAGAAACTAATAATGATATACAATAATGTGGGCGACTGTAATAATTCAGAGGAAAAACGCATGAAATAGAAAGTCCTAATTTTTTGCAACTGCGAATATGAAGTATTTCTTACAATGGCATAGGCCGCGTTTCCTATGTGAGCCCAAAGAAGAAAGCATCCACTTTAACATCAGCTCAAACCAATCATAAAAATTCAATGAGTTATTACAACCAAAGTTACAATTACCACACAATTAAACGATGTAAGATAAATACTGAAAACAAAATAATCTGTTGTAGAAAAGGTGCAAGATTAATTAAATGAAACGACAGAGTTATACTGTGGAATCTAGAGAATAACCGGATATATAACTAACGGTAAGTTCAAGGAAAAGTCAACCAAAAGCAAAAAGATAGGTACTTTAAGGTAAATAAGTTAAACGTGTAGACGGTATATGCTGTAGAAGAGAAGGAATAAGTAATTAAAGTTAATTAATTGATAGTGGGAGCTAAAAACATTACATAAATCGTTAAGGAAGTAAAACATGAAAAAATTTAGAATGTACGTAGGGTTGAACAATTTTAAAGATAATTTTATGCCATCTAGTGTAGTTTAAATCGATATGTGAAGGGATAACAGTAATCAAAACTCAATTCGCTGATAAAATTGTTGAAGAACGGAAGGATATCTTGTAACACATGTACTTGCTATGATGAAAAGCTTTCGTTTGAGTTTCACCTAGACTAATGAAGTGAAATTCCAACATCATTCTTAAAAAAATGATTCACAAATTACTAGAGCGACAAACTTACCAACCAAATTTCGTCTAGATTTACAATGCTGTGCGACCGGTCCTTGACGGGTCTCGTCTAGACTTACAAAGCTGAGCGACCCATTCAAATTGCAAATCTCGCTTAATAGATCTTAAAATGTTGCGTTGGAATATCGATATATCTAAAAAAATATGCTATCAAGACAAAATCATACTCGCTACACAAAAGAAATATTCTACGATACATGTATAAAGAGAACAGTATTCCAAATTATTAAAATATTCTTTTGATATCGCGGAAATTATCAACAACTATCATAAATGAGCTTAGATACAAAACGTTAACAACAACTTGATTATTGCAATGTTTAGAGAAGCAGATATATTTATTACAGCATTTTGAAAGGTAAAAGGTATAGTTGGATAATTGTGTTAACTGTATTTGAAGAGAAAATTTCTTTAAAATGGGATTTATAGGTTATAGTTGTTTAAATTACTGAGAAAACACTTTTAGCACGATATCGAAGCAAGATAATGTTTAAGGGAACAAGTATAACAAGATTACGTTACTATAACGTTTTAAAAGGTGTACTAAAAACTTAATTGGTTGCGTTAACTATATTTGGCAGCAAAATTTGCTTTAAAAAGAATTTGTAATTTATAATTGATTATTTAGGTTATAAAAAGACACTCAAAATTATAGAAAAATACATTATATACGTGTTGTTTAAATGGTAGCTTTAAGAAATTACTCTCAAAATCAAGTTAAGATTGGCCCAAAGAAAATTTCAAAAGTAAAGTGATTATTTAAGTAAAGTTGACGACAATGTAAAAGATTTTTTCCTCTTCTTGTTCATAATGGATAGAAAATAAAGCTATTTACTTATAATTAGAAATACTTACAGGCAAAATTATATAATCCAAACATCAGAATTAGGTTATGTTGGTTTAACCCTTCAGAAAAGGTTATTTCAGCTTCTTAGTATATTAAATTAAGTCATTATCTAAAAAAATTTAAATTAGAAACACTATTTTTTAAAATATTACGAGAAATACTTGGGTTAGCAATACATTGTAAAAAAAATATACCAGAAAAATCAATATTCAATATGGCCACTGATGTTAAATTAGCCTAGCAACTGTCATTTCACTTTATTTCATTAACGTTGCTTAGCAACACAGTGCTACCACCCTAAATTTTATAAGTTAATAGATATTAAAAATATTCATAATTATTTATTTTTTAAATGAAAAAGATACAAATATAGTTAGTTAATACATTATAAGGTAGAAAACAAATCATTCAACCTGAAAAAACGGTTTAATGCGCCACTATTACACCCCCTCTGCATCGGTACGCAAGTCACTACGTCAGTTGGTAGCAATATTAGATAATTTAAAATTGACGCGCAAATTATAGATGACGTCACACAATATGCGAATTATTGCAACACAATTAAAAGTTATACAAATTTTAAAGAAAACCCCAACGGGGTACTCACGTGAACATGTAGGGCTTCTTGCAGAATTACTCCATAATGTCGGCAGCGGCTTCGCTGATCTTTCGGGCGTCGGCTGCTTCGCTGATCTTTCGAGCGTGGGAATTCTTGAGCCCGGTTGAAACCAAATTCGATTGTCTTCTTCCTATATGTAGGGAACAACAGGAAACTGATATAAGGGACGATAATCAAAGATAAGGGCAAAAGGGACCTACATAACAAAGAAGGACCCGATAAGATACCAGACAACTACACTTGTTCATGTCTAGGAGGCTAGTCCAGACACGTATCCGGAAATCCACCACTTGCTTTCTTGGCCCACCGCGTCGGCGCAAATCTCGGGCAACGCACTATCTGAAGTGACGGAAATACGCACACGTCCTTTTAAATTTATGGCGCGAAATTCTTACAAATTAAAACTTAATTGAGAATGTCTAGTGCCGATTTCGACACGTAACAACACTATGTATATTTAATCAAATTTCTCTTATGAATGATTTAAACAAGGTCAATATCGTCTCTCACCAGATAGTAAAACCATTCCCCATTAAATGATTGCTTCTGGCGTAAAATCATCTACTACCTCACCCTGCTCAAGTCCTACTCTCCTCATTTACCGCCTTTGCTTTAATGGACGTAAGCTTAATCTCGTTACCATCTCGTATAGATTCAACCCTTAGTCGTTTAATTTATCTTCTATCGATTTAAAACAAGCTTGCTTCAAAATCCTTTTTGAATTAACTTCTAGGCCTAAAATTGCATTCTGAGTACATGACAGAAGCTTACATGAATATAACTTCATGCCATTTGGCTTATCAAATGCAGCGCAATCATGGAATCGGAAATTTTGCCGCCGCTGACTCTCCGTCGCTAATTCGTCATCGCCGATTTGCCGTAATGTGACAAATCGCATCGCCTTTTTTGTCACCCCCGCGCCGGTTTACAGTCGTTCTGCAGTTTAGCTTTGGGAGTGGAACGAGGAAGAAGACCTACTATGCCGCAGGAAATGACTTGCCAGGGATAGAATGGTTTGGCCTTATACTTTTTCGGCTCTAACTTAAGACCTTCGTCCTTTAATTCTTGCAAGGAACGAACAATAGGCAGTTGGGTTATATAAAATGGGGCAACGTTAATGGACACAATATCTAACTGAAGATCTTCGAATATAGCAGCGTGCCGACGAAACAAGGAAGTCATATATGTTAAATAGTCAACAAAACTTTTCCGCGGACCCTGCACCCTACGCAAGATATCATCAATTAGTCTTCGTTTGTAATCAGGTGGTTCAAAATGACGTACCAGTAAATCAGCTAAAGTCCGCCAATTAGAAAACCGATGACGGTTACACCGGTATCATAGTAAGACTTTCGACTTGAAGAGCACTGCTTGTTCAAATAATTGGGATTCAGACACGTTACGGGCGATCTAAGCTCTTCAGCCCTGTCAAGAAAGTCGTGTACAGTAAGAACGTTAGTCACCACTAAATTTCAGATTCCATTTTACTACAAGTTGCAAACAGGATTTACCAAGTGGGCTAAGAACCTAAAGTGACGACTTTCTGATTGAAGGGTGGTCGACATATCGAGAGGGTTTACGTTGGGAGCTATGGCTGCAAGATTCGACACTGCAACCCTGACCGCCATGTTATTAGATTCGGAAGGGAGTTGCTCCAAACTGTCCAGTAAAGTAAGGAGTCTTGATTGTAAGTCGACGCAAAAAACTCGCTGCTCGAGCGGTAACCTTACAGAGGAAAGGAACTGGATACGTCCTGTTACAGACGGAAAAGCTACTAAGTATATATTTTTCAGTAAAATTATAAAATGGGGGCGGCCTGTAAAACAAAAATTAAAGGAGGTCACCGGCACTAGCTAGCGGAAGCTCGTGGATCATATAGAGTGTTAAAATTTTGCAGAAAGGGTTAAATTAATTTATAATATACTACAAAAAAAATTTGGCACTTACCTTTCATAAATATTGTGGCTTAATGACAATTACCAAAGGCGCCAGACAAGTCGAGAATGTCCAAATGTTCGTGCAAAACCTTGAGAGACTGTCATCCCAAGGAGGACAATTGTTCCTTTTAATCAACTCCTAACTTTTTTACTACTTATGCAACTTCCATGATCAAAAAATAATAAAAAAAACTATTGACTTAATCAACGGCAAACAAAACTATTTAATTAACAGAGCAATAAACGTGAACCTCTTTCATTCGGAAATTCATTGATTTTAATTTAGAAATTTAGATTAAATGGTGATATGGAATTATGATAATTTTACGTACATGAGTAATTCCCAAACATTGTATATGAAAAAAAACTTATACTATAAATTTTACACTAAATTAATCCTACGGTATATGGCCAAAACGTCCTAACAAATAAATTAACTAAAAATTGGTCATGCTACTTAACTATAAAAACTTACTTACTAAAAATTGTCCATAGTTTGATGGCTTACCTTCCAACGTAGAACAGCTCTTAAATTGGGGGAGAGAATCTCGCTTGCTGCTCTTGTTGCTTGTAATTTTTAAATAATTGAATGGCACACGAACCCGGCAGGATCTTGTTGACAATATAATTTAACTTGTGCGTCACATGCCTACAAGCTTTTTATTATAACTTTATATCACTATAAATCCGCGAACATACGGGCGTAACCCTCGCCAACTGGAAGAGTTAATTACTCTTTTCCACTTTCACTATCGTGAAACTAAGTGAAATATCATACTATATCTATGATGCCGGAGAACGCTACCCGCAAACTTCTGTGCCTACGTTTCTACCTTTAGACCACGGACAACCCCATTGGAAAATCTCTCTTTTTGCTAAAGCTTTAAGTTATATAGATTAATTCCTACTCTAACCATTATTTATGTCATATTTCTGTTATCCAATGACTGAACAGAACTTCCCCAAAAACAAGATTTTAGAAACCAAATCCAACCGCTTTTGAGATGAGGGTCACGGAAGCAATTATTTTTCTAAGGGTTTAAATATAATGTATCTTCTTGAAATTTTAATTACTTAATTGTGGACCATGCCTGTGGGCGACAGTGGTCTGCCATTAACAAAAGACCCACTTGAACCGAAATTGATTTTAAATACAATGGATGTCTCCAGACTACTTAAAATTATTTGCAATCTTTGAACACATCAAATTGGAAAAATAGTTTGGCTATTTTCAGTGTTTCGTTTTCTATAACCCTTGCCAATCAAAGAAATTATTAAGAAAATTAAGCTTTTCAACAGAAAAAAGCTTTTCTTTATTTACGTTAAAAGGTACTATTCCATTTAATTTTATCAGATTTGTCAATCTGTAACCGACCTAAGCTTTAAAAGGATTATCGTATTTGACTTGCAAGGGTAGAGCTTTAAATTATAATTACAGCCGCTGGAATTTATAATAGTTAAGCCTTAAGCTATTTGTAAATCTGTTCTTTTATGAGGGATGCTAACTAAAATATAAAAGTAATTTATTGTGGAATTTTTGTCTATAAGTCATGCAAATTAATGAATTTTAATTAATTAATTAATCTGTTTATTAGTTAACATTACAAAATAATGTTACAGTCCTAATACGTGTAGGAGTCGTGAGCGGATGGTAGCGACGGATGAATCTGAATTCGCAAAGTTACCACTCAATTCTTCCAATTTGCTCTCAATGGTTGTTAATTTGACCTCAGGATTTATCTCATAAAGTGAATCAATGAAGGCTTTATCGACTGATTCCACCTTAATCAAAACGCAAAGACGTGTCTTCAGGTATTCGACGGTGTCTGTGGCGGAAACAGGTGTTTTTCTAATCAAAAGTTCAAAGGTAAATTCGTCTTTGCATAACCGAGATATGTCCATTGTAAAGCCTGCCATTTAAATACGTTCAATAAATATTACAGCCAATAGAATATGTTAAAATATACGCGAAGGTAGAAATTGCAATCCCAACGTACTCAATTGAAACAAATAGAATTTAGCAAAACTAACAGAATTGGAGCAACAAAATAGAATCTAGGAATAGATATAGGGTGCCAGTGTTTTCAAAAAAAAAAAAACGAATCGCCAGCGAAAACACAATACTGGTAACTCAGCATAAAGAGAAATCTTTAGTAAATCACAAAGTATCGAACAAGGAACAATAAAACAAATGCAAGAGGAATTTTATCAGTATGAAACGGTATATATAACATTTATATCGCCTCCGGTATTATTAAGTTCATTGTTAGGTGCTTTACATTGATTATTATTAAAATTGTTGTGTTAGGAAATTAAACGTAGTGAGGTTAACTTTCATCTTATGTTCACGCTATAAATAAAACGCTATAATAATTTCAGTAATAACATAATCTCTTCAAGGAAGATATGTTAGCTTTCATTACACTATAATTAACATGCAAGCATTTGTGATTATTAATTTGTATGCGTGCTTAGAGACAGCTGCAAAAAAAAAGTGTTAAATTTAATCACGTCGAATAAGCAAAAGATAATTACTCAGATCCTTTTAGAAGTGTAACGCTTGTTGTTAACCAGTGATCACAAAGTATTTTTTAGTATCCCTAAGTATTGAATTACGCAGTCGAGTAATGAGCTTTGTATATTTTTAGTTGAAAGTGCAGCGCTCAAGATTTTTAATCAAGAAGTCTACGGATAAATTACGTTTAACAAACAATAGTTAATGCAAACCTTAATTACCTTTCTTTTCATACTATAACTGTTCCCCTTCCTTCAATTCTACAGCACTGAATTGTTGATTTTATGATCCATTAAAATAAAGCACGAGATATATGCAATTTATAATAATATTAATATAACAAATGATATAAAAACCTTTTGGTATTAATTAAAAATTGTTTTTGTTTTGTTTTTGTTAGTTACAACACCATGAGTGTCATTGTGTAAACATATTCTTAAAACGTTTTTGTAATAAATCTTAGTAATATTTTCGAGGTGGGCATTTGACATTTTTATAGTGTTTATAGTTTATAGTTTGTGTTTAAAACAAAAACGTCTATTGATTTGAAAAAAACGAATATGTAGTACTACCAAATTGTTTTTGTTCTACTAGTGACTATAAGTGATAAAATATCTTGTGTACACTGATCCAATCAATCAACAATCTGGGGTATCACATCTAACAATAAGCTCAGATCATCTTTATAGAAGAGCAAAAATCAACATAAAACTATTTGAAACACATTCCTTGGTTGCTCGACAATTTTTGCTCTGGCAACACTGGACGTGCAAGCAGTCGATGTTTTCTAGTCTCACTTTTTTATTTTGATTACTAATATAGCTCCTCCTCGCGCAGGTTTTTTCAAGGTCACCCGCCACGAGATAATAATACTACTATAGCATCCTTAAAGTATTGAGTCTACGGGTTAAACAAATGCAGTGCAGTGCAATGCGGATCAAACACGATAGTGTTTTTTTTTAATTGTGCGCATTTGAAATTTTGGCAATTACAGAAATAATTGCGGCCAACAGCGTACCTCGTCTGTGTGGAAGGAATAAGAAATATTGCAGAAGTGTTTGTATATTTAGTTACAAATTACTTGCTTATATCACGTATATGTATCAAAGACATTTATAATTATCTTTGAAATATAACCAGCATCTGTTTGAGTTAATGTTATTTCAATTATATAAACCCCGAAAAATTCAGGTGTATGTACAGAAAAAGTTCGAAACGAAACGTTGAGTAGGAATAAAGGTTTCCGAAAAGCTGGAACGAATTTTTAAGTAAACGAACGGTTTCAGAAATATAGCAAATTTTAAGTAGAAAAAAAGGTTTCAAAATCGGGCCCCACGTTGGGTTTGCCAAAATTTATGTTACCGTATTCCGCACAAACACGAAAGAAAACAGTAAAAGTCAGTATAGAAATCGGTTACACCGAATACCGCAACAAAACAGGAACAGAGTGGTAGGATTGGGGCTAGCTCAAAAACGTCGTACATATTGGAAACCTCAGTAAACTATATTGTCAACATACAATCTCGAAAGGCTATCTACAAAACAACAGAGAAACCAATAATTTGCGTAATCGTTTGTTACAACGTAATCGTAAACAAAGCGTCATAACATAAAATTATAAAATAGGGGAAGCAGATATAACGGCTTAGAATCTAGATACTTACTTAAAGCTTTACCTAAATATATACCAAAAATTAAACATAAACTTTACAGTAATTCTAAGAAAAGAAATATACATATTTTTACAATCTGCATTGTGAAGTGCATCTCTCAAGAAATAGTGTAACATTAAACTTATACACCATAACTTAAATTAATCAAGTGTTAAATACTTTTAAATTGATGCGCAAGTTCTTTACGTTGATATCTATGCAAAAAGAGAAAAGAACCAGTAAATCGGGCTCTAGCACAAACTTTGATTGACTAATTTTTAACTTGAAAAAAGATTACATAGTCGCTCGTGCATAGTGAACGTGGTGTTGGCAATTTACTGGATAATCATGAATAATAACATAATAAACAGCAAATGAAATGTCTATTCTTCACAGCAACATCAAAAAATTACGAAAACAGAAAACTGTACCTTGAACTATCAGCTTCGTGCTGGTTTCATCTTATGGATGGGAAAATGCGGCTGCATTTCTCAATGGACTGGATGCTAGAACCACCAACTTAACTCATACTACCACCAAAAGCATTGTCAAAGCGCGCCTTTACAACATGTCTTTTCGGTAAGAAGATGTTGTATTCAATGTCTCCTTTTCAAAGCCCGGGCTCTATTTTATAAAAACAGAACCATGTATGGGGGTAGATGTTTGGTTTTCAAAACTTTTACCAAGGATTAAGTGTACAGAATTGTCAGACGACAACTGCACAAATACAAACTGTAACAGCTTGCCAACAACGAGATAACGCAGTAACAAAAATTTTTTAAACAAAGGAAAGCAATCTTATTACTTTGAAACATCTTAACAGCTGCATGCTGACATGTAACAAACCCATTGCAAGTGTTCATTTACTAGGCAGATGGTTAAGTGGCCTTATCTTTTAGAAGAAAGCTGTGCATTTATGTGCAACTGTAATTAAAATGAAGTCACAGTAGGTGGTAGAATTTACTTGTAACAGCTTTGTAATGTGGAGTTTTCTAAGTAGCTGTTTGCTTTTATAAAGCAAAATTTTATATAGAATAATTACTTGAGAAATTTTATAAATTAACACTAATTTCAAATAGTAGGAAATCGAGTTTGTTGAGAAATTTTAGGGTGTTTTAGATGAATACAGAAAAAACTACTTGCAGTGTTTGTAACGTAACAAGTTGGTATGTCAGATACGTTGAAGTGTAACTCGCAGCTCGGTATAACAGAATGGATAACGCAAATACGCTTCATACTATTGTAAGTTTAAATAACAACATTTAATATTGTTACCTACATGTATGTTTCGATGTGAGTCCATTGTTGACACGGTTCAAGATACAGAAGCTGTATGTATAGTCTGGACCTGCAGGATTCCAAGCGGGCACTATACAACAACAACGTAATGTAAGAGTTAGTTCACCTTGCTTGGTTGACGGTTGAAACTCGAATCTCGTATTACACTGATAACACTACGTGTTTCTGGCACACGTGTAGGATTGTTTATAAATTTGGCGCTATATTGAATTCACACGCGGGAGATTATAAATATAAACAAATACAAAACACAAGCATGATCCACACGTGATAAATGTCGTTTTCTATACGAATTGGTCTCCCCTTTTATACCATTTTGATTTATTAAAGGTTTGTGAATAAATTTGCTTTCTAGAAGTTTCCTTTCTTTCTTTGTGACCCACCCCACTCTGCGACGTTTTAGCTAGTACGACATTCTTTGGATTTCCCTTGTTTTTGTTGCGGTACTCGGTGCGGGTTTACTATTCCTTTGCTTATTGTATGCGCATGGATTACCGTAACATATAATTTGGCGTCCAGGATGGGGTCCCAATTTTCGAAATTTTTTTCTTTTACTTAAAGTTTGCTCCGATTTCAGAAACCTCTTTTTTACTTAACGTTAACTTCGATTTTTGACACCGTTCTTTTTTCTTAACGTTTGGCTACATTTCTGAAATCGTTTTTTCTACCTTACGTGTGTCCCCGATTTTTAGAAACCCTTCTTGTTACTTAATGTTTGGCTCGATTTTATTTGGAAACCTTTATTTCTACTTAATATTTGGCCCGAATTTTTCTGTACATATACTGTTATATCTTGATAAAAATTTCTGTTACGTTCGTTTTATTGTTCCTTATCCAGCACTTTGTGATTTTCTGAAGCGTGGCGTTCTGCCGAATTACCAGAATTGCGTTTACACAGACAGCGAGTTTTTAAAAACACTGGCGCTCTATCTTACTAGTATTCCTAGATTCTATTTCGTCGCTGCTACCAATTTTTTTTCTAGAATTAAACTTTATTCTTCAGGTATATTCTAACTTACTCTGTTGACTTCAACTTATCACGAGATGAATATTAATTGTTTACATGAGGATAAACATACTCTTGAACGTTTGATTAGAAGAGCACATATATCGTCTAGATACACCGTCGAACGTTTGAAAACACGTCTTCGTCTTTTAGTCAAAGTGGAGTCATTTGGTAAGCCCTTTATTGATCCATTGTTTGAAGTAAATCGGAAGCAAAATTAAAGGCTATTGAGACCAAATTGAAGGAGTTAAATAGTAACTTTAGGAATTCCGATTCATCCGTAGCTACCATTTGCTCACGAATTATACATGTATGTACACGCATCAGTTTCCTTTCTCCTGTAAGTTTACCGTCTGAACAACGGGTTTGCGTGATGAATTACAAACAAAACTCCTCTGCGTCTCCATCTTTCTGTGCTGATTCTACCCTTCTCTTTCATTTAATTTCTGAACTTTAGGTTTCTTTGTTTTCTAGTTTATTTTTATGCTCTGAGTTGTATTCCTTTTTATTGCTTTCGTTTCGCCCTTCCTACTCATGCGACGCCGTATGGGTGCAGATTAGAATAGCCCCACGTTACGACCTGCCTGTCGTAAGAGGCAAATATTTTTAATTGTTTTTTCTTTTCCTTCCTTTTGTCTTCGTTCTTTCGGATCGTGCTGTTTCTTAGATTTTTTATTTTGGTTTTGCTTTTCCGGTGGCTAGTTTTTCTTACTGTTGGTTCTTACACTGAGTTGATTAAATTTTTCAATCCACTTGCTGTGGTATGTGCCTTCTAAGCCCTTTTTTCTTTTTTTCGGAAACAAGGACTTAGTCGACTTTTTAGTCTAGCTAGCTATTTTTTTCTTCGGTTGTTCGTTTCATACGATACTTTGTTACCACAACTTGAAGTACCTCAATTTTTTTATCCAGTATTCTCGTGTTCCCGTTGCATAATTACTTTGAGACTTAACAGTTATTGTGACTCGTTTTGACTTTACTGTTGGTTTCTTTCTAGAAGTTTCGTTTCTTTGTGTGTGACCCACTCCACTCTACTACGTTTTAGCTAGTACAGCATTCATTAGATTCCCCTAGTTTTTGCTGCTATTGTTGCCTTTGCTTATAGTACTTTACCTTTCTTTTACGCGCACGGAGTACCGTAACAGAAGTGCAACCTAGGTAATCTGAAAGACAGACGAAGCGTACGAACTAATTAGAATGAATTTTAGGAATATAACACCGTGTAGTCAAACTATAGGGGCGTGGAAGGAAACATTATTATAGAAAATGTAGAGAAAGTGGTTGGATGGCAATAATATCTAGGAAATTTATATACAGGACACGAACTGGAAGCACCAGAACAAGCAACATACATTGAAAAGGATGACCTGGGATATCGTATGCTTAGAGATGAATAACGCACCCGGTATAGATAAGGTGCAAGCGGAAACTCTAAAAGCCGCTAGACAAACAGTAACAAAACGTTTCTTCCAACTTGTAAGCTACATGTATGAGACAGACGACTTACCCAAAAATTTCAAACGTAATACTATAGACAGGTGCGGATAGATGTGAAAATTTTCGAACATTAAGTTTGACAACACATGTGTCAAAAATATTCACTGGAATTGAACAAAGACGGCCTGAATAAATATACACAAGATAATCAATTTGGGTTTAGGCTAAACAGTGGAACACGGCAGGCCATTCTACCTTTAAAGGTATTAATTGGAAAAACAATAAAAAAGAGAGAAAGCCTGAGCACATTGTAGATCTGAAAAATGCATTCGGCAATGTAAAATGGGAAAAATGTTTAAAATACTCAAAAAGATAGGAATGAGTTTTAGGGTTGCACATGTCTTTTCGATACGCCTCAACATGTTACAGCGTGCTTCGCACTAAGATACATATATTTCCTTTTGGTTAATAAACAACAGTAATTTCTGTCAATAATTCCAATTCAAATTTAAGTTTCCTACATTTAATATAAATTCCAGAAAATAATATGCTATATAACCTTTTTACAAATTCTATATTTATAAATTATCTGTTTCCTAATAAACAATTACGTATGTATATAAGTAATTTCCTTATTGGAAAATTTTCCGATACTTTTCTATAAAAGCATATCTAGAGTGAATCTGAATCACAGTTTACTCAAGACATTCGTTAGTGTTCGTTTCGCCCAACAATATTCGTTGGTTATTTTTGGTTTGATAAGTCAAAGTTTCACTCTGCTTATGTGACTGCCTTCAACAGCCTTTCTTGAGAATTTTGATGCTACCTCGCGATTTGTACCTGGTATGCGTAAGTTGCCATTACATATTTCGTTATTTCCTAAAAATATCGCTTTAGCTTTTGAATATGGAGCCGAGAATATCAGATTAACTACGTTACCCACTTTTACTATTTAAACGTGGTAAGTTATTTACGGATTAACATTATGTTAGTTTCGTATAAAATTTCCTTTCCTCATACATGTTTGATTTTCTAGGGACTTTCTACCACCCTGGAATTTCTACTATACCCTTATCTTTATCTTCCTTTAATGCATTTCCTCTTCAATAATATTATAAATTACGTTGTCGTCTAAATTTTGTGTATGTATTGTCCAGTTACTACATTTAAACTATCGTTAGAAGATTACCTAAATCTAGCAAGTTTTGGTTGCTACAATTTATGGAGATGTGCGAGATTTTTGTGTTTCCTGCAAGCTGGTTCACATAATCTACTAATACTGCCGGAGGATACAGAGGAGCACCTGTTAAACTTTGGGTAACTTATTTGTTTTATTTGAGTTACAAGAAACTGCAGGTATGAGATTAAAACTTTTACTAAATAAATATTTCTTATATAAAAAAGGCGATTTAGCATTTGTTTGAAAATAATCACATCTGTCTTTAAAACTTTATTCTAAAGTATTTATCTTGCATGTAAAATGCGAATTTATTTAACTCGTGTAAACTAATAATATGTAAATTTTGGTTAACTGCTCGCGTATTCTGTGACATAAAGATTTTCATGAAACTTTTTGTGATAGAGCTCTATACCTAAAAAGAAATCAAATTTCTTTTTATTACTTATGTCAAAATATAATTACCTATGTTTATTATTAACCATAAGAATTACGAGTATCTTTTAACGCAATGTCGATAATCAAACCTTTGTCTTCTCCTATATCAGTTAGTATTAACGAAAATAAATATTAGAACATATGTATGAGGTGTTTAAAATAGATACGTCATTATTTGTATTTCTTGCATACGTTCGTAAAAATAATATGTGTTTAAACAAATGCCTTACCTGGACGTAAATTACAAAATTTTCTTTGAGTTTAATTTTTTATTTAACTATTTAAAAAAAAGCTAAGTTATCGTTTCTATTTAACTTTACCTAGGTACCTTTGCTTCGCCCTGACATTTAAGTCTTTTGCGTTCACCGCATCCGATGAAGGTCGATGCCAGTCCCGTCAGAATATTTTTTATATTCTGCTGTTCACCTATCATTTTAGTACCCGTAAAAAGAGAGGGTGCAGGAATAGACTGATAGTATATAGCTCATACAAACAGCAAGCAGCTGTAATAGAATTAGAGCAGAAACGTAGAAGAGTAAATATTGGGAAAGAGGTGAAACTGGAATATGCTCCATCTACGTTAATCTTAAATTTGTATGTCAAAGATGCAATAAACACCGTCAAATGCAGGACATTTGGAATTATTATGTAGGGACAAACAATTGATATGCTTAAATTTGCAGATGATATAACTATCACAGAGATACGGTATGAAAACTAACATACATAAAACTAAAGTACTAGTATGTAAAGAGGGATAAATAAGTCAAAATCTAGAATAAAAATAGGAAACAGAACTTACAAGAGGTTTAGGATTTTTACTACTTAGGAGGTCAAATAACGCATGACGGGAAAGTGCAAAAAGTATAAAACAAAGATTTGCACAATGCCATGCTGCATTTAACAAAAAAAAAGTAACTACTATGTTCAAAGGCAACAAACATAGAAACAAGGAAAAGATTGTTGATAGCATATGTATGGAGCACAGCACTGTACGGCTGTGGAACGTGGACAGTAGGAGAAGCGGATACGAAGGAGATAGAAGACATTGAAATGTCATGCTACAGACGTATGATGAAGATATCATGAACAGACAAAGTTAAGAATAAAGAGTTTATAGAAATGGTAGGTGACGAAAGAAATATGTGGAAAACAGTAAAAAAAAATAGGAGAGATAGGATAAAGTACACACACTAGGGCATACGGAAATAGTGCAGAATATATTAGAAACAGAGAAGGGAAGAAAGAGATCTATTGTACCGTGTCAAATTTTCATGGTTCCTTTTAATAAATTTGTTATGCGTTCACGACCGCGGTAAGAATAAATGTTCAATAAAAGACGCCACATTTAATGTATCAGCGCTGCCAATATTGCAAATAGTTTATTTTCCACTGAGACAGGAAATAACACGACGAAAGAAGTTCAGTTTGAAAGAATTGCTCGCCAGATGTAGTCAGATAAAATTTCGTGCAATAAAAGCATGATCATGATGTTGTATTGGAGGTTGGCAATTAGAATTGCAATTGCTATAATGCTGGTGATGCGATAATGTATGTTAGTGAACACGTATTATAGTTTAGTATTGGTTAGTATAATTCCTTTAAAGCAAAATAATGTATGCAAATCTGTTTTAGCGAGTTGATTTTGTTGGTCTTTTAGTTCCTCACTTGATGCAGTTTAATTTGTTTGTTTTATGGTTTATCAGCTGATGCGAATGTAGTTACAAGTTTTAATATTTCTGAAATTAATACTACGAGATTGCATGAGAGATGCTGAAAATTTTTTGTTTTTGCTAATTGATACAATTATTTGGTAAAATTCCACTTCAAAAAAACACATGTTTTGATGCACAAGCAGAAAACAACAGGTCAAGATCGGTTCCTATTACGACGTAGGTAATATGTCGACATCTGTAACACTTACATATGTTGAAACCATAGTGAGTAGAAAGCTATTTTTGGAATGAACACTTCGTGGTCTACATAATAGAGGGCAGGCGTATACTCGTGTTTCGGAATTACATATTGTTTGAAAATTAATTTTTAAATTTTATTTATGTAGAGCATATATTAAAATATGCGTACAGTTTGTACAATTCACTAAAAATTTTAATATACAAAAGTAAGAAAATTTAAAAACGAGTTCCATTTTTATCAATTAAAATCTGTCAATTGATAACTTAAGTCACACATAAGTATATAAGGAATCTATTTAAAAACAGCTTTGACAATATTTATATATTTTTGTGCTGCTTACATGTTGTTAGTTGTGTGAACCCTCATCAAAGATCTTTGATCAAATAGGTCCAATAACGATTAGTATATCAATTATAATTTATTGAAAAGCATTACTTGATTTGCATAAAAGGGATAGTAATTGTGCTATTCAAGTCCGTAATTTGTTGTAAACATTAAAGATAAAGAAAGTATTAGTGAAGAACCCAGTGGTCTGTTTAATAAAAATTGAAAATTATTATTTTAAATAAAAGGAATCATTTCAGTAAGGAAAGAATTAATTTCATCTGTATATAAATCAATATGAAACATTATGAATAGTAACTGTAAATAATCTTAGAAATTAATAGAGTAACTTTAAGGTTGCATGTTTATTTCTTAAAACACTCACATTGAAATTATTTAATCAAAATTCAAAAAATTTGCCTATAAACGACATTCTCTATTAGAGTTGTGTGTATTTTGTTTGAGGACACAAAGAGTGTTCTTATTATTTTCAATTGATAATTATGATTATGCATTTATTACAGCTCCAGTGGTAATACCAGCAGTGTATTATATATTGAGGTCTGAGGTTTTCGTGTTAAAGAAAATGTTTGAGGGTTTTTTGTGTTCTCCCTTAAATTATCAAAAAATGTGAACCAGATGAAGTGGCGTCATATTAGTTTTGAGTCAATTAGGTCAGCGGTAAAATTTTCTCGGTATGTTTTAGACCCCGCCCTGCATGTTTCATGCCTCTACAGGAATAGACCCCGAGTTAGTCCGGAAACCTCTTTTTAGTGATCTTCAGTCACAGGAAGAGGCCAGTGTTATTCAACCCAGGGAAACCACCCCATAGGGAGAAAACAGTTCGCTATATTAGACTATTGCACACGGATAGTGAAAGATGTAGGTTGTAGGAATTTCAGGGAAATGTGTTCTGACAATAACAAAATTAAGACAGATAGTAACAAACATCGGTGTGATTAGGTTCTCTAGTAAATTGTGGCATTACGGTGTGTACGGCAAAATAACCCCTTGCACCCGTCTTAGAGAGTGGGTTTGAAAACGGTGAAATTTCTAAATTGGTGATCCTTGCCTTCCATCAATGACCATCCTAAATCTCACCCTTTAAACACCTATTTAAAGTGAGCTGCAGATCTTGGGTAAGTTCATTGTTTTACTTTTGTTTGTTCATGTTTAAAAATTACAGTCCACTGTGTCTTAACCGAGCGTTAATATTTTTGGTTACCTTCGGGCACGGATTGTTAGTAGCTGGAATTTAACACTACTAAATACCGGGTTACAAGGGTTATGTTGCTCGTTCATGCCACAGTTCATTTACAAGAATCGTTCACTATAGATAACATAAATAGGTGTATGTTAAACAGACCTTTCGCGCTCTGTTGTCGCATATGCTTTTCTATTTCAAATTTGCTTATCTATCCTTGCAATGGTGAGTACATTTGAAATAGCGTAAACAATACAAATCTTTCGTTCTAAATTTACATATTTGCTATACATCTGCAATTTGTTATTAATCACCGAATTATTAATATCACAATGAGTAAAGCGGTTAATAGATTAAAATCACTTCAATCTAAAAAGTAAACCTATTTCCAAAGAATTCAAATTCTTTACGATAAAAGTAAAAACATTCAAGATTCGGTAATTTTAAAAGAATTTAAAATAAGACACGCAACCCTAGATGACACAAAACGTAAATTAGATAAAATTATAGATGAAATTAATATGATGGGGTTTGAAACGGATCCAGAATTTAAACCGAACTACAATGAATTAAACGCTATCAATGAACTTTATTGTTACATTCAGGATGTTGCTACCAGTCTAATCACTTCGAAAGTTACCAATCAATCTTCTCAAAATCAAACTATGCAGGCAGCTGAAGCTACTGTTCGTCTCCCAAAAATTGATCTAATTGATTTTAACGGCGATTTTCTAAAATGGCCTCTTTTTTGCGAAACATTTAAAGCCTTATCCATAATAATTCTAAGTTGGACAATACTTGCAAAATACATTATTTATTAGGAAAATTACGGGGTAGCGTTCTGGCATTAAGCTCTGGTTTGTTACCGACGGTTGAAAATTACTCTATACTATGGGCCGCTTTAATTGAAAAATACGAAGATAAACGCGTTTTAGCTAACACTTATCTTTCTCAGGTTTTCGACTTTAAAGCGCTTCAAACGGAAGATATTATCAGTCTAAATTCATTCATAGAAAAGGTCGACTCTGCAATCAATGCTCTTCGTAAATTAAACATTACAAACTTGTCTAATTTTATTCTTACTTCTATTGCTTTATCAAAGCTAGACAATCATACCCGACGAATTTTTGAACAATCTTTGAAGGGAGGTTCGATTCCTACTTACGATGAGTTAGCCACGTTCGTAAAAGAACAAGTTAAAATTTTAGATCGAACCAGCAGTAGCAATACAAAGCAAATTAGTGGCCACACAAACAAGACGAAGGTCTTACATGCCTTCGCCACAAAAGAAGTAAATAATCACGACAATTTGAAATGTGCTTATTGTAAAGGCGAACATCATCGATTAGCTAGGTGTTACACATTTCTTAATCTTTCTCCGCAAAATCGAATTTCTTTTGTTAAAGATCAAAAATTGTGTATTAACTGTCTCAGTTCTAAGCACGCTTTGTCGTTACGCCCTTCCACGTATTCATGTAGGTGTTACATATTCCTAGTCCGATTGTTGACACAAATAATCAAGTGTGATCTAATCCTATAAATACAAATGAAGCAATTAATGTGAGTCTTTGTTCAACGTTGACTAAAAGTTTCAGATAAAAATTACACAATTTTTTTAGCGACTGCGATCGTTAAAGTTGAATCAACAATGGGTACTCACCTGCGGTTGAGATTCCTAATTGATAGTGCTAGTCAATGTAACTTCATTGCATCTAAATGCCGTCAATTGCTTCGATTACTTGTAAATAAAACTTACACGTCTATTTCAGGGATCGGTGCGTCTTTCAAACCTTTTCGCGGTCAAACGCAAATAGCATTTACATCTCAACATGATGCAGATGTTAAATACAAAATGCAAGCGTTCGTGTTAGACAAAATCACGGATCGTTTGCCATCTTGTGCTGTCGACCCAGCAGTTTGTAAACATTTCAGCAATCTACGTTTAGACGATGAAACTTTCTTTCGTCTTGGAGAAATTCACGGAATTATAGGTGCTGAACTTGTATCTCATATTTTGGAATCATTCAAATATTCAAGTCCCGATTTACCCGTTACCATAAATTCCACTTTAGGATTTATAATTATGGGTCAAACTTCAATTCAAATTGTCACGACCAATTTACAGGTTTATTGTTGTGTTGAAGGGTCCGAGGTCATAGAACCTTTGCTACAGAAATTTTGGGAGCTTGAAGAAGTATGTGAAGTCGTTACTCGTAGTTCCGATGATATTAAATGTGAAGAATTGTTCTCTACTTCAACAAAACGAGATGATACTGGTCGAAACATTGTTGCTTTACCTTTTACAGAATATCCGCCAAACTTAGGAAATTCCTTTTCTACAGCTTTGCGCAGATTTTATTCGCTCATCATCATTAGGTCTTCAGTCCTAGAACTGCTTAGACGCGTACCATCATCGTTCCCTATTCTGAACTAACCTACAGATTTATCTGAAATATACACAGTTTGCATCTAAAACTGTCTGATCTAGGTCTACATCTACCTCTTTTTTCCTATCTCTGCTTGTAATATATCACATACTATTCCCCAAAAATGCCTTAGAACGTATTCCGCCCTACTATTTCTCTTTTCACCAGATATCCTTGTTCCCCTACTATTTCTGTAACTTATTTGTTATTATCTTTGTCTGTCCATGCTATCGTCATCATACATCTGAAGCACAGCATTTTAAAAGGCTGCTAACGTTTTTCTGTCTGCGTTTCAGACTGCCCGTATTTCATAGGCATACTGTGCTGTGCTCCACACATATGCTTTCAACAATTTTCTTCTATTTCTATGTTTGTTGTTTTTCCTCATAGGCGCTGTTCTTTCTTGTTAGATGCAGTTCGATCACTTTCTATTGTTTCACAGTTATATGCCCTATTTCTCCGACCTTCAATGGTTGTGATGGGAGGTACGCAGCCTGTGGCTGCCAAGTTACCCCAACACTTAACCATTTGGCGATTTAATATATTTTCCAATTTATCTTTTCGCACAGTCAACATTAGTTGCAGGTATTTCGCAACCAACAACTAGTTGTTTATACTAATCATCAGATTTATCTGCGCTTATTTTTTCGTCATTAGGTTTTCCGTCTCAAAACTGGTTGGACACGTACCTGCACTTATTTATATTCTGAGCTAGCCTACATAGTTCCTTGAAATTCTCACACAGCATGTGTATTCAGCTCGTTCCCTTTCTATTCTTTTCTAATTTTATACCCTATTTTACCGAGATTCAGTGAAGGAGGTTAAGCAACCTGTGGCTACCAAGATCCCCCAACACTTAGACATTTGCCGAAATAATGATTTTCCAGTAAGTCCTTTCACACACTTAACATTATTCGAGAATATTGCCCAACCAATTCTTGTAGTTACTTATAATAATCATAATGTTAAACACAGTTATCTTTTCGTCATTAGTTTATCCATCTTGGGATTGGTTGGATGCGTACCTCCATTGATTTCTATTCTGGGCTAGCCTACACATCTCCCTGAAACCTCTACAGCCTACATCTTTTACTATCTGTGTGCAGTAGTCTAATCTAGGTCTGTCTCTTCTTCTCTTTTTTCCTATCTCTGCTTCTAATATATTCTACACTATTCCCTCATGCCGTAGTATGTGGCCTATCATCCTATCTCTCCTATTTTTACCGTTTTCCACATATTTCTTTCTTCCCCTACCATTTTTAGTACCTCTTCGTTCTTAACTTTGTCTGTCCATGATATCTTCATCATACGCCTGTAGCACCACATTTCAAAGGCTTCTACCTTTTTCTTGTCCGCTTCTCCTACTGTCCAGGCTTCACAGTTGTACAGTGCTGTGCTCCACACATATGTTTTAAGCAATCTTTTCCTTGTTTCTATGTTTGTGGTCTTCGAGCACAGTAGTTGCCTTTTCTTGTTAAATGTAGCACGACCTTGTGCTAATCTTTGTTTGATATCTTTTGTGATTTTTCCATCTTGCGTTATTTGGCTTCCTAGGTAGCAGAAATCCTTAACCTCTTGTAAGTTCGTGTTAAATACTTGTATTCTTGTTTTTGATTTATTTTCCCCACCTTTGCAAACTAGAACTTTAGTTTTAGTTTTGTTAATTTTCATACCGTATCTCTCTGTTAGAACCGTTTCCATTTCATTAAGAGCAGCTTCTAACTCTTCCTTGCTAGACGCTAATACCGCTATATCATCTGCAAATCTAAGCATATCAATTTTTTGTCCCTGCATAGTAATTCCAAATGTCTTCCTGCATTTGACAGTATTTATTGCCTCTTCTATGTACAAGTTAAAAATCAATGGGGATAGGGCACATCCCTGTCTCACCCCTTTCCTAATGTTTAGTTCTCTACGTTCCTGCTCCTTTTCTATTGTTTTCTCCATTATCACTCTCTAGAGTCATCATCATTCTCTAGAAAAAAGATTTTCTTTATCGCCGTCATACAGAGTAGACTATAGTGCGGCGATGAAAGATTATATTGAGCAAGGTCATATAAACCTTATTCCAAATTGTACTCCTCATTTCAAAGGATACTTTATTCCTCATCACGGGGTGTTTAAGGAAGAATCGGTTTCTACCCCTTTACGCATCGTTTTTGATGCATCGTCTAAGGATGAATTTAATAAATCTTTAAATGACTGCCTTTATGCCGGTCCAAAATTGCAAACCGATTTATTTTGCATATTAATTAATTTTCGATTAATGGAATTTGCCTTTATTTCTGACGTTCATCAGATGTTTCGCCAAATAAAAATATGTTCCGAACATCAATCTTATCAACGTTTGCTTTGGCGATTCAGCACAGATGAACCATTACAAACGTATCAGCTCACAAGAGTTACTTTTGGTGTCGAATCATCTCCATATTTAGCTCTACGTACTGTACTTCAGCTAGCATTAGATGAAGCAAAAAAATTTCCGCTTGCATCCGCAGTTGTACAAAGAGATATGTATGTAGATGAAGTAATCTCTTCGGTGGAATCTTTAGATAATGCCAAAGTCCTTTATCATGAACTGCGCGGGCTTTTCACGGCCGGAGGTTTTCAGTTAGTTAAATGGGCCACAAATTTTTCGCATTTAACAAACCAAATATCTGAAAATATTCGAATGGACAATGTTGTAGATTTTGAAAGCAATATTTTAAAGGTATTGGGTCTTCAATGGCATCCAAAGGTTGATAATTTAACATTTGCGGTTAAAGGTCCAAATGAAATCTGTACAAAGAGAAATATTCTTTCCACTGTAGCTAGAATGCGGGATCCATTGGAGCTCTTATCTCCCGTGACAATTTTTGCCAAACTACTAATCAAAAAATTATGGATATTAAAGTTGTCTTGGGATGAAGAAACCCCTCCATATATTAAAGGTTTGTGGAATACCTTTCAGCAAGAAATAATTCAACTTTCCGACTTTAAAATATCCCGACACATCGGATATTCATCAGTAATGTCATTACAACTTGTGGGATTTTGCGATGCTTCTGAAAAGGCATACAGTGCCGTCGTATACGCTCGAACAGTGTCTCTGGATGGCAAAGTAAAAATTATTTTACTATGCGGTAAAGCTAAATTGGCTCCAATAAAAACTGTCACTATTCCTCGTTTAGAGTTATGTGCTGTTTTATTGCTTGCAAGACTATTAAATTGCATCATTCGCACATATTCCTCACGATGCACTATCAAACAAGTTTTTGCGTTTTCTGATTCCATGGTGGTTCTTAACTGGATTCATAAATCGCCCCATTGTTGGAAAACTTTTGTAGCCAATCGAGTGGCTAAAATTCAAAATTTATTACCAGTAACTCGCTGGTTTCATGTTGATGGCATTTCAAATCCTGCCGATTGTGCGTCTCGCGGTATATCTCCAAATCAATTTCTTATCGCCGAGTTGTGGTTGCAGGGGCCATCGTGGCTTTTTTCTCAAGAAAGCGATTGGCCTATTAAAATCATTGACACGGAAGAATTTATTTTGCAGTTCTTACTCTAAATTGTTAAGCATAACTGTTTATGTTTTCAGATTTGTTAAACGTTTGCCTAAAAGGAACTGCATTTCTGCGGAAAATCTTGTTGCGGCGGAAAATATTCTAATTTTAGCAGTGCAAGATAAACATTTTTTCTCCGAAAAGACTTTTCTGGAAAAGGGACAACTTTGTTCGAAACCATTTCGACATTGAATCCTTTTCTTTCAAATAACTTAATTAGAGTTGGAGGCCGTCTGTCAAATGCAAATATTTCATATAATCAGCAGCATCCAGTTCTTTTACCTAAGAAAGATCGTTTTACCGATTTATTAATTGATCATTTTCATGTAAAAAATTTACACACAGGGCCACATCTTCTGCTTTCTCTATTACGTCAGCATTTTTGGATTATAGCGGCTAGAAATTTGGTTCGGACTCGTGTTCAAAATTGTAATCATTGTTTCAGAAGAAAACCTCGACCTTCTTTTCCTCTTATGGCTGACTTACCGTCTCCTAAGGTTAATCAGGCCAAAGCATTTATGCATACTAGCACTGATTTTGCCGGACCTTTTAATATAACTCTTAGTAGACACCGGGGAGTTAAAGCTCAAAAGGTCTATATATGCATATTTGTTTGTTTAACAACTCGTGCCGTGCATCTAGAATTAGCGTCAAGTTTGTCAACCGACATATTCCTTGCCGCATTTAAGCGTTTCCTTGCTAGAAGGGGACCATGTGCGGTTATGTATTCCAACCGCGGGACAAATTTCGTGGTCGCTAAAATTTATTTAGATTCCCTTCAAGAATTTTTCCGAAATTCAAATTGCCTAAATTCCATTGGCCATGAACTTAGTCAAAGGCGCATTGCTTGGAAATTCAATCCGCCTTCGGCTCCTCATTTTGGAGGAATATGGGAGGCGAATATCAAAAGCGTGAAAAGTCATTTAATGAAAGTTGTGGGAGAGCAAATACTTTCTTATGAAGAATTTTCAACGGTTTTAACACAAATCGAAGCGTTGTTAAATTCACGTCCGTTATGCTGGCTTAGTTCAGACCCTTCGAAACCTCTCGCATTATAGCCTGCTCATTTTTTAACTCTCACCCCGTTGCAGTTCTTGCCAGCTGCCGATGAAACCGGAAAAGAGTAAGTAAAGTAAGTAAGTAAGTAAAGAAATCGTTTACAGCAAATACCGCAACAGAACGGGGACAGAATAGTAGAATTCGGGTTAGCTGAAAAATGTCGTAGAGGGGCGTGGGTTAAATAGAAAGAACACATTGGAAACCTCTGTAAAACTATATTGTTAACATCCAATCTCAAAAGACTATTTACAAAACAATAAAACAAATAAGTTGTGTAATCGTTTGTTACTTGCTAAACAAAGCGTCATAGGCATATAAAATTGGTAAACATAATAAATATAACATCTTATAATCTAAATACTTACTTAATGGTTCACCTTAAATATATACAATACTTTAGGAAAAGAAATATACACAAGTTATCTATACATGCTGCATTGTGAAGTGTACCTCCTCAAGAAATAGTATAACATTAAAATTAGACACTTTAGCTTAAATTAATCAAATATTAACTACTTTTAAATTGACGCGTAAGTTCTTTTCGTTAATGTTTATACCAAAGACAAAAGAAACAGTAAAACGGACTAACACAAACTTTGAATAATTAAATTTTAATTTGAAGGATGATTATTACATCGTCGCTCGTGCAATGTGATGTGTTGGTAACGTGGTGTTAGTAATTTAATGGATAATCATGAGTAGCAGCAAATAAAATGTCTATCCTCTACAGCAGCATAAAAGAATTACTAAAATAGAAAACTGTACCTTGAACTATTTGGCTTCGTATCATGTTGTAGATGGAAAAATGCGACTGCATTTCTTTATTGGCTGCATGCTGGAACCACTGACACAACTTACGCTAACACTAAAAGCATTTTAGTAGCGCGATTTTACAACATGTATCTTCGGTAAGAAGATGTTGTATTGAATCTTGTCTTTCAAAGCACGGTATCTATTTTATAAGGACAAAATCATGTATGGGAGTAGATATTTTGGCTTTCAAAGATATCGCCAACGAATCATGTTTGCAGACTTCCCAGACAACAGCTGCCGAAATACAATCTGTAACAGCTTGCCAACAAGCAGATAACGCAATTATCAAAAGATTTTTAGACAAAGGAAAACAATCTTGTTACTTTGTAACATCGTAACAGCTGCAGAATACCAGATAACAAGTCCTTTGTAAGCAGATGTAGGCAGGTGGTAAGTGGTCTTATCTTTTAGAAGAAAACTGTGCATTTACATGCACCTTTTAATTAAAATATAATCACTGCAGGTGCTAGGAAATATTGCAACTACTTTGTAACGTAATGGTTCCTAAGCAGCTGTTTGATTTTATAAGGCAAACTTTTTATACAGAGTAATTACTTGAGAAATTTTATTAAATAACACTAATTCAAATGGCGGAAAATCGAGCTTGTTAAGAAATTTTAGGGCGTTATAAAAATTAAAGCAGAAAAAAGTACTTGCAGGGTTTTAAACGTAACAGTATGTTGTAACCTTGTATGTGGAAGTAAAAAATTCCACAATTTGTTTGTAATTTTCTCCCTTTGTATTTTCTATGAAATTGAAAACACTTCTTTAAATTATATTCATGCAACAGCTTCAATTTAGGCCAGTTTTGAATTGAATACAGTGTCCTTTATGATGTGTCGAATTAGTGGCTCAATACAAAATTCCTTTTTATTTTTGCGTCACTTAGTCTGGGAAACCTCTCTTAAATATTGGACTCCTTTACTATCTTTATTTAAAGCTTTGACAACGTTTTTATAAAGAAGGCGTCTTCCGATAAAGATGTCCTTCTAAGGCCATGATGTCGTACCTGATATGTAAAAGGTGTATTTTCTTTTATTCTTCCTAACATACATAAATATGGGTTTAGAATACGAGCAAAATGCTTATGAAAAAAGCCTACCTGAATAATCCGTTCAAAATATTAATAAATGGTAAGTTGATTATAGATAAATTTTTAGACTGTTCCTCGTGGCGTATTGCAGTATTTCGTTTTTGTAACACGTTCATTTTCTAGGGTATTCCCATAGCACATCCTCCCGTAACTTATCCTTGGATGGCATATCATTCAGTAGTATATTCCTTTGGTAAAGTATCTAATTATCTATGCTAGGCTATCTAAGCCTATGCATTAATTTTACTACCTACAAATATTATCTTTATCGTACAAGAATGTTATGTTGACGTTTTATGTATCTTCTAAAATAAATTAAATGTCCGTTGATGAAACATATGGCTGTGGAACAAACAAAGATTGTCTCTTACAAATTTGAAGTTTGAGGTTAACAACCAAAATAATTAACGATGGTGTTTCGTCTCAACAAACCGTAAAAAGATCCTATAGTTCTGAACAAGCCGTAAGCTCAAAGCTTAGGTATCCGTTTCTTTCATATATCTTGAATACAGGTACGAGTTTATCTTGTTTATTTTTGTGACGGAACAATGTGCATGTGTTACATTTTAAATTTCAAATATCTAGGAAAATAATGCAGGTAAAATGTAGTCACATTTTTACTTACCTATATTTTAACTAATTTAATATTATCTTTGCTTTCCTATATAACCTTATGAGTTGTAAACAGAAAAGCTTTTATGAAATCTTTTTTTGTGCATATTGAGGTTATGTTCAATTTAAATGTTTAATTAAAATTCTCTTAACTAATGTTAAATACAACAAAGCGTATTTATGATTTTTTTTTACTTAGAACTTTTAACTAGAAATTGTGTCTAAGTACAATAATAAATTTAGATTTTCTAATATCATATCTGGTAAAGTTTGAGACAAAATTTTAAAATTATTAGAGTGTAGATATATAGACTACACTTAGTAATTTTATCGTATGAAAATTTGGTTGTAAGAAAATAATGGTATATATTTAATTTTTTTATTATTGTTATTAACTAAACTTCAATATATAAGTTGTATTTAGGTATTTTCTTTAGTCAGGTTCTAAATTGCATCCCTATAACTTGTTTGGGTAAAATTTAACTTTGTTCTTTAAACCCCTGAGATATAGTCTTTTACAATCTACCGCAGCCCCAAACGGTCGATGCTAGTCCCGCCAAAGTTTTATTTAGACTCTGTTGTACATCCATTCCTACCTGTAAAAAGCAAGGGTGCATTACATACTACGCGTTACTCACAATGATGACGTACACCTGGCTACGGAAATGACGTCATAGCGGACGCTACAAAGGTGGAGACGTGATCGACACTTCCGCACGACAATATACACACTTACACGCACACGCTTACGCACACGCACAAGCACACACACACACACACAAACAACAGAGACTGTACGTGGCCTCCCTGGTGTCCGGCTGCCGACGGCCAGGACACGTACAGGAATGTGTACTTCTCGGTTTCTGATTTTTGGCTACCGGATGTTGGAAACCGGAAGAGGGAAACAGTTCCAAGCACCTCACCACAGACATAAGCACACGCACACACATACATGAAAATACAAATACACACACCATTATAGTACACCGGCACAACAAAACACACACATACACACACAAAATACGCACATACACGCACGTACACGTACACACACGCACACGCACACGCACACATACACACACACACATACATACATGCACACCAGGGACTGTACGTGGTCCCTCTGGTTTCCGACTGTCGACGACCAGGACACGTACAGGAATGCGAACTTTTCGGTTTCTGATTTCCGGCTGCCTACGGTCGGAAGCTGGCAAAGGAAGCACTCCCAAGGACATTACCCGCAGACAGAAACACACACACTCACGCACACACACGGGCGCACAGACACAGACACACACACACACACACACACACACACACACACATGCACATACATACCAGGAACTGTACGTGGTCTCCCTGGTTTCCGGCTGCCAACGGCCAGGACACCTACAGGTATGCGAACTTCTCGGTTTCTGCTTTCCGGTTGCCGACGGTCGGAAGCTGGGGAGGAAAAAAGTCCCAAGGACCTTACCACAAACAGAAACACACACACTCACGCACCCACACGCGCGTACAGACACACACACACACACCACACACACACACACACACATACACACACACACAAGAGTATTTCCAAACGCAAATAATATAGGACTAACCAATATAACTTAAGGTAGCAAATAATTCCGTTAGATTTCTAAGGAGTAACAGGTCTGCTGTAATTTTTAGGTAGCAGACTAATTGTAACGTTAGAATAAATTAAAAAAAACTTCTGAGATAGAGACATCGTGGACGCTTCGGAAATGGCGACATAGTGGACGCCTTGAAGATGACGACGAAGTAAAGCAAGGATCTTTAACATGCGTGACAACACTCACACACGGGACCTACAATTTACTTCTCATCTGATCAAAGGCGTCCTTTTATGAAAATGTTTGCCCAATATTTTTCAAATTTTGAGCCCTGAAGTTTTCCCCTGTCCTATTATAAAAGCAAACAAATATGTTTGGAACGTTTTTAGAGACTTCTTCTTGCCAAATTGAACAGTGAATATTGTAGGTAACTATTATAGAATAATATTTAAGAAGGCTCTGTCGTAGGTCATTGAAATATATTACTTGACGTTGGAAACTTCACGAAGACGTTACTTCTTGTGAAATCTGATACCAAGTGAAGTGTAACATTATAATTTGAATTAGGGCCGCTATACTTGCGGCCACGTCCCCAATGCTCCACCCGGAGGTACTACATTGGGTTTAAACGCGAAAAATATTCGTGCTCCTAATTTATTCTTACTTCATAGTTGATTCACCCTAAATAAAAACTAAATAAAAATCTAACAAACCTAGAAATCTAACAAACCTAACAAACTCTAACAATCTAACAAACCTAAAATCTGACAAAAACTGGAACAAAAACAAAACAAAAACTAAAAACAGGATTGTAAATAATGGTATCCCTAGCGCTGACTTTCGAGTGTACCCGATCAACAAGCAAAAATGAGAGGGGGAGGGATCCGTAATACCGGATAGCAGACGCCGGTTCTGCTTACCAGTGCGACCTGAAGGGTCGTCTTAAAACTATCCAAATCTAGCTAACTAATTTAAATCCATCCCTAGCTTTCCCTATCGTTCCCTAACTGATTTACATTATGATTACAATCTTCGCAATTCTGCTCGTCCTTCCCAAATATATACTGCAACCAAAATGGCGACAGAACGTCAAACAAAACAAATAAGCCACATAAAACATGCTATATATAAATAAATATAAAGTGTAAATATAAAATATAAATAAATATAATTATGTAAATATATAAATAAATGTTTAATAAGCGTTAAGCATATAGCAGTGCACAAAATAGCGAAAGCATCACCCTATTTATCAGGTGCACTCGCACAAGCATTATGTCGGCTAGCGCCTTTACACACCAAACGTGCTTCTTAAATTATTTCAAAAACTACTAATTAATGTAAATCAATGCTTGTGCGAGTACAGCCGCCAATTTATATCTTACCTCGATAATAAAATTCTCCAGCATCCGAAGATCTAGTCGTCTGTAACTTACTTCTAAAGGTGGGACGGGGTGCACTGCTAAAGTCCTGGTGGGTATGCACTAAATGTTCTTGGGGGGATCACAATCACTATTACTATCACTTCACTTTCAAGTCCTGGGGGGATGCGCGGTTGCGCTCTGTTTTATTATCCTTGTTTACTTTATTGATTTAATTTAATGAGGGTTTATGATTTATTTGTTATTGTTTATTTGGTATTATTTATTCCCGATTTTCCGCACATAATTATGAAGATAGGCAGTGATTGTATTAATGGAGTGGGGGTTTCTCGTGCATATTGGACATTTTGGTATAATTATCTTTTTTTTTTTTTTTAATTTTATTTTTTTTTTTTTATTTAATATCAGGTTTTGGTTATGCTCGTATCCTAACTCACGCCAAGTCAATCTAAAAATTTTCAATCCTCCCACCAACCCCACCGAATTTTTACACGCGGTCGTCATTGATTGTCTAATCTCGCGACCCTTCCCGCGAATTCTTTTAAGGCTGTCCAGAACGCCTTCTGGTTAACCACTTCCCCGACTTCCTCTAGGCTCTTTGGCCATGCCAGACCTAGGATAGCTAGTTTGCTATCAGCCAACCTCGATTTCCCGCCTCAAGCGGGCAGTCGAAGAGCACGTGCTCTGCGCTTTCCGCGCCCTCACCGCATTCGCAGCGGTCGCTGTTGGTTAGACCGAACCTTTGTAAATACGCCTTCAGGGCGCCGTGCCCTGTTATCAACTGCACCATTTTGTGATCGAGCTTAACCTCGATCTTACCTCTGGCTTCTATGCTCGGTATGAATTTGTGGGTCAACCTGCCCGTGGCAGCGTTGTTCCACCTCTTCCCTTGTCGAATTGATTTTTCGCGCAGCTTTCTTTTGATTAAAGACCTCGGTATCGACGAATGTGATATTCGAAAGTCGCCCGTCGCGGCCTCTTTAGCTAATTCGTCAGCCCTATCGTTTCCTACGTTACCATTGTGCGACCTGACCCAACAGAACTTTAAACGTCGAAACTCTAGCGCCGTACGCGCTATCCTCCAGACGTCCGCTTGGAGATCTGTCGAGGTGTTCATGTTTGTTAAAGCCGTTAGCGCCGATTTACTATCACTGATTATATAATACTCGTCTCTGCCCGTATGGTTTATTACGTAATCAATAGCCTCTCGTATGGCTACCAATTCGCACTGGAAGATAGTGCACCAGTTCGCGAGTTTGGTTTGAAACCGAAACACCTCCCTTTCCTGCTTATACACGACAAACGCCGCGCCTGCTTGCCCATCGTCCATACATGAACCGTCCGTATAAATTCTGATACCCATCGCGTCCTCATCACCTTCGACAAACTCGATCCTCTAATATCAGCCGGGTGCCCTAACTCAGATACAACAATCTTTCTTGCAATTTCCTATTACCAAGATTAAGATCTTCGATAATTTCGCGCCCTTTTCCTATATTTATTAATCGTCTATCTCTAATCTCCCTAACGACATATTCGATAGGGAGAGTCCTACTGATCACCAGGACAGCCTCCGTGGAGGTGGTCCTGTACGCCCTCGCCGCTTTTACCGCGGTTATGCGTTGTACGCTCGTCAATTGACGCATCTCCCGGACTTTACAACCTTCTGCCCATACAGAAGCTGCGTACAGTATTGCCGGCTCAATTGCTCCGGCATAAACCGTCCTCAGCGATTCGCCCCTGAAACCCCACTTTATTTTAGCCGCCGCCATCATTTTGTTTGATATTTCGCCGCCCTTACTTTTTACGTATTGTACGTGCGCTTTCCAATTTAATTTATTGTCGATCTTGACGCCGAGGTAGGTAATACAATCTTTAAACGGGATTTTCTCCCCTCCTAGCTCTAACCTAGGAGGTCTCTGTCCTGATTTCGTGCCGAAATAAAGCGCCTCTGACTTCGCCGTGTTAAATTTTAATTTTACCGCCTGCGACCATTCGTGTAATTTATTAAGCGCCTCGTTCGGTTTTGTGCGCATATCCATTAACAATCTCGATCTTACAATTAAAAGTGTGTCATCTGCAAACCCAACGATTGAGCATCCTGCGGGCAACTTGACCCTAAAGATGCTCTCATACAACAACTTCCAAAATGTGGGACCAGAACATGACCCTTGCGGGCATCCCTTTCCACCTCACGCGACAGAACTTCACCCGGAATTTCAACCTGTGCTAATCGCCCGAGAAATAGCTCTTGACCAAAGACATCAAGTTTCGCGGACAACCCCTACGATCTAACTCGCAAACGATTAATGGCCACCAGGCAGCATCAAATGCTCCTGAAATGTCCAAAGCAACAACGACACAGTACTCTTTGGCATCTCTTGCCTGCTTAATTTCCCCGACAACGAACTCTAACGCGTCGATAGTCGACTTGCCCTCCACGAAACCAAACTGTCGGTTATTAAAACCGCCGCTGTCTCGCACTAGGTGTTCAACACGCGTAGTCATAACGCGATCTAAAACTTTCCCCAGCACCGGTAGCAAGCTAATTGGACGATAGCTGCCCGGATCTGAAGCATCCGCCTTTTAGGTTTGGGTATAAATTTCACATTCTGGATTTTCCAGCAACGCGGAAAAACGCCCTTTCTAAACAAAGATTAAACAACCCAACAAAGACACACGAGGCTAACAGGCACGCCTGCAGAGCTGCGTCTGAAGTGATTCCATCATGCCCCGGTGCCTTCTTAGGGTTCATCCTCCTAAGAGCCCTGACGACCTCGTGAACTAGGATTGCCTTATCGGCACCTGTTCCTTGCGCCTTTGCAGCTTCCCGACGTATTAAATCGTGCGACCCTTCATCCCCTCGGGATTATCCGAGGGAAAAATTTCTAGTAAATATTCCGCTGTGGTTTTAAAACCTTCCGTGTATTCGCCATTTGTTTTCTTTATATTACTGAGCGCGATTTTTGTTGTTTTCCTCTAATTACGCGGTATGCGGTTCCCCAGGGTTCTTTCTCTGAGTTTTGCGTGCAGAATTCTTTAAATTTATTCGTTCGCGTTTCTTCTATTAATATTTTATATTCGCGGTAACTTTGATTATATTCTATTCTCCGTTGTTCTCTTATATCTCCCGAGGCGCGTTGATAGCGGCGCCTTAGGTTACGCGTTTCTGCCCGCTTGGTGGTTAGTTCCCGGGTCCACCAGGGTACGCTGTCTTTAAATGTCTTCTTTGCGGCATGGAATACGACGACGCGTCTACCACCGCGTCGTTCAATTTTTTCGCGAGTGTTTCTACTTCGTCTGCCTCTCGGCAGTTAAATAGTTCATTTTCGAGCGCAGGATACTTTCGCCAAATTTTTCTTTAAACCGCTCCCAATTTGCTTTTTATTGCAGAACCGCGGAAATATAGTTAGCTGCTCGTTTGCGCTTGTTTTGGTTTCAACGTCCCATGTTATTAATTTATGGTCAGAGAGCGTTTCCTCGTCCGACCTTAGTTTCCAATTACAAATCGTTTCTAACATTTCGTGCGAGACTGCAGTAATATCTATAAAACTGCTGCCTCTATGCGTCTCAAACGTAGGTGAATCATTAGTGTTTATCACACTAAGGTCCCATCCGTAAAAGATCAGCAACCTGCGAGCCTCTATCGTCTTCGATAGGGCTGCCCCATAATGGCGACTTAGCATTAAAATCTCCCCCGATGATTAAATTTTTATTCCTACCGATTTTGCGCAAAATGTTTTCAACTTGGTTTACTAAGTCCTCGGTTTGAGGATTTTCCCGCCGGGAATCAACCGGCGGAAGATAGGCGCTGATCACGTAAAATGTATTTAGCCCTGATTTAATTTCGACCGTTGTTAAAAATTCGTTGGATAAATTATTTAGTATTATTCCGGCGCACGTCCCATTATTTATTATTATACCGCTACGCGGTCGTTCGCTGTTTGCGTTTAAAACGGTGACCCCCTTCCCAAAACCTGTTATTTTATGGCTGTACAGGTGCGGTTCCTGTACAAGCCCGATGTCGATATTATTTTCGCTAAATAACTTTACGAAGTTATTTGTAGCCCCTTTTCCTTTCCCGAGATTTAATTGCGCGAATTTAATCTTCTTGCTTCTTTTAAATCGTTCTTTTTCTTCACGGTCCATAATCGATGTTGCATGTGATTGCGTTCTTCAATCTCAGCATCGTGGGGCATCTACTCGACTTGGCGTCGTGGCGCGTATCGACCTTCGCGCCACCGCCAGTTCTGTCGTTTGCCCTAGCGCAAACCACACAGCAGGGGACTGCCCTCCGGCAATTCTTGGACTCGTGACCGACTTCGGCACAGTTACCGCACCACTGTACCTTCTCCCTGCACTCCATCGATCTATGGCCGTACTCGTAGCACCTGTAGCACTGGGAGTGAAGTGTAACACCACAATTCAGGTAGATTATTATTGGAACGTAATCAGTGGTGCTCGAAAAGTATCCTACAAATGAAAATGACATGCAAAAATTTGGAGATTCGGTAGTGACGTGCATGCATAATTTGTATTATAATAAATGTAAACATTACGTAGTAAATCATTTCAATATGAAAATTTTTATAATTTTTGACAGGAGGACGATAGAAAAAATCCATTAGTAGTTTCCTAGTTAGCGGGAAGTGCTGTATAAGGAACATCCACCCCACCGCACATTAAGAAACAAAAACATTTAGAAATTGTTGTTCAGTGTAATGGAACAAATGAGAGTAAACAATTTCAGTACAATTTCAAAAACTTTTAATTTACTTGGGTAACTACTACATGGAAAAACTAGTTAATTATGAAGCCATCATATTAAAAGACAAAGCAGTATGTCATGCAAGCAATTATAATTTAATCTCCCATTGTAATTTTAATTACAATATGTCTTATTATGTTTAATTTGTATTCGCTAAGTATTAGTTTTTGCAAAATTCCAAAGACCAACATTTGGAATCTCGTTTGCATTCTTACACAATTTATGTATTTCTATAAACTTTTAGTGTCTTAAGATAAATGTTGAGTACATAAAAGATACTCAGGAGAGAAAAGCGGGTATATAACCAAACAGATATTAAACAAATGATGTCTTTAATATTCTTACCTGATGTCCAGTAGAGCGGTGAAGATTCTTGAATCCAGAATACTTCTTACTACACCCGACAAGTAATATAAAGCGGTGAGGTAGTCCTATACGGGGACTGACCTCCGAAATCAAAACTTATTGTTCAAGCGATAACAATAGCATGTGTTAGGCCGCGCAATCACCAAACATTCGGCAAACAAGATAGAACATTGAAGGTGAAAACATGACAAGGTTTATTAAATTTAGATAAAAGAGCAGATATTACCAGTAACAAATAAACTTTAACTTTATAATAATATAAAGTAACTAAATGAATATATTACATGGTTGGACGGAACAATAAACGTAAGCAAATTATATGGAATTACTATATACAATGATGTTTCTAACTAAGAAATAATATGTACTCCAATTTATTATACTTTTTCTGACTAATTAAACTAACAACAAAAAGTTAAAAAAATAAAATGGCTTACATAATGGACTTTGTGTATGTATGCAGTAAAAGTGTCACTTATCCTTTTCTAATAAACGAAGTAAAATTCGGAAAACTATAAATAATTTTTAACGATTTTTATTGCTTTTTAATGTCCACTCGCGTTCCTCGAAAGGGTGTTTATTGATTGATTGATTGAATGATTTATACATATTTCTTAGTATTTGATGATGAATTTGTCTTTATTAGTAATCTATCTAAAAATTCTAGAATATGGTTTTGCAAATGCAAAAAGATTTGAAAGCATTTGTATTCTTAACAATTTTACGCACGCATATTTTAAATATTAAAGCGTTATTTTCAGTAGCAATAATTTTGTTTTACATGAAATTGCGTTAACCTGACACTACTCTATGCCATTTACAATAAATGAAACGAATATTTTCTAATGTATCTGTATGCACAGAAAATTTATGTAGTATTTTAATTGAGGAGTTTGTATTTTATCTCTTAGTAACGAAAACTCGTTTATATTAAGTATAGAGGAATTATTTACACACATGAGAATATGCTTTAAACGTGCTTGCGACTTTTTTTCTGTCTACACGGAATGGTGGTTGTTTATCAGCCGTACAAACAGCAACCAATCGGACGATCGCCTTTTCGCCCATCGATTAATCCACTGTTGGTTTGGTCTTCTGTCCCTTAATGCACAACTGTTTGATGTCTGCTTTCCACATTAATGTCATTTTCACTTATGCAAAGAAAAAAGATTGTTGAAAGAATTTTGTGGCGAGGAAAATAAATCATTGTGTACTACCAGTACCAGAAAAGTTTTATCCGGATAGTTGTTATAGTCCAGTCAACGAAAAAAACAAAAAATTCGCGTAGTCTTATGGTGGGGAGTGCCTGAAGCAACATACTAAAACTGCCTGAGGGAGCGGCTTATGTTAAAGAGAGAGGGGTTTTTAAGTCGTTTTTATTACTTTTTTTTGTAAATATGTCAAAAACGATACGTTTTAGAAAAAAAAATGTTGGTGCAAAATTATTCTACATAAAGTTTCCTACATAAATGGTAGTTCTGTGAGATTAATAGTTTCGAATTTAAAGCGAAATAAAGAATAACATATATACGAACACCGTCTTGGTGAAAAATTACTCTAATAACAAAAATAAGTTTATAGAACCAATCTTTATTATAGATAGAAAATCTATGAAAATCTGTAAAATTTTGTGATCATATGAGAACTATTCCTATTAAACAACTGAAACTCAATTATTTCTAATAAAAAAAGAAACAAAATATTGGATCTATTATAATCACAAAGTGAATATTCGTCCAAAATTAAGGCTACGTTGCCACTACAGCGTTTTCATCAACTACTTGAAACAAAAATGTCAGATTATTTTTAAAAATACTTTTAATAACATCCTGCGTCGTAGTCATCCATTTGAAATTCTTCTTTTCCTAGTGTACTGTTGATGCACGTACCGTGGCAGATACCATAAACCGGTGAACACTTGATGCCTGCTTTTAGGCACCCGAATCTTCCAGCGCAACCAGTTGTACAGCGGCAAAATATGCTGTTCAGAATGGCGTCATGAGCTCCTCGATCCTTTGTTCTTATTGGAAAAATGATTAATCCTCTTCGCGAACCCGTTCCCACAAGTTGGGAGGTATGCTGCTATCGAACCGCCATTGAACCTGTAAGTACACTCTCAACGAGTGTTGCTCAACTAAGCTTCAAATTGGAGGAAGTGCGGAAAGATCAGTTTTGATATTGGTTGAGGATTTGAAGAAAGATTAATACCGATGCTTATTCAAATCATACTCAATAGCATAGGCAATATATACAGCTAAGAACATCTTCTCACAAGCCTGTAGCATAGTACCAGCAATGTCTCTCATATTTTACTTGTTTTTAAACAGTATGACCATTGCGGCTTGCTTTCTATAAATTGCTGAGGTTGTATCGCATCCGCTGAAGATGTGAAGAAGGACGATGGATTGAGAAAAAAAAAGTTCTCGCAGTTACTGTGTTGAAAATAATTTAGATTCTACCATTTACCTGCCTTTTCAAGAACTAAACGTGGCGATACGGCGGTGTTAAAGCAATTAGTCGTACTACGAAGTACACATATTCCCCTATTACAGCAGCAGTAGGAATAGCTTTTGCTTTTTCTAGCCGACATCTATTGATGGTGGTATCAGTGTCACTTGTAGCGACCTTAGTTTCAATTCATTTTGTAGTCATTTTAGTATGATAAATTAAATTAGCCTAATTTTATTATTTTGATTTGGCAGAAAATGCTCCTGTTGATCGGCTACCCTCATGTCTTCATCAAAATTAATATCAACAGAAGTTTTCGTGGTGCCTCTTCGCCTGTTCTACTCGCTTTGTTCTATTGACATCTTTATAGCCATCAAAACCACAATAATGCTTGATACCGTAGACAACATACTGCTCACAAATTGAATGAAACTTGCTCGCAACATTCAATTTTACTCGGTCTCCATCTACAAAATCAATACTCTTTCTGAGATTAATTGTTGCAGTATCAGTTACCATACGAAGTGCACCATAAAGACCTGACTTTAGGCTTCCTCGTTCCTCCTTTATTGAAGAAACTCAATAGAAATTAATATAATTGTAACATAACATCCGCAAAATTCTCATCACTTCTTTTTGCAATAACGATTTTTTGGAATGTTATTAGAGGATTAAGGACCACTGTTTCATTGTTTACTTTGATAGTTCAGGTCATACTGGCCAGTAACAACAATATCTTCTTTTTAGATTATCTAATTTCAGAAAAATTAAATTTTCATTATTTGGGTTTCAACTTGTAGAACTCCATAACAATGTATTCAAGAGTTCCCAATGATACCTGTCAACAATGATATGAGCAAATCCGAATTGGGAAAAAGCGGATTGTTGCAGAACCACTCATAAACCTTAATTCTGTCCTCTCCATGATACACGGAAATCTACGTGCTGTTCTCAACTTGAAAATACTATTTCAGAAAATTTTGTTACTGACAAACAAATAGCAGCTGCTGCAGATGATCCATAAACCGAGTTTGCTAAAACAGAAATACTAATTTCTCTTCTTCGTGTCATAGCACCAGGACTTTTTAGAGGCCGGTCTATAACAAAATCAGACCAAGAATCTGTCCATGGAGCATCACTTCTATTTATTGCGAAATATTCTTTCTCAACAAAGTATTCTAGTACATCTGGATGGTTAGTTGTCAATGCAAGCATTTCTTTTACATAAATATGCGCATATTTTGTGTTCTTGAAGTGGTCACTTGCACGGAAGAAAGAAATCATTTGCTAGGCATGGAGCAAGTGATCATTTCAATTACCACAGCAATAGGCTCATTTTCATCGCACAAACAAGTTCGTTTATTAGTTTGTTGTAAAGTGAAGTTAAGTGAGGATTCTTTTCGGCATTTTGTAGAGTGGTGTCCTCCATGTTCTGCAATATATTGATCACCTCTTGTTGTTGTAACGAAACACCGGCACTATCCAGAATAGTTCTATCTAAAGTGGCCTGCACTAGTAAATGACCGCTAACTGCTCTGCTATAAGCTTGTCCAGTTGATATTTTGCCGACATTCGTAATACATCTTGAAGGGTGGGTGCAATTACAGAGGATGCAATGGGATGTTGCACATTCAAGTCCTGAACAACAATATTCTTTAATGCATTCTTGCTCGTATTCTCAAGTTCCTGCAGTTTCAGAGTACCAAGCTTGCCTATTTCTGCAGCAGAATGAGTTGTTTTTAGCCTTTTGATATTTTTTGCTGGAGAAAGAACTCGGGCTGGTATGATGCACTTGATACTTCACATGCTGTTAAAAGTATTTAAGCCATCAAAAGTAGTCACATTAAAATCCACATTGTCAAATATATATATATATATATATATATATATATATATATTGTCGTGGAAATTAAAGGTTAAGAGGGATAAATAGGTCAAGAAAATAAATTTGTAACAAACGTGTATATAGGAAATAGGGATAATTTGTTTACGCGACAAATTAATTAGTTTTGACATTGAAAACGGACAGATAATAGCATATTTTTGTATTTTTAAATCGGAATGTTAAATTTGCATAACGTGTAGAAGCTTTGGAGTACGTGAAAACTCAAGGATACGCATAATTGGCTTTAATATTTAAAATCAAGCGCATCGGATAATAAACAGAGCTTTTGAGTATATAACATCAATAATGTAAACGTATATGTTTCATTTAACTAAACTAAACGTTCGTGAAATACAAATCCTAAGAAACCCTAAAACTTGGAAATATAATTGCAAACGGACAGTTTGATTCATAGAAAAACCTGACAGTTAAAATAACAAGTTCAAGGAAACTTAAATGAACGTTTTGACAGAATTCTGTAGAATCGTATTTAACGGTCGATGCAAAAGCTATTAAAACGACAGATGGTTTGATGGCAAAATGAAACGGAATATCCGTAGTGTAAATCAGACAGAAAGCATGTATAATAAAAGTTGGTTAAAACACTCGTTTAAAGTACGCGGTAAGTTTGGAGGTCAACCACAATATCGATTTTCTGTTGCTTGAGTAAGATTCTAAAAGAGACAGCAAATACGGGTTAAACAAGGAAAGATAGCTAAAGGCTGGGCGTAAAAATGGGGGAAAGGAGTCTGATTGGTTGAAGGCTAGAAATTTTCAAGAAGCTCGCGACGGTTATATGTTGTTGAGCAGTTTTCAAGCTAAAAGCATGGTAGAATGAGAATTTTTAGTTGTACTAGTCCGTTACGTGCAAAATTTTTAGAATCTGTTATGATGAAATGAGCTTTTCAACTAAAATAGGGTCCGAGAGGGGTGTATTAAAGAATATAAATACACTTGGAGAGGCGGTAAAATTCTTTTACTCTTACTTATTCTCGTACGTCGCTTATCTGTTGACTTCGCTTTGCTTGTAATGCAACATCCTAATTTAAAAGTGTATAAAACGGTGTTAGTACAGTACGTCGATGATTTATTAAATGTGTGAATTACACAAGGGGGTGCTTTAATAGACGGTGCTGTTCTACACTCAACAAACAAATGGAAGAATGGTACTAGGGTAAGCGAGATGAGAAGTGTTTGAAACAAAAATGCGTGAGGTTTAGTAATTACGGAAGGTGATTAGCTTCGTCTAGACAGTTATCGGGGTAGAAACACTGAAGGCGGCTGCAGAGATTTGGATAACAAGTGAAAATGGGTTGGATCCATGTATAACAGCGAAGTGTATGGACGCAACGACGAGGGTTTTGGAACACATCTTCAGAGGTGATAATGAAAAAAAGCTTACTCCAGGTAACAAAATTAATTTCTCTTGCTTTGCTTGAACATGTGTGCTGTTATTTTGTGCTTGAGTGATTTGACACATTGGGGGTGTATTTTATTACCATTAAAACTCATTTGAAGGGGTATATGTAAAGGACAATTGGTTTTTATTATTTATAAGTGTTAATAAATGACAAAAAATTTTGATGTAAGGAGTAAACGGGTCTTTAAGTTTGTTTTAAACAAAGATGCGATGTTTATAAGCATTTAGAGTAACTGGGTTTATACTGAGCTCACCATAGACCAGAATAAATGTCAATTTAGGGTTTCACGACGGACCCGTCTACTCGTACAATATAAAACTGTTGACATAAATAGAAATCATGAAATTTTAAGAGGTTTAGGGATTGAGATTGTAACATTTTATGAAACTGTATATACAAATGTGTAAATATTTTCTTGGTAATGGAAACTGTTTAATATGTATGAATAAAAAGGTTGTATGTCTCTTTGCATTATTTGAGTGGTAATTTTATTTGACTGTATATGTGAGAAAGAGTGAACTTAGGATGGTAAGTATCCATCAAGAAGCAGATTTTAGAGCTAGCCGGGGTGTGCAGAAATAAGGAGGCGCTCCAGAGGTATGAGAAGATTTTTTTAATTTTTTTTTCAGAAAATTTTTATGACGGCACAACAACGCTGGGACTCGAAGGCGATCCTGATTGGTATATAGAGTTATCCACAGCAATTTTTGTGGTGCCCAATTCGTGGGGCGAGAATCGAGTCTAGGTAAATCCACAGCAATATATTGCCGTGGTAGACTGGACAGTCTCGGGATTGTCTATTAAAATTCGTGCCCCAACAGGGTCAACATAAGGCTTTTACAAAAATGCAAAAATTTCAACAAAAAAAATCCTTACCCTTTTATTTTTTCTTCAAACTCCTTTAGCTTCCCTGGCTAGCTCAGCTGTGCCTCTTTTCGAATACCTAAATTTACAACCATGCCTCTTTCACACTCGCACACCATTCAATAAAATCACCAAATAATACAACAATCATACAACCTTGTATTTACAGCTATTAACAGATAAATTATATTCACATGTGTTAAAAACAGTTTGATACACTAGTTATAAGACTGTAATTATGGTATGTTTTTAAAGTCCTTGATTTTTCTAATTATTTTCAAACAAATTTAATGAGATATGTGTAGATGGGCTCCACATGTTACCCTAAATTGACTGCACACTGGAGTATGGTGAGCTCATAATAACCCAGTTTAGTTTGTATATGCCTTTTATACCTTGCATATATTAAAACAAAATTAACAGACCCGTTTACCCTTTACAATTCAATTTATATCCTGAATAAAATTTTGAATAATTTAAATACACCCTTTTCAATATTTAATCTCAATAAATTGCCCAGTACATGTATCTTTTTCAATAAGTTTCTACAACCATAAATATGCCCCAAAAAAAGTCAACCACACAGCACAAAACTTCACCAATGTTTATCAAACAACAGAAATTTCAAATAAATTACCTGGAGAATTCTTCAGGCTTCCTTTCCTTCGAAGATGATTGCCAGAACCCCTAGGCTTCGTTTCCATTCCTCGTGCTACTCAGCGGATCCCCAGTACCATTCCATATATCATGCATACAAACTTGATTATTTGTGATGCTTACCCCACATATATCATGCTTCCATTTATTGATTTTCGTGCTTTGTATTGTAGTAGCCGGACCTTTATTAATTTAATGCACTACTCGTACTTCACGTCAATAATTAGACGTCCGCTACTACTGTTTTACACTTTCAACCTTTATATTTACGGTAATATAATCACATAAAATACTCACAGAAAGCTTTACTGTTATGGTGGTCGGCATTCAGTACTTTATCGAAGTAAAGTAACATAGAAACGAAGAGAAGAGAAGAAGACCTCTATAACCTAGGTTGAGTATTTATATGCTTTCAAAATCCTCTTAGTGGACGCACTTCAAGCGAAAATCTTATTTTCAAATCTAATTCCAAAAATTTTGAATATACCCGTCTTGAATTTCGTAAAATTCGCTCCGGTCTACGTGCCGTATAACCGAATGCGCTTTCAGCCGTCGCGTGTGCGTACGTTTGGAAAACTGTCTGTTTTTAACCAATGATAAAATTCTATGTCGTCACAAACCTCGCCTAAACTATATTTATCTCTGTCTTATGCATGTCTGCTGTCTCGTTTAAAACCCCACTTGAGTTACAGAAAATCGATACTGATGACATCTCATCTCAACCCCACGTGGATACGGTAGGTGCATTTTCAATCCCAATGCTTGTATATCTGTCTCTATCTATTGTATATAACTGTTTGTGCATTTCCCTCGTTTTTTAAGATGTTTGTTAGCCTTATTGTTTATCCAAACTGACGGTTGGAAATATTTTCTATGATGTCCTATCTTAATATGCTCTCGACTTCGTCGAATGTAACCTTTTAAAACGCAGGTGTTTCTTGTTAATTATCGAACGTTTAGCATAACAATTCCTAGACTTTATATTTCTTCGTATCTGATAAAACTGAGGTTGGCTGTTACAACGAATACATTTGCCTTAGAATTATTGATTTTCTTATACAGCACGTTTTCTTATGCTTATACGTGTTGGATTAGAATAAATTAAAATTAATTATGTGTATCGTTGAACTTCTATTTGCTTTAAAACTGTTTTTTCTTTATGTAACCCTAACATTCCATTATTAATTATGAAAATACGTTAATTCTCGTCCGTTTTTCCTAAATGAATTAAATAAATTTTGCGCGTAAATAATTTGTTCTTTTCTATATACAGGGTTGTTAAAATTTTATTGTCACTGATTTAACCCTTTGAATCCTCCACAGTCCGCAATAAGAAATTGTGTAAAACAATATATAAAATAAGATGTATCTGTAAACAAACTCTATGAAAATAATAGAGCCTATTGACGAATACAAATCGGGCTGGTAGTTATATAGCCATTAACAAAACATTAGCTTATTACTTCATAGGGGAGGAAACATCCACTGACCGACGGTTTCGGCTTTATTAAGCCTCCTCAGAGTGAAATAGTCTCCAAGAACCCTATGAAGTAATCGAAGCTATTATAATGATATAATTTCGAAACAATCACTGTACTATGGCAAAAGTAAATAAAACCGCCATCAGGTGATAAAACACCAACACTACTAAAGTGTGGAAGTACAGAATTGAACCGAAACTACATAATAAATCCTATAGATGGCTATACATATATATATATATATATATATATATATA